>BMAV01001853.1:187178-215676 GCA_019973955.1 Trichonephila inaurata madagascariensis
ATATATATATATATATATATATATCTTCTTCCACTTCAGAACAAAACTATTCTATTAAGCCTAAATATAAAAGATAGACACATACATTTTCGAATCTTTGTGTTCTATTCATTTTCTTACATTAACACAAACAAAAGGTTCCATAGAGTTTTGACTTCATTATTTATGTCGTAATGACTGTTTTATTCATATATCTAAGAATAAATGTATTCAAACTTGTCCGAGATCATTGAACGAATTCTTTTGTACATTATCGTGTTAAATATTTAACTTGTCATAAACTAGGCTACTCCATTCACGTAACAAAAATGATTACTAACCTTAACTATTCAAAGCAAGTATTATCCCTGTATATATAATCTGTATTATACTTTATGCCATACACATTAAATGACGGCATAGCTTAGGTCTCTACCCTATTGATCTACAATTTATGTGCCGACTATAAATAATGAATATCACTCATCTCTTAATTCTCATCCTGTCAGAAAGATCAAATTTATTTTATTACTTTAAGCTGGGAGGGCTATAAAAATTGTTTGATTCTAAGCTATAAAAATATTAAAATTATTTTTTTTACAAAAATATGTAAAAAATAAGGAAGTATTACCTTAAATTAACTAAATTAATATGGATTTGTTTTCGAGTAAGATATAGTGTATATTTTTAAAAAAATATGACTTCCCAAAAAAATTAGTTTTTTTTAAAAAACAGTTTATTTTGTTTATAGGTAATATGATACATATCCATATCTATATGAAGAAAAATACGAATTTTGCTACTATACCATTATTTATTTATTGCTTATTCTTTTTTTATTATTAAATATAAAGTTCCTTAAAGCTTTCTGAAAAATAATTTACATTCCTTAATATGTAAATAAATGACTGTGCTTAAGATTTATTATTATTTACTCATACTTCCTTACTTTTTTTTAGAACTTTTATTTATTTACACTTTTCATTTTTAAACGCTTGTTTTCCTTGTTTTTTCTAATAATATTTATGAAAAGATATAATTTAATGTTAAAATAACAGGGTATGATTCATTCATTTTTTAAAAAATTCTTTAACTATAAAGGTACATTGTATACATACATACGTACAATATATATATATATATATATATATAGAGAGAGAGAGAGAGAGAGAGAGAGAGAAGAGAGCACCCCAGTTGTCTTTGTAATGATATATTATCAAGTTTTAAGTGACTTTGAACTTTATAGTTTAAATAAAATAGAGCGGGACACATGTGTTTGAGGAAACTATGAGATTTGTATTTTCAAGTAGGGTCATTTCAGGAGTATACAGGGAATACTAATTATGCAGTAAAACATAAGCTTCAAATGTTGGTATTCGAAATAAAGTGCCTGAAAGAACGGTATAATATTAACGTTTTTAATATTTAACAACCGAAGAGAATCCTCAAATTCAATTAAAAAGTAAAATTTCTTTAAAATTCCTCGAATTTCTTAAATATGTATCAACATGCAATTTTTAAAACAGACCATTGTTGACATGGACTTTCGGAGTCAATGGCCCAATCATGCACCGTTGTTGAATGTATATCACAAAATTGTAAGCCTTTCCTAGACGAGTGAGCTGTTGATGACTAGAAATACGTTTCTTCATACGACGAGCCCCGTTTCAAATTGTATTGAATTGATAGAAGTATACGAAAATGGAGACAACCTCATGAATTCACAAGTCTTATATGCCAGCAAGTGACTGTTCAAACGGGTGCAATATTTTGTGATGGTACTGAGCGAGTACATCTGAAATGATACGATACCCATGACACCTTTAGAGACGACAGATGATAGTTGAGCTAACCTCATTCCCGATTGATTACCTATACACAATCACTTTCATTGCGCATTCCAACTAATTAAAACAATTGCAGCAAGTTAATCGACACCCATTTCATTGAGAGTTGCTACTTTGTGTCTCCAAAACCATTTTGCTTTAAATACTTCCATTGACCTCCAAAATTCCCAGACATGAATATTATTGAACACATTTTGAATTCCTTTTAATCGGTTGTTCAGAATTGATCTCCATCACAATGAACTCGTATGGAGTTATGGATAACCCTTCTGGATCCATGGTGTTAATTACCTCCAAGATACAATCAGACATTAATTCATTCAATGTCATGTCAAATTGTGGTACTTCCGCGTGCTTGGGGGCTCACTGCACGATACTTGACTTGTTCTGTATCTTCATTACATATATATATATAAATATATATATATATATATATACCTCCTTAATTATATATTATATCTTGGGAAGAATATCTTACATATATAAATTAATTTTAAAGTAAAAGTGCTTTTTTAGGTCAGATGTGATTAGCAAGATAATTGCTTTTGCAAACGTGCTATGCAATAAATAATAAAGTGCAAAATTGAGATTTCATTTATGATAGAGGCTTTCAGTTTAGAACGTTTGGCGTGCATCTTACCAAGAACTCGTTAATAATTAAATTACTTGATTAGAGTTGAAACATTATCAGATGTTATCATTATATATTAAAGTTTCATATTATATTATTAAAAATTTAAACCAGCATGGATAATAGAAGAAATAAAAAATTAATGAACTTATCCTTCTTCTTTAGTTTCTTGTTAAGAGAATTATAAAAGTGTATGTAGTTTCTAGAGAAATAAAATATTTGGAATTAATTGCATTGATAATTGGAAAGCATACATGTGTGTTGAAAAATGAAAATTAGAATATTGCATCAATGTTGTTTTTTCTTAAAATTTCGTTGTACTCTGACCTTAATTCCGCAAAAACCTGCTTTTTGTTTAATAGTTTCTTTTCTTTTTTTTTTTTTCAAAAACAAAGCTTTATAGTGTCACGTGAACATTTTTTTTCTTGGAGGATTTTTTTTTCCATTTTTGGTACAATCAAATACTATAGGAAATGGTTGAAAGCTTAATAATAGTTAGAACAATAAATTTTCTTTTTAAGAAATCTAAAGTAAACTGACATATTATCCAGATAGACCGACTCTTTATCTGAATGAGTTTAAGAGCATGATGATACATTTAATAGTAGTTATTTATATTTACTAAAATACATCCCAAGTAGAATTGAGAGATCTTAATTTGGATTTTTTTTAAGTAAATTCTTTAAGAATAACTAAGAATTTCTTTCTCTATACGGCATAAAAATTTGAAGACATTTATTGTCAAATTTACCTTGAGAAAATAACTTATTTGCAATCCTTTTTGGGATTGACGAAAACAGGTATATGGGTATTTCATCCTTATAAATTTGAAATAAAAAAAAAATTCAATTCGGACTAAAAATGTATAATTTTTTTAAAGTATTTTGTTAAGTTTGGATATTTAAGTATGCTTTACAGGATAAACTCGAAGAGAACATTTGTCTGAATCTATTTTGACATAAACATTTTGACATGACATTTTGCTTCTCCATTACCAAAAACGTATTAATTAGTATTATCCTTAAATGCATATATTAAATGCTAAATTGGATACAAACATATTCGAATAAAGTAGAAATATTCGAATGTAACACTTCGCATCACCGATGTAAATATGCAAACACTGTTTGAATAGAATTCAGCATGTTTCATCAAAGTCAGTTTTATGTTGTAATTATTATTCGGTTCCCTAATTACTGAGCTGCAAATGACGGCTAATTAAGCGAACCACGAAACTCTGGATCAAGAAATTCAATTGTTACTATGTTCGAGTTAATTGCCTTTAATTACACTGTCGTTGGATATCACTGAACTCACAAATTTTGAGGTAAAAATCTGCAGCAAATTAGAAAAACTTTGAGAATTATTTTTGACTATTGTAAACATATTTTGAATAAATATTCTAGGAAACACAGTTGTAGATATTTTACTTTTAAATTATCACGTTAAAAATACTTTTTTAAATTTTAAATTAAGTTATGTCTATTAATTCGAAAATAATTAAAGAATAAATTAACACGTTCATATAATCCCCCCTTCTTCCAAAATAAAGTGTTGTGTTTATAATAATCTCTTCAATTCTATTATATCTAAATTATTTTTACATTTCACGTTTATTAGCATAATCACAGAAATAATTTATTGTTAAAATAATCGAATTAGTTTACTTTTAATATCATGGGGACATATTATTATAAAAGAATAAATAATGAAAATTAATATACGTGATTTAACCCGAACCAGTATTAAAATATAAATACAATTTCCTAATTTGTATAATGACAGTAATTGAATTAGCGTTGTAATAAAACATGGTGAAAATTAAAAACACTGTAAACTAATAATTTAATTAACAAAAAAAATAACTTAGTAAAATTTAATTACAATATTATTTGGTGTGTGTTTGTATCAGAAGAGTAGCTATGTTTCAGTAACTAAGAATTTAAAAATTATTTTGATATTCTTGAATTAGTTGACACAGAGTTCTTACTTGTACACGGATAACATTATTACTAAAGCTTTTAATTTAAATATCCTAGAAATACATAAGCAAATATTACTACCGTTTACAAATGCTGATGAAATTTTAAAGTCTTACTATATTTGTTTCTACTTTTTTTTTACGTATTTACTGTTAAAAGTCTCTCTCATTTTTAATAAAAACTTCTTAAAAAACACTTACTAACTTTAAGGTATCCGACTACGTTCGAAACCGTGATTTTGCAAAAACGTATAAATGGATAATATTTATGATATTTAGTGTCACTTAGATTAGAAAATGTACATAAAACTGTTTTAAGCATAGTATTGCAATAAAAAATTATTTTACAATATTTTGATTAAAAAAATGAACATTGAATGACTCATTTTCAAAATATTCTCCTTTTGTGAAAAATGCTCATATTATAATAATATCTTGCTTATATATAGCGCTCCGACCTCTGTACAGAGGCTCAACTAGAATTTTTGAAATATATAGCTTAGAAGCGGGTTTATCCATTTTTTAAGACAACAGAGGGGAGAAATTTTAAGAAAAAAACGCCAATAATTATTTCAATTGGTTGTAACTCTAAGAATAATGTGAATTTTTCAAAATTCATAGTTGAGCCTCTGTACAGAGGTCTGAGCTATATACAGGCAAAATATTATTATAATAGAATCATTTTTCACAAAAGGAGAACATTTTGAAAAAAGGGTATTCTAAGTTAATTTTTTGCCAAAATATTGTATTTAAACAATTTTTTTTGTCAAAATGTTCTTAAAACAATTTTATACATGTATTCTAATCTAAGTGACACTAAATATCATCAAAATTATCCATTTATACGCTTTTTTTAAAATCACGATTCCGAACGTAGTCGGATACCTTAAAATGGATCAAAAAGTATAAATACTTTAGAAAAATGAACCTTGAGATTTTAATAGTTCCTTGTAGCTTCCAATGTTATCAAAAAGATAAAATTGTATATACTTTTAAGAAGTATGTAACTCTGCAACAGTTCTGATACATATTGTAAATTCAAGCAAACATTGCTTCTTCACCATATAACTTGGCTTGTGATTTATTTCAAGCAGAGTAAATGCAGTAGATCAAAATCAATGATTATTTACAACATGTCTTCATGATATTTGCAGCACTATAAAGGGTTTATCTCTAGAATGTTATGAAAAGCAAACATTTTCCTGCAGCTATAGAGTGATCGATAAATAATAAAAAAAGCCGATAGCTTATTACTTATAGTTAGTCTGATACCTCGGGTCATTTGTAAAGTGAGTTATTTATAGTCTGCATGAGAAACTTGCTTAGTATATCCCGTTAAGTCTAACTGCCAGTATGGGATATTTTTCTCATATGTGAGAAATGCTGCTTCCACAAGTTATTTTCGAAAAAAGAAACCCAATAATATTACTTTTCAATAAAAAGTAATTATATATTATTTTCTAATAAATAATTATTTTTTATCAGTGCATTGAATTATGCAGTAATTTTATTTACTAGAATATCTAATATAAAAATTCATCATATTTTAGCCATTGGGAAATAACAGGAATGATAGTGATCATGGAATTCATATTTTTTTTCTTCTTTTTTTTACGAACGTACTGTTTCTCTAATTTAACCAATTTTTTTTTTTTTTAATTTTGACGCAAGTAATATATTTCAATGTTCATCAAATGAAGGTTTTTAAACAACTCTTATAATTGAAAAGTAACAAATTAGATATAGTTATTGTGCATTCTTAATCTTAGAACTTCTTCCTTTGGATAATGCTTTATCTTTAGAAGTTTAATAATAAACTATTGTTCAGTATCATTAGAACTATATATAACCACTTTTAAATGCATGTAAAATGTATTTCATGAAGAAATAAATTTTAATAGGCTTACTCTGATGGTCTCCTCACATAGTTAGGATATCATTTAAATTACCTAATGCATTACTCATTCTACTTGGAACATGTTTCAAACGGACGTATGGTAATTAATATAACATTATTATTGAAGAAAAAAAAAACAAGAAAGTTTTCGAACAAAACAGTAAAATTTAAACACGTCTTACTTATTAGTTAAATTGAAACAACACCAGTAGCGAAGTATTTACAAAGAGTAACAATACTGAGTAAAATAATAGTATGATTCACACACACAAAATGAGAGAAAATTTGATGATTTTCACTGAGAAAAATAATTTTTTTTTATTTCTAATGGGCTGATGATTGGAGTTTTTCCATTGCAGACCTAGTACATACCCGAGAATCTGGCGTCCATTTTTAGTGCGGCACCATATAGGCGGATACCAATGACCGTAGGAAATTTTGTCGACCAATTTCCTCTCTAGAGGGAGGCACCTGAGCTCTGACGATGCAACCTGTACTAGGATTTAATTTTGCCGAGAGCCTCCAAACCAGATAGACACTCTAGGGATCTTTTACATGCCGTATAATCATACAACATGGCCGCAGCTGTTGAATTTCTACATCATGAAAATCCACTGACTTGGGTCGGGGTTGAACCCTGCAACTTTGTTTACAGAAGGCCAGAATCACGCCCTTCAGCCGGCAGAAAAATAAACTTAGAAAACAAAAATAAAAATTCAAAAAAAAAAACTTGTTTTTGATATATGTATAATTTTAAACTAATATGTTTCAAATAATACGACATGAAACTAATTTCTAAAGTATTTTCGTATAATATTATTTTTATATATTTTATCGAAGTTTCCTTTGGTTTTGAAGCAGCCCAATGGCTGAGTGGCTAGTGCATCGTGCTTCCAAGCCACAGGTCCAAGGTTAAAACCCATGGCTGGGCAGGGTCGACTCGGCCTTTCATCCCTTCAGTGGGTCTATAAATTAGTACCAATCTTGCTTGGGAGCTTAGCACTGGGGGTTTCGCGTCAGACTGACACCCTGACAGGAACATTTGCTCATGCAACTCAGGTACCAAGGTCGCGTATACTGAGTTGGGCACAATAGGCCTTGGCCCTTACGGGCTGTTGCGCCACTGAGTTAAGTTCCTTTGGTTTTAGCATTTATATTTATTTGGCATTTTTAAGATATTAGGAAAATACATGTAAACAATTGTAAGAAACAGTTGTAGAAATACGGTAATTCAATGAAGAAATGTCATATTTACATATTTCACTTGCTGTAAAGATCGCATTAAAATTATAAGTATTCAGCATCTCAAATTTTATTGGTACTAAATAAATTAATTTAAAATGTTTATTACAATAAATAAATTTTATCCTACTGTTGAGAGAACAACATTTAAATTTACCTCATTTTAGACAAAACAATTTATAAACTACAGTATTTTTTAAGACCAGTGTTTAATCTGATTTATTAATAGATATATTTGACCATTTAGTATATATTAGATAGCAATGAAGAAATAACATTAAAATCATAAAAGTATTCGATTGCAATGGATACACATGGATTATTTCTTACAATATAGCTCTCCTGAAAATTTTCTTTCCAATCAACCATATGAATTCTTAAAAATGAATAAGCATGATATTACAAAGTCATTTATTTTCAAACTAGAATCTCTCTCAAAAGAATATCGATTGTTACGTACAGCAAATTCAATATACCAAATTCCGAACATCCTCTAAAACCAATACGAGAAGCTTTACTCCCGTGTCATCAAAGGCAATAATAAACGTCATCTAGTGAACTGAATACCCATCCCCTTTTCTATCGAACATGGCTGTATTATACGCCCCGATCCTCGAACTGGCTAAATGACACCCTGGTTATTTGACCGCCCCATCCACTGAAGTACATGTAATTAAAATTTCCGGCCAGCGCTAAAATCAAATTAAGTCCCATTTATCTTAACGTCAAAGCACCAATTTAACGCCCCATTTAGCTAACACAGGATACCCCTTTTTACTCCGTGTTATTATCCGGGGAGGGACCAATTTATCCAATCCTCCCCACCCAAACTCTGTAAATCTCTCCCTCGTACTTCGGTTGCAGAGAAAGACAAGTTTATTAAGTGATAAACGGTGAGAAACTTCACTTGATTTCCTGAGTGCCTTCGTTTCGAAGCTTCGACTGGAGAGACAAACTAGCAATTCTCATTTATAAAGACGATCGCCGGTCTTCGAAAATTGTTTATCACTTGATGAAGATAAATAAAGTAGAGTAAGAATAAAAATTTTATTTCAATGTGAAATATATTTGAAACAAAATAGTAAGGAATTGTATGGAAAATTTTAATTTAAGCAGTTTATATCATGAGGAATAATTAAAAGAAATATACATAGAATATTTTATAAATGTGTTAGTATGTTTTAAAACTTCTGAAACTTAATTATATTTTTAACTGATTTTCAATTTCGAATTGCTCATATTTTATTAAATATATTTTGATTCAATTTGACAAATCAGTTGTTTTTATACTTCATTCAATCTTGATTAATATGACATTCCGATGCACTTACTATACTGTTTCACAAATCTTTTTCAGAAAAGAAGTTATTTTTGTTTTTGAAATGACTTGTTCAACATAAGAGATACAGCAAATGTAATTAGTACATATTTAATGTATATATATATATATATATATCCAGTTTGCATCATCAGACCTATATAACATATTATATTTTTTTAAAAAAAACATTATTACACTTGCCTTAAATTGTGTATTTAATACATTAGTTAATTTTAAAAGACAAAAAAAAGAAATTCTCAGTTTCCAGTTAAATATAATTTATTGCAAAAGCAAATGACGGATCATCAAAAATCAACGGGCGAAAAATTAACGGATCCTCCACAAATTCAGCTATTAATTCTATTAAAAAGATTTATTAGGATTTTTGCGATCAAAATCTTCTAAAAAAATGTCTTCACGGGAAAACTCAGAATTGCAATGAAAGTTTTAATAATGTCGTGTGGAGTATAATTCCGAAAGACAACTTTGTTGAGCTACAAACACTCCGTTTAAGGAATTATATCGCAATAATACTTTTTAATTCCGGATTTACTGGTCTATTACCTCTACTTCAAAAATTAGGAATGAAATTATGTTCTGAAATGAAAGGATATTTTTGGTACTTTGACAAAACGAGAATTGTTGATTGTACAAGGTATTCTAAACCAGATAAGAAACTGTCTCGTAAAAAAGGAAAAACCTTCAAAAAAGTAATAGTTTGAAGTATAAGGTTCAGGACGGCACAACATACAAATCTGGAGAGTTTTAATACCTTCCTAAATCTTTAAAAAAATTTATTGCAAATATAAACTTTATTTTGCATTTTCTGAAGAATGTTATTTTTGAACATAATGATTAACGGTAAGAGTAATATTTCTTAAAGTAAACGAAATATTCTTATGAAATTTTTTGAGTTTGTTTTTTGTATTATAATGAATGCTTTCTGCTAAAAGTTAAGGATAATTTTAAAATTAAGTTATTTTTTAATGTAATTTTATATGAAAAAAAACCTTTTTCAGAAATATTCTGTGTTTTTTATGTCAAACACCTGTATTTCATAATTGTATTGTAAAACTGGAGTTTTTTTTAATAGGCAGCATAGTTAATCATTGAAAAATTGTATCCCTTCAAAAATTTTATTTATTTTTGTGATATATATTTTTCTAGAGTTGTTAGCAAAAGAGCAATTTTTTGCAATATTTTGGTACAAATTTCTGAATATTTTGAATAATAAGCTTTCAAAAAATTTTTTTCTTGCTGTATTTTCATAGTTTTGCAACATACTTAATTAAAAAATAACAATTAAATAATTATTTAAGTTATATTTTAGAAAATTGTCTCCGAACCCAGTCGGATACTTTAAGTGAATTAGTTGATGTTCTAAAATGAAGACAATAAAAATAATAATGAGTTGTTCCTTTGTTTTTTAAAAACAATATTTTTTGAATAGTAAAACGAATTAACTAAGACAGCCTATGACGGAAATCGGCTACAGTGCTTATAAAGAAAGAGAAAATAAATTTAAGACAAATTTTTTCTTGAAATAGTTTTTTTTTTCATAAATCGTAAAAAGAAATTACATATCATTATTCTTATAGTTAGATCTTACATGTCAAGTAATGAATACAAAAGAACAAATGAAATATATATCAAATGTTTTATATCTATATCTTTTATATTAAATTTCGCTTTATAAAATGGATACATAATCCAATTGAAAGCTTTAATATACACAGCAACATGAGTTTTAAACGGAATATTTCTTTAAACTTTAAATTTGTTTTTATTGAAAATTTATAATTAATTTTGTACACTATAGTATATGACTGAACCAATTAGCAAAATTGTTTCTTTTACATGATATAATATTCAAATGCAATACATGGTATAATACTCAATTTCAATAATTTTTTACTCTCTTCTTTTCTGGTTTTGACTATAAAATATGGAAATAGGGTCGAAAATCTTAAATAAAAATCATAAAAAGTAACTTATTATTGTAGTGTTTGTAGAATATAACGCGTCCATTGCTCCAAGATTTTGCTTTTTTAGAAAGTGAAGTGAAACCATTGTTGTATAATTGTGAAAATCGGCCTTATTGATTTTATCGAAAACTGTATTATACATTTACTGATTTTTATGAATTAATTCATAAGTATTTTTTATTGAACAAGAATTATGCATTGAACAAGACGTATGTTCTTTAAATAAAACAAGCAGTCGTAAATATTTGATATAAACTAGAATTCGCCAAACCTTTTACGATATCGAGACATTTAAACGAATAACTTTCTTACCAGGCCCCGGACACTTTTCTCTGTAATATTATACAATGAATATAATCTAATAATAATGTATTAATAATCATACAAAAACACTTAAAGTATAACAGCTTATAAAAAAACAGGAACAAAAAAAAAATTGTGAAAGGTTGTTTAATGCTTTATTTTTCTATATTATAATATTATACTTTAGATACATAAATTATGCCCTTCTATATAATATTTATGCATATTAAAATATTTTCTGATAAATACAACCTTTAAATAGTAAACAAAACCTTAAAACAGAAAAAAATGCCATCAGCTTTCAAATAGACCTTTAGAATTTTATAGACACCTTTTAAAATTTCCATGGATTCCTAAGGGTACACTTGTGCCAGATGGGAATATTTTTTGTGAAGATGATAAGGCAAAACATTTAATGAAAATATTACATTAGATAAATTAATGTATATAAGTATATAAAAAAATATGCTAAAAATAGCTGTAAATTTTGATTTTATTTGAATATTCCTATACTTCAAACACTTTTGCTAATTTGAATAAATTCCATCAATTATAGAGGCCTTACCGCATAGTTCAATACTTCTATTAAAGTATTCTTAAAATAATTGAAAGTTTTATTTGTTTTCTTTTCAAAATGCCGAAAATGGTACATTTATAACACATTTTTGATCATTTTTCAGTCACTATTTTTTTTCATTTCTAGAAAAGACATTATGAAAATTTTAAATACTCTCATTCATTAATTAAACTGAGCAAAATAGTTAAAATTTGTATTTTTCCTTAATTTTTTCTTTTATATAAAAGCATATAAGCTTTCTTAAAACTACACACACACACATACATAATAATGCAATGATATTCATAATAATAATAATTATTATATAAATGTATATATTATTATATACATAATTCATATTTCAGAAAACAATTAGCAATCATTTCTTCTGAAACATTTATTTTAGACTCTACATACAACGAATAGTTCATGGCAAATAAAAGGGAAACTAGTATACCAATGTGTTGGCAACACTGTGATAATCAAATAGGCCCAGAAACTTCCGCAGAATTTCGGACGGTAATCTAATCCGTACATCAGTATAGACCTTGGGATAGAAGATGCAATCTTATTAGAAGAGGTGCGTCAGCAAAAGGGGCAATAAAACCAGTGAAAAGCCGCAGAGGAAATAGATCTACATCGGAATGTTATCAAACTATTGTTACCTTCAGCCAATTTAGAGCAGAGGGAAGCTGAAGTAATTACGTATTAGAGAAATGTGTCCACTCTTAATGTAAGATCATAGCTTGCGCATGATAAATATATTTAAATTTACCTACACAGTAATAAATTAATTGAATTGAAGTTTGGGTGTTAATTGTGAAGCCAAATTTATTTTATAGAAATCTTTAATTAAACTTCATGTCCAGGTTTGCCATAGGCACAATTACAAAAACACCTAAATTTATAAAAGCTGAATTCTTTGGAAATAATTTTTGAACATTATCTGAGTGACTAAGAGTAAGGGAGAGTTAAATTAACGTATCGAACTATAAAATTGCATGAGAGATATTGGCGACGGGCCTCGTAATTTTAAATATATATATATATATATATATGACATCAAATAAAATTAATATTAGAATTAATCAACATAGATCAGATACTAAATATTTTAATAGTATTAAAAATTCAAATAAAATAGAAATAAGACACTTTAGTACACATGGTTTTGAGCATGTATCACTCAATATTATTAAAGTTGTTCCTAATATTAAAGAGAGATTATGGTGGGAAAATTACTTTATTAAATATTATAATGCAATTTATCCATATGGACTTAATGTATTATACCAAGGAAAAAATATTCTAAATGCAATCAAACTAAATTCTCAAGAGTTTTACTACAATAATAAGGTTAATATAATATCTAATAAAAGAAAAAATAGAGGGGCTAGAACTAAAAGATTAAGTAGAGACCAAAAAGTCCTTTCAGATAGTATTATAGATATTTGTAATAGCTTTGATAACAATTTTAACATAAAACACATTAAATCTTTTATGTTTGGACTAAGTAAGACAGAATTATGTATTACAGAAGATGTACTAATTTCAAATAAAATTAAAGATTGTCATGCTTTGCACATTATTAAGGACATTCATAAATTTTTGAAACATAAACATAACATAAATGTTAATGTAAATAAGGATTATCAAATAGAATACTGTACACTTTTATATATGAATAAATCATATGATAATGTTAATTTTTCTGACATATTTAAAAAACACATGTCATCTTTCCCAATACAAAATATTACTATTAAAAAAGCTTTTAAATACAATAAAAAAATAGGTAGATCAATTTTTAACTATAATATGCCTATAAAGCAAGATAACTTAATATGTAAATGTAGTGAATTTAAAGATTTCATTGATCAACATCACAAGCATGTTGTTACTGGTGATCTCAATATTGTAAAAGACAATAATCTTAGAAATATTATGAATAAAGGTACTGGTTTTAGATTAATGATTTCGAATAATAATAAAATTATCAAAAATCAGTTATATAATGATATTGAGCATTTTATATACAAAATAGCTATTGAATATAGTATGCCTATAGAGGCATTCACAGAATTCAAAGATAAAATTACAAAGCAGCTTAATAAATATAACTATGGTATAGATAATAAAATCTTTTTTAATAATATTAAAAGTCAGATTAAAAATTTACAAAATAAATTTATTATAGTTTATGTTGATAAAGTGCCAGGAAATTTTGCATTCATATGCAAATACTATTATAATTTATTGATCAACAATTATTTCGATAATAATACAGCTTTTATTAAGTCTTCTGTTTCTGATAGAGAAATAAATAAACGTATCTTGGCTTTTCATAAAAAGTTAAAAATTCAAATTAATAATAATTTTAAATTTCCACATATATTTTTAACTCCCAAATTTCATAAAGACCCAGTTAAATTTAGGACAGTTACAAATGGTTTTAATACATATATCAGCAAAACAGGCAAAATTCTCCATGAAATATTGCATGAAACTATAAATAACCTCAGATCCTCAGCCATTCTTAAAAATAGCAAATCACTTGTTGAGAAAATGAAAGATAAAAAAATTTATTCAGTCCATAGTTTAGATTTTGAAGATCTCTTTAACTCTATTAATATTGATGATTTGATTAATATTCTTGTAAATTTACATAAAGACAATTTATTTAATAATGTTAATTATGATAGATTTGGTTCACTACTTAGGTTTGTACTTAAAGAGAACTATATATATCATAAAGGCAACTATTATCAGCAGATTACAGGATTGCCACAAGGTGGCCCTGCGAGCAACTGTCTTGCCAACTTATACTTACATTATTTTGAAAGTAGTTACATTAATAATTCTAAATTTTATATTTATCGTTATATAGATGATATAATCATCTTTGGCAAACAAGCCAATTTTATACCTAACATTAATTTTTATCCACATTATCTTAATTTAATACAGACAAATAATAACAACAATGAAGCAAATTTTCTTGACATACATGTCAAATTATATGATAATGTAATAGTTTCTAATATTTATGATAAAAGAGAAGAATTTAATTTCAATATTATAAAAGTTCCTCATTGGGAGAGTAATGTACATGTTTCTATATTCAGAAATATTGTTATTAATTATATACAACGTAATAAATTTCTTGTGTCAAAAAAATCAGACATTATAAATAACTATACACATTTTACTAAATATTGCTTAAATCAAAAATACCAATTTATTTTATTAATAGTTATATAAATAAAGCTATTCAAAATAGTTAGAATTAAAATTATGAGATTGATAATAGCTTATTACTATAAACAAATATTTTGATATAGTTATCTCCATAGTCTAATATTAGATTAGAAATTACTTACTATTATTTTATTCATATTTACTCTGGTGTTATTATAGTTATGCTATAATATGCAACTAATTTTAATTTTTATTTCCATTTGTAATATTTTGTTAAGTGCTACATTTCAGCCACTCTTTTGATTTAAATCTGTATTAGGGTATAGAATCTGGCAACAAATTGAATGTTTCCTCTCAGATTTAGCGCGGGCTTTGCACTTGTAAGTGCAATTTTTAGGTAAGTTACCTCTATCTTGTAATGGATTTAGATATTTCTATCCATTATTTCCTATTGGTTTTTGCTCAGTGTTATTTACAAATAAAGGGGGAAGGTTGGCTGGCCAAAAAACATGTTCAACCCCACTTTTATATAAATTAATTTTTATATACTAACTGTCCTAAGTCAGTATTGTTCATGGCACTGCAGCATCCATTTTATATTTATTATCTCGATTACTCTTTTGTCCTTCATTGTGTGATTTTCCTGCTGTCTATGTGTTTGTCGAGTTTATTGTTTGGATGTGATCTCTTGTTAGTAGAGAATTGACCTATATATATATATATATAACATATTATTAATATAAATAACGAAATCTAATACAGTAATATGAAATTATTGTTTCAATACGTTTAAATACAAATTAATCTGATATCACTTGCCTCTTTTTGATAAACTTTAAAGCACCATTTACAATAATATGTTACATTGAAATTATTTTTTTTAATTAATAGCACACATTAAAAAGGAAAAATTAAACAGAGTTTTGATTAAAAGTATTCATATTCTTTTTTTTAAATGAGCTGAAATTTTTAGATAAAATAAATGTAAAAGTTATCATCTAAATTTTATACTGGAGCCCAATTATACTCAAGAAAAATAAAAATTATAAACAAGTTTTATTTAAAAAAAGTGGCCCTGTATTTTTATTATTACGATATTTATGCAAAAAATGCTGTTATGAAAGAGTGCAGATTATTTACGACATTTATGTTTAACTTCAAATATTTTTATTTTTTTAATTTTAATATTTAATTTGAAAAGAATTAAGATTGCTTCAAATAAGGTCATTCTGGATCATAATAATTAGCTACAAGTTATAAATCTTGAATGTCTAAATTCCAAGAGAGAATTAAACATGAAAGGCTAAATCACGCACATTATCGTTAAACATTTAATATTTCACCCAGAAATTTAATCAACCTTATTATTTATTAAATTCTAATTAGTATCTCAGTTCATATTTTACTGTGCATACTAAGCAAATTATAATGAATTCACCTATATTTAAAAGATCATCTTTACAGCGAATTAGCAACTGGAGATTCTTATCTAAGTTTAATAAGCAGTAACGCAACTCATATGTTACTTACACATTTCTTTACGACAGATAAACACAGTCTCATTAACAAAAACAAATATACCGCGTGGTAGCTAAACTTTAATTAAAGAAAAGTAATATGTACTCTCAGGTTAGCTGTTAATCTTGGCATTTATCACTTCATTCTCTTAGGACAAAGTGCCTAGCCAATACTGAACACAAGCTTATCGAGATATATTCTTTACTTTTGTTTCAATAGTATAGCTTCGCTTTCAAACAAGGAGACGGGAATTGTACGGTCAATTATCTTGCCCCGAGAGAGCCTAGGGCAGGGTAGTGACGTTTTTTACCCCCCTTTCGCATTCTGGCAACCATTAGTGGAAAGTTTCAGAATGTTTCTAGAACAAATTATCCAGGAGGCAGTTTTTATTACACGCTTATTAAGCACGTAAGGGTTGAGTACAGGAGGTCTGTAGATTGACTTTAAGAGGAGAAGTGGTTTAGCCCGTATCGAAATCGGTTGAGTACGAGTACTGTCTTTAAATTGAAGAAATAATTGTGTTAATAATGATATTGACCCTGAAATCAAATCTATGGTGGATAATTGTTAGAGGGTATGACTTAATTCTATTTTTATAGCTTTTGATCAAAGTTAACTTAAAAATAATATGTGCCAGGGTTTCTAAATGCACATGGATTAGCTCATCCTGAGATAACAGCAATCGTACTTCTGAAACATCACATAACAGAACCAATTCTGTTTACAATATAACATCAATTGAATTAATACAGAAGGTTTTTAATGTTTTTCACATTCTAGTGACTGAGTTAGAAAATTATCTTTTCTATTTCCATAATGAGAGAAAAAATGAATCTATTTTCGATGCAAATTATGTATGAGAAACATTTGTGTATTTCAACAAAAGTCTTCGAATTTTTTTTCAATGCCGTTTATTAAAAACTGTAAAAAAATCAAAGAAAGACTAAAAAACATGTAAACTTGTAGAGTGAGTGAGTGAGTGAGAGTAGGGTTTTATGGCGCAAGAGCCAATCTAGGCTATACTGCGCCAAACATTTGTTAAAATAAAAAACATTTTAAATTTTAAAATATTTAAAAATAATGACAATACAGTTCTAAAAAGTTAAAATTTCTAATCACATAAAAACGTTTTCAAGTAATAAAAGAGAAAATTTGGTGGGAGTTCCCCACCAAGTCAGACCATATATTAAAATAAAAAACAATTAGAAAAGGAGAATGAAACAATTTTGTTTTATACAAAGTCGGGCAATACATGTTATAAAATTAGTTTTTACCTGTCCTGAATCGGGTTGGTGTTAACGCGCTTATATATGTGTGAGGCTTGTTTAAAACATTTTTTGACATGTTGAATTTATCCAGAGGATCTGGCTCAAGTTTTTCCTCCACGTCATATACAAGCATGTCTTCGTCATCAGTAGTATACTCTTGAGGTGCTGGCTTTCTGGGTTTATGTGGAGCCATTTTTATTTTTATTTCTGGTTTCTGTACTTTTGTACTGTACTTGTAGAACAGTATGTCCAAGGACGTAGAAAAGGGTGAGGTTTGGGGGTTCAAACTTTTTCCATAGAACAACAGTTTTATTTTTTACCATAAAAATTACGGCTTGATGGTTTTGTCAACGCGCGCGCGCGTTGTTTCATTAAATGTATATATATATATATATATATATATATATACATATATATATAATCCTTCCTATGAACGTAAACTATGCACACTACTGAGTGTGTCCATTTTAATGGTTATTAAACTCAAAGGTTGTTTAAATACAATCGTTAAATATATCAATCAGTTAATAAAAAAAAAAGGTTATGGTTAATTTTTTTAGGTAACATTTTCAATTAATGCTGATGGTAATTTAATATGATACAGTCAATTAATTTGATATTCTTGTTTACCGAACATTTTTTTCCCAATTACCTAACTTTGCTGAACTCAAAGGTTCACTAACGAAACACAGCCAATGGACGTCTTAATCTTGAATTACAGCATGATGACGAGGGTGAAATTTAACTAGAAACCTTGTCTTCACATATATTTTAGAAAGAAAAAAAGTACATATGTGTAGCTAGTTGAATAGAACTCTCAGCTACTATAGTCACATGTTGTTATTCTATTCGAGAAAATATTGCTGATGATATTGTGGTTTCAAATCTCATATTGATAACGTCTTAGTTGTAGTTTTATTCTAAAAATATAAATTCTTGCTCAACAACTCAATAAACTGTAATACTAATTTAAATTAAAAATAACTAAGGTATAGAGTAAATACAATTAATCATTGAAACTTTTATAAAAACTTTAGATTTAAATTAACTGAAATAATTCTCCTTAAAGATCCTGCAAAATAAATCCTACAGTATCTATATTAAGTCTAAGTAAATATGCCATAATTTTATTAATTGAAATTCATTATTAGTGTATAGTTAAAATTATATAAAATTTAATAGGTAAAACTATTAAGCAAATATCGTTAATTTCAATGATTTAGAAAGCTGAAAAACTTTTGAATGCATTTCACACACAACTATGCTATAGTTAAACTTGGATAAAGTTTTAACTATAATTAAATTAACACATTCACTGTTTAGTGTACTTACTTTCAAGTAGAACACAAATTACATTTAAACTTGAATAAACTACAAACTATACTTTAACTACAAATGTAATTAAAAACTATTGTCTTAGAATTCCCCTAATTAAGAATTAGTAGAGTTAAATATCTTTATTTCTACACGTATATGCTTGGAATTTCTGAGTATTATATTCACAGTTTATATGGACCCTTACTTTCTAGAAAGCTTATATAACTTTTTAAATATATGTGTTTAACTTTAACAATTTTTATATAATTATATTTAACATATATTTTTAAATTTGAATCATAAAACGAATAATAGTAGAATTTTTGAGAATTTTACATAAAATTTGAAGATGTTTTCTTTTTTCTTAAATTTTACGTTAAAGTAAACCTGAGAAGTTTTAAAAATACTTTTTATTGATCATTAAATTTGTCTTTATGACATCTCTTATTTGTAAGAATGACTTGCCTATACGATGTATGTTAAATAGATCGGGAAATCTTTTTACAATTCCATAAATTATCAGTCTGTACATTTACATTTAAATAGGAAAACAGAGAGAGAGAAGAATCATTTTAAAAACAGTTCTATTTTTTAACTTCCATTGATTTTTGGTATAGGAAAATTATATAATAAAAACTATAGCACCTAAAATTTTAAACATGGGTTTATATTAAGCATACTTAAGCATGAACACTTTTGCAAATAAGTTAATTTTTTGAACATAAATCTTCCAAAAGTTTTTAAAAAAATAATGCTTTTAAATCCCCACGTATTTATCTGTAATTTATACATTTTTATACCTTTATATATATATATTTAATTATTCAAAACTTAAATAATTTACCATCAAAGTAAATTTGTATCTATATATCTTTGTCTATTTTATCTATCTATCTCTATATATGTGTATATTATTTTAAAAATGTAGTTCATTTTGATATAAAAATATTGATTTGTATTAATTAGAATTAACTTATCATATGCAATTATTTTATTTCTTTACATTTTTTTACACCCTCGTATTTCATAATATTGCACAGTAATCAAAATTTTGAAATAAAAAATAGTTAAGAATATATGTATGTTCAAATATAATATAACTGAGATCAAAATTGTTTTGATAGCTTATAAATTCAGAAATTCTAATGCGTGGTGGCATATAAAAAATACAATCTTATTTGTGCCATATAAGAACTAAGTTGATTATCTTGAAAACATGTCGTTAAAATAATACATATTTCACAATCACATTATTTTATACTTTATATACTTTATATTACTATATACTTATTATATACTTTATACTTTATACTTATTATATACTTTATACTTTATACTTATTATATACTAATTATATACTTTATTTCATTGTCGGAAAAAGTATTTTAGTTTGGGTGCTCATGTTTTGTAATTTTTTAAATGAATGAAATATACTAAATTAATGATTTATCCTTGTGCCCGACGTAATTATGGAGAATAATAACATTATTATTTAATTTTTTTCCCACCATATTTTCTTAAGCAATCATAATTTTAATGCATTATTATTTCTTCAAACAACACTTGATTCTTAAACTTTTAATCTCCCATCGCTCAAATTTATAATAACAAATCATGCACGTATCATCAAATTTGTTTCAAAAGATGAAGTTTCAACTTCCGTGTGTTATAATGATAGGTGTGACATTTTTAGAATACTGAATTAACTACAAGAAGAGCTTTACCTCTTAAAATAACCTCCTCTGAATCTTAAAATACATCGTTAGACCACTGCTCTTCCCACCTAAAGCAAGGCGTGAGTTCAGAGCTGTCTTGTGGGTCATTAAAAAGCCATAAAACGTGCCTTAGAGGTAGGAAGTACATGTTTCTAAATTTACGCCTGTTAAATGATGGTGAGATAAATGCGTTTTTAAATGAAATGAGAGTTTTAATGGGGTGCAGATCTTCTATTCGAAATTCAGATAACATTCAAACAAGAAGGATATCTCTGTATGTATGCAATATTGAAAACCAATGCCCTAAGCCAATTGCATTCGGCTATTTTAAATATATTTCACACTATTCTTTGAAAATTTGAATTTATCCCAACTACTATTTTGCTACTTAATTTTTTGTGTACATTTTAATTGAGCTACTTTTGAAACTCTAAAACGAGAGTCTTTAATCCTTGATAGAAAAACAATGGATTTTTATAATATAGCAGATAATATAAGAATTTACATTTTTTCTGTAAAATTGGGGACTCCCGAGTACAGATTTTATTTATTTTTTAAATCAAATTTATTCTTAAGACTACCACAGAAAATTAAAGTATTAATTTGTTATAATATTTTTTGAAAGTCTATACGCATTTTTAAAAACTAAGCTAATTACTGATTTGTAAATTTTTACTATTTTAATAAAAAAATCCTGTTAATTTATGCATTTTTAATTTCTTTCATATTTTAGCCATCCATTTTAATTATCAAAAAAAAAAAATGAATAGTTGAATATTTTTTGCAGTTTCAAAGTGAAGAAATAATTATTATAAATTTCTTATGATTGAGAACGATTTCGAAATGCTGCAATATGGTAAAATAAATATATACTATAAACCAGAGGTAGTGAAACCGTGGCCTGGAGGCCACATGCGGCCTTCATAAAAGCTAGTACTTGCATTAAATAATATTTAATTATTTTGATTACAACTTTTCGAATCAATGGAATTAAATAAAGAATAACATGAAGGTTTATATGTTTCAATGACATCTTGTAGGAATGGCCAATTGCACAATTCAAATGTTAAGCGCCACCTAGTGCAACACGGCAACACTACCAGACATGTTATATGCTCTCTACACACAAACTATTTTCTTACTATTATTACTGTGACTGATTCCATGTACGTTAAAACGTATTTTTTGCATGAATGGCATTTAAATATTAATTTGAATACTAATGAAATGTTTTATTATAAGTTTCTGTTGACTAAGATACAACTATTATGCACTAAAAAAGATGCTTATGCGAATTTCGTAAGGTGCTTGTAACTGACTTGACACGTGTTGCTAACGGCCATTGTGAAAATTTAGCTATTGTTTTACTTATTCTGTGGTTTTACTAATACCTTTGTGTTAGTATCTCTAGAGCAAGTGTACGCTTTCAGAGAGAAAATATTTAATATTCTTCCGGTATGTAAATACACAAACATTCCAAATTGCAACTATTTCTGTTAAATAATAAATAAATAGGAATTCAAATTTTTTGTAATATTTCTATATAAGACGCCAAATTGTTAAAATTCAGCAAAAACTATAATAATTTCATAAAAGTCGCATTTGTAGATACATTAATCTTTGCGGCCTCCTTTATTACTACCTTATTTTCAAGTGGCATTTATTGGTAAAAAAGTTCCCCACCCTGGTATAAACGTTTTTAAGACTTGTTAACAATCCCAAATCAAATTTTGGTTATTATGCGTGTTTGTGGAGTGTTTTTCTCCCTAGTTTATTTAGTTTTAAAAGCAAACACCTTGATTATGTACAGTGCATGGGACTTCTAAATTTAAAATATATATATAAATAACAAGTTAATATTTACATTTGCAACATTTTAGAATATATCTGTTTTGAAAGAATTATTGACTCAAGTTGAAAGCAGATTGTGCAATCGCAAAAATAAATATGAATGGATCTCATTTTCATTTAATAATATTTCAGCTCTAACAATATGATAATATACTTTTCATTCATCGCAAATATTAAGGTACTTTATTAACGAATATTTTGAATAATTAATTTTAAAATTTTACTAGTATATTGAATAAACACTCTACTTTTCATCAGTGAGTTTTAATTAAGAGTGGAATTTAATGAAATACTTATTAAGCAACGAATTAAAAAAAAGATTCAAATACACATCAAAATTTTGTCAGGTCTACCGAAAAGTTCTGAGCGTTTTTATAATAAAACAATATAATAAGTTTTTCATACCTTGAATAATCTTTATTGATTAACATAATTTACATCATTAGCTGTGATTGCTTTCTAGCTTGATGGCAATTTATATAACCCATATTTAAAAAAATCCTTGTCTCTATAGACCAAAAAGGAACCAGTGTTTTCCTGATATCTTCGTCGTTTTTGAATTTTTTGCTCGGTAAAAAAAATTGTAAAAACAGAAACAAGTGATACAAAAAAACTAGAGGGTGGTAGGGCCAATGAGTATGGTGGATGCGGCAAAATTTCTCAGCTTAGCTCTGCTAGTTTTTGACTATTCCCCAAAGCAGCAGGCAGAGGAGCATGAAGCAATACAATGTAAGGCATTACGTGTGTATCTGGCATAATCATGAAGCAGTATGATATCCTTCCTATTGAACGTCCTTTGAGTGCTGATTTTAAATTATCCAGTTGCTGCCAGTATCTCCCTGAGTTTCATTTTTCGTGTAATTTCAACAGCTTATACCATATACAGACCCATACACAACATTCCCTTACTCAGGCTCAACTTTGTTTTGGATAGAGGAGGGTGCGCAGGTTTTTATGTTTCACAAAATGTCTTTTTCCTTCAGATGTTTTCATAGGTAATCCACTTTTCATCCCCATTTCATTCATCGTCCCTTCCCAAAAAAACTTGATTTTGTTCCATGCAGGAAGAGACGTGGATAGGATGACACGATCATTCAGATTAAGCCAGTGTTTCTCAAACTGTGGGGAGTGCCCCCTAGGGGGGCTTGATAACCTTACGAGGGGGGCACGAGCATGTCAAATGTCATGAATAAAACACTATTTTAAAAAGTTACAAATATTTACTTAAAGGAAGCAAAACAAAATACATTCTGACGTAAAAAAATACACGTTGTACTTTTATTGTTTTCTGTTCCAATTTAAAAATTAGAAAAGAAAAGCAACATTTTACTTTTCTTATTACTTAAAAGTATATATATTTTATTTAAAATATCTATTACTTAAAAATAACTTGCTTAAAATACCTAATATTTGAAAGAAACATATACAAAATTTAATATTTATCTTGATAATTTGAGTGGTTTATAATTAAGATAGCATTGTAATTTTAGCCTCAATGTACATTATTATTGTTCTCAATACATTGCCATTGTATGGGGTGGGGGGGGCGAAGAAAATTATGATTAAAAATTGGGTCGTAAGTATTTAAACTTTGAGGAGCACTGGATTAAACTTATGTAGCACCCCTCTTGAATACTTCCACACAAATCCTAGTTTTTAAATATTGGCCGAAAGGGTTTAATGAGCTATAAATCAAGCCTTTTAGCTATCTCCGATTCTGTAAGGAGAAAATTTCGCTCCAACATAATCTTAGCAGTATCGTTGTCGATAAAAAATTGTTCCCAGAAAGTGGCTGATTGATCAGAGAGGTCAATATAACCTAATTGAATTTTTTCTAATCATTTCTTACAAATTCTATCAGAAACTATACCTTCACCGAACACTTTCAATGAATGTCTACAACGCTATTAAAGCTTGTAAAAAGTACTTCTTCCTTGTTGAAGTTCGCAAGTAGCCATAGGTCCATGATCGCATCTCACTTAATGATAACATAAATCATCTTCGTTTTAGTTCATTTGTCAGGTCAGTATATATACATTCAGTGACAGAAATAGAGAACCAAATATGCGTTAAATGAATATGCGCATTCTCAACGAAACGTTGTAAGCGGAACAGATAGAACTTCTCGGTAGATCCAATATTGCTGCCATTTATTGCAAGTTGCATTGAAATGACGCAAAATCCCATCAGACTGTTTTATGATATGTTTTTGTTGATTAAGTTCTCAGGGAAATATTTTTTTAGTAGCATGGTAACTCTAAATTTAGTTCAAAGGAGTATTTTTCTAATACCAATTTTTCAGAGCAAGAAAAATGTGTACATATAGGTATAGTTTTGTAAATATCTCCATTTCTAATACATCATGAACACTTTTCAAACCTTTCTGCATTAATAACATCAAAAAGATTACTCAATCAATTAAATGTTGCAATTTTATCATGGGGAGTAATGGTTTAATGAAATATATTATAACTAATTTTGGCTGTAATATGAATTTTACTATGCTTCTATGCATTTAACTTTAAAAAATTATAAAATTTTCCTTTATATATCATTATGAGCAATAACTGCATTTTCCTAAAAAGAATCTACCACAATACAAGTGCAAAATTCTTCTAATCGTTATTTAGCCGATTACTCGTATGAAATTGATGAACCTTAAATGCTATTGATTAAACCATCCTCTGGGAGCAGGGCACCATCCACAATCGATCAAGATAAGGTCCATATGCACTTGAAAGGCGTGTATTGATTTTTATCCAATACTAAACCACTTGTTATTTGTAAAGCCATACTTCTCAATGCCTTAAGAGGTCTTCATTAAGAACATTCTTTGATATTCAATAAATATAAATGACGGTAATTTGTGTTTATTGAACTATTTTATTCGACTTTACAACTTAACAATCCTTATTGTTATATTGAAGCACAGTTAATCGATATAAAGGACATTTTTGGTACCATATAAGACAGCAGATATATTTAATAAACATTTTAAAGAGGCTTGTTATAAAAATTCATGTGAGTTAACGTTGCTATAGAGCTACTTGCGGATTGTATTGTAACGTGTTTAGGAACTAAAAAAATTATCAAATTACTTAAACTATACTTTTAACAGATACATCCCTAGTTCAATTTCCCATCATTTTAAGAACTTCAATAGTCTTGTTAATGCGTACATATGAGTCGGTATTTGACTTAGTAAAATAATACATTCATTGCCGGTGACGAAGTTTAAGATAAAACTTCACATAAGATAAAGATAGAAAGCAATAGTATTGTATAATATTCAATAAAAGGTATAGTATAGTATTCAGTAAAAAGTATTGTATAATATTCAATTAAGTAGTACTTCTGTAAGTAAGAACGAAAAAAAAGCTGTATTTTATAAGCATATATTTCAATTATACAATATTATCCATTTTAAGAATTAGCAAAGATGTATTGTTTTAAAAAAGGTAGTAATTAGGTGAGAATATTTTTACTTAATCACGTTTTACATACACTTTAATCATACATCATTTAAAAACATTTAAATTTTATTTTACAGTTATATAAATCTCTTTAGAAGATATTCACGAATAAGACGTAAACATGTATCATTGAAGAAATTACAAGCATCGAATGTTTCTTTTTCTTTTTGTAAATCTTTGCACTTTATGACTATTTTAGTATATATTTACCTCCAAAACATCAGTTTTTTTACAATTAATTTCATGCATGCATAGGAATAAATATACTTTATTAAATACTTATAATCATCAAATAATGCACATAACTTTCCTTTTAAATGCTTCTAATATTAAAAATATATAAATAATATTAACACTAGAAAGACTTAAACTTCGTATATACCTATATTGCCCAGAAGCAATAAAAATGACTGCATTGTGAAAGAATGATTAATGTGTAAAAAATTTGTGTAAAATTAGTTTTTAGTATTTTTTATATTATATACAGTTACATAACAAGTTATTAGTAAATATAAACTGTAAAAAAAAAATTCTTCACCTAGAAAAAAAATATATGCTAAAAAATTCTAGAAATTGTTCATTATATATATAATTTTTTTCATCGAAATTAAAAAGTAGTCAAAATGACTTCCTTTGGGCAATCTAGTGTTAATATAATAATTATATACATACATATTATTTTTTTGATATTTGTTACGGGTTGAGATATTTACATTGTTACAGAAAGATAAATCGTGGAAGCATAATATTTTCATGAAAAAACGGACTTCTTTTATCGTTACCTATTTCAATTTTAAACTCAATTATACAAATACCAAATGCGTTGCAAATAATATATAGATTTGTGTGACTAAATTTCATTAGCAATCTTGAAAAAGCTTGAGTGAAAAAAGTTGCAGGCGTTTATGTCACTTGTTCGTTTATATATATCATGGAATGATAAGTATACATTTATTATAAAAATACATTTATTTTAGATACAATATCCCACGTAAATTTCTCCAAAATCTCAAAAACAACAAAAATTACTCAAGATATTTTCTACGGCAACAACGTTTTAAGACATAGTATGTTAAATATAATGAACTGCTTAAAAAAAATCTCAATTACATAAAGCAGAGAAAAGCATTCTCCTGTTGAATAAAACAGTGAAAAAAGGAAACATTTTGCTGACACAATGGAATTTAATAAATTTTCGAATCGTTTCAATTCAAGTGATTACGTTTATAAGCGTTTTAAAAAGGAAAGTTCCACAGAAAAAGATAATTAAAATGAAGCATTAACTATACACATTTAGTAAACACAGGCTACAATTATTTCATCAGATTGTTTAATCAAGTTAGATATATCCTAGGGCAATTTCATTTAATGTTCATTTCAGTGCATCCCGCTTAACATTTAATTAGCTTTGAATATATATGTTCTTTTATTCCAAATTAGATTTTGGCACAAGGTGCAGTATTTATTTACTTTACTTCTAATTTTAATTTGTTTATCTGCTTGGAATCTTTTAACTCAATTTGAATAACTTTTATTATAATAAATGTAATTAAAGAATATGTTAATAAAAGATTGTTTGAAACAAGAAATCAGATTAAATCACATAAAAAAATATAATATACTTGAAACATTATTTCAAAGTCACAAATAATTTTATATATTTTCGAATTTATTCAAATATGGCTTCATCTAAAATTTATTTTATTTTATTTTCTAGCATTTTAACGTAATATATTTTGTTAGAATTTTGAATAAATTAGTTTAAATTCTATAAATTCTACACGTTTTTAACGAGTATAATCTCAGCATCTTTGTTTGTATTTTTTGTTAATCGTATTTGTAAATTTACTTTTTTTTGCACCTCTTTCTAAGAATACAGGAAGCAACACTTAAATTAAAGTATGTATACACGAGTTAATAAAGAAAAAAAAAACATTTTGTTATTGTCGATATTATCATTTTGGAAAATTTAACTCATCTTTAAATTTCTCCCTTTTTTCATCACATTTATAAAACTATATTTTTTTAAAATGAAAATTTAATTTCATTTTATAATACCACTTCCATTTAAGGAATAAATAATCATTTAATAAAAAAATATAATAAATATTCATGTAGTGTGTAGTAGTTTTTGTGATAATGAATAAATAAAACAAGTTCATTCATTTTTAGATAGGTATTTCTCCATAGAAAGTCATCAAATGTGACTTTGAAGTATGATATAGGGACCTTGTTCATAAATATTATTTGAAATGAAATTTATTCTTAAAATTTATTAAAAGTTTTCATATTTGAATTGGATACTATTTTCCAATTCAATAAATGTAATGCATTTTAAACCAAATTTATTGTTTAATTTATTTAGCTTTGATACTCATGCACATTTATACTCTACATTTTTCTATAGCATCTATAA
>BMAV01001853.1:244035-312248 GCA_019973955.1 Trichonephila inaurata madagascariensis
TCATCACTTGTGAAGAAGCAAAGTCAATTTAAAACAGTTGACATATAATCCTCTTTTATAAATTACTGTCTTTAACGGATTATAAATCCAGAACGTTAGAAATAAGCTTTATAACTTTTTTTTTCTCCTTCATCTCTCAACCTTTGTTTTTCTACTCTTATCTTCAACAAAGTTATGTTTGTATTCATTCTTAGACTTCGCAAGGGTAGTTTGCATTTTTTCACGTATTTTTTCCCCTCTAATCCTTTCCATTCATAACTCTACTCTTCTGCCGATAAACGAATATCTCTGCATTGAGACACTAGTTATGCAAAAGATCATAGAGAAAGTTGACATCATCAGTCATTTTAATGACTTTTAGATGATTATTTCTGCCCTCACGTCGATTATTTTGCTTTCCAAAAGAAAGCCGGAAAAAAATGACTGTGTTTGACGAGAGGAGTGATGAAGAAGAAGAATAAAAGATTCTTTGTTCTTTGTTAGTCTGGGTGTAATGTATTCTCATAGGTCATTATTTACAGCGATTATTTAGAAAAACAAAAAAGCATCCGCTCACATCTTTATGTATTCTTTTTTTTTCTTCTTAAAATTTGCAATCTTCTTCGTTGCACTGAAGCTAATGTAAATTGATGATAATAAGTGTTGACTGATTGCCTTGAGTTCACCGTAGTTTGTTTTAATTTGTTTTACGAGAAAGAAACTCACACTGTTTTAGTTTAGCTTTCTTTTTTAAAGTTCAGTAACACAAGCATTTCTTTAAAAAAAACTAGTACTTTTTAAAAATTTATTTTAGGATAAATGTTGTGAAACACAGTCTGACCCATTGTCTGAAAAATTCATCAAGCACTTAAAAGAAAAAATGAAAAAAAAGGTTTCTCTTTGGAGAATAACCTTTTTGTGTGAAGCAAGTGAGGAGTTAGTAAAGTAAATGTATAATACAAAGGAATAACCTTTCCTTGAATAATCGTTTCCTTTTCGTTTGTATTACAGATTTTCCTATTAAAAGGCATTCAGTATAATAAAAAAAATTTTTTTTTTCATTTTAAACAAAAAAATAAATATTCGTAAATTCTTTTCAAATATTCTTCACAGTTTCTTTTTTTTTTTTTGTTATATAAGAATTATATCTTACAGATCAACTACACCCTGTGATTTTTAGTCCTTTCGTCATCAGATAATTAATACACCAAAATCAATTATTTTTTGAAAATTAGAAAGTATTTTTTAATTTATAAAAAGTATTAATTATATGACATTTGTTGAGAATATTAAGAAAAATACATTGCACCAGTTATTTTATTATCATGATTGGTCTCAAAGATGTTTATCGGTGTTATTATCTAGTTGTCTTCTTGAAATGTAAAAAAAAAAAGCGTGCTTAGGTTATTAGACACATTTTCACATAAGTAAATTACTCTTTATTGGTTTGTATCTGGCGATTTCTTTACAAATTTATGGAAAATAATTGATATCTCTATTATTTCCAATTATTCTTATTTTTATATTTTTATTGGTATACATGATGCTTAAGCTATTTATTTTGAAAATAGTTTTCAAAATGATCAAAAAGGTCTAAAAGTCTATTAAAGCTTTCTTCATCTTCTTTATTGTCACTCTTATCAATGAGTTCATTGTTAGATTCTTTTCATCTACTTTTTATTTCATTCACTTATTAATTTATTTTCATTTTATAAATGGTCTTTGCCAAATTACAATCATTCATTAATATCCCCAATGATATTTGATTAGTTTAGAAGGTAGTATATTACTAGTTCAAGGATTGAATTTTTTTAGAATTGTTCTAGTTAAAAAATGAGTCCAGAAATGGGCTTGACAATGCTGAAGAAGAGCAGAAAGTATAAATACTAATAGTTAACAGGGTGTTTAGAATCATCACATTGAGTCATCTGTGTTTATGCTATGCATATTTTAACTGTTAAGCACAATATATGTTGTATTGAGCTATTTGAAACTCGAATTTTATCTATAATTACAGCTCGAAGTTGACTTTAGACAAGCAAGATGGCTCGATATTAATAAAAATGTAATAATTACGTAGTAATTATTTTGCTCTAAAAGTAATTTTGAAGTCATTTGACCCAATTCGTCTCTTAGAAACGAATTCACTATACAGAGCAATTTATTTTGAATCAGCTTAAGAAGAAAGTCTTAATGGGATGATCAAAATATGAATTAACAAAATGAATAAGAGCAAATTAAAATATTTTATGTAAAAGAACAAGTTTATTAATTTTTTATTAGTAGAGTTATACAAAAAATTTTCCAAATAAATTAAACGTTTTATAAATGCATGTCATTTTATAAAAAAATATCACAGTTATTCGAAGCATTATTGACCACAACCGGCTTACCCATACGCTGCAAAAGAATTGATATTTCTTTCTTTGATTTGTGTGTATTTTTAATTCTTATGATCATATGATTTATTGCTAGTGTTTTGGAAGATTGATGCAGTTTGCCTATGGCAGGGATTGCGAACCATTGGCATGCATGCCATTGAGGGCACGTGGCGCAATATTTTGGGCACGCCCCCAATTAAAACGATCAATCGAGATTAATCCTTCAATCAAAGAATTTTCAGTGAGATTTTTTTAAGTTTAAAGAATTATTTGAATCATTCAAATTTATTATCTACCCTGATGTGACATCAATTGATAAACTTGCCCTAATTCGGTTGGATGGAAATTTAAGAGTTTGAAATGCAAATTTTATTCATTTCTAGTCTTGTTCAATATGGATTCAAAAATTTATTGAAAAAGAAAAAAAGCTAGAATTAATTGAAACAGAAAGATTAACAAGCAATATAAGTAAAAATGCGAGTACGAAATTTTGGAAACATCAAATTCGATTCCAGATACGTTTAACTGTTTGAAGAAGCAGTCTCATGTTATTTTAACCTTAACTTCCTTGACCTATGCCTACGTGTCATTATTTTCAGAGATGAATAACATTAAAGACTCAATTAGAAACCATTTAACAGATGACTCCAATTCAGCATGCATTCTGTTAAAAGTAACATCTTACCCAATCTTAATGTAATTTATTTGTCATCTAATCTGCAGCAGGAGAAATCACACTAATGTTACTTTATATAATTTAAATTACACGTTTAACTAAAACATGTACTTCTATAAAATACAAAATTTATTTTCTATGTAGTAAATAAAGAGTTTTGTGTTGTTATTATTTAGTTTTATCATATTTTCCCACTAATCAGAAGTCAAAAGTACATATTTCACGGCACGTCTACATTTCATTCAAATGTGGTTTTCATCCGGCATTTTCTTTGTGGTGAAAACAGAAATTTTCCTTTGATGAAGGCTGGAATTTAGATCCTCTACTGTATGCAATGCTTTTGCGTTCAGACAGGTGACTTTTGAAATTGCGTATAATTCAAACAACAAAAACACTTTTTTGTGAAAGAATGAACTAAATTTGGACACAGATTAAAAAGTGTTTGCTGATAATTCGGGCTATTCTTCAGAGGAACATATACACATAATGCCTTCAACCGTTTGAAAAGATACAAACATAATTTTTTTTCTAAAACATGAAATGCTCTTCATAGCATTCAAAGTGTACTTACAAGAAGCAAAAATTAAAAGGTTTGTGGTCCACTATTGTAAAATACAGTCGAACGTCGTTTATGCGAACGTTTAATTTCCTGACCAGCTTCTTTGTTGTTGTTAACTACATGTACTGTATATGAATAAGTTTTCGAATGTACCAAGAGTCCATCAAATGCCTTTTTTGCTTTAGAGACAGTTATGGAGTGGTACGAACAGCAATCAGAGTGCTGTCCTAATCAATTACTGCTTCTCAAGAGAATCAGAGACCTTGCAGTGAAAAAACAAAGTTGTACAATGGTACAGCAAAAAATAAGGGGCTACTTTCCACAATAAAGGTAAAATTCAGACATTTTGACCCTATTTTGCTTTTTCTTCAAACACGTTTCCCGCATATGATGATTTTCAATATATTCGTATGTATAGTGCCTGGTTTCATATACTGCATTAATCGCATTCGGTTTTTGGTTATCCTAACGGTGCCCGGTCCCAATTGATTCAGATAAACGGCGTTCTACTGTAAAAAAAGTTGTAAAAACTTTAATTTTAAAATAAAACTCATCCTTTTTCTCATTTTATCATAAGTATGGTGTTTAATTATTTACACAATAAAAAAATAACTTTTTCGAAACATTTTGGGTAAGAAAAAGGACCGATTAAGGGGTTAATACATACATCTTATTATTATTTTTTAAACTAAAATGATAGAAAATATTTTTTCCTCGGAAAAAAAATGAAAAAAAAAACGACAACAACTGTTAAGTTGCTTACAGAACAATAAATATTAATGATACTTTAATAGACATAAATGACCTCCCCGACTTAAAAATTCTCAGATATGAATGATTTTCATATTAGTAGAAATTGAAATAGTTCGTGTTTAAGTAGGTTTCAAAAATCTTTGTTACTGTGATACAAAATAAAATGCAAGCTACTTACTTTATTTCGGTAATTATACATTTTGATATATTTGAAATTTTAAGAAAAAAAAAGTAAAAATATTCATGCCTGAAGCAAAATTTCTTCAATATCCACTCAAAGCTCTTACTACATGGATCAGTGAATCAATCAATTACTATTTGCATTTATATCGACTTATCTCAACAGCGCAAACTTTTTCAAAGATTTAAAATGATTTTAAATGCTGAAAATCCAGAAGAAATTTATATCTCGTTTCCATTTTCTAATCAACAACTTTTAAAAAGTTTTTCTCGCCCAAACCCCCGAAATCTCGTTTCCTCTTTTCACCTTATTATTTTTCCTCCGGGCAAAATTCATGAGAGGTGGGGAGGAAAGTAAAGACATCGATTTATTTTCCAGTAGAAATGTCACCACGCCGAACCTTGGGAATTCACAGACAAATTGTCAAAGTTAATTCTTTCTTTATAGGCTTATTTATCTTTTCTTCATTTAAGTTAGACCAAAGCTTTGTAATGCGACAAGACTTTCTTTTTCATAAATACCGCTGTCGTAATTTATCGCTTAAATAAAAAAAAAAAAACACTTTGCATGAATTATGCAATTTTAAATACTTGCTTTTGAAAGTTGTTTTAAAATTTCCAAGTAGATAACAGGAGCTTATACATTTTGAGCCATTGTTAGCTTAGAGCAGTACGAGAGAGTTAACGATGATAATCATAATTATGAATTGCAATCCATTGAGAAAACAAATAAGCCGGAATTTAAATTCTCCTAGCTTTACACCTTTCAACTTGAGAAATTTTAAGCCAGATAGAATTTTCTCGAATAAAATTACACTTGAATTAAAGCTGGCAGGATTTTCTCAAATAACAGACTTCATATTCCATTCCATTTGGTGAAAGAAAACATTGGAAAGTTAGGACCTGGTACCTTCTGACGTAAGCACGTAAGATGCTAAAATGATCATCTTAGTATGGAGATTGTTACTGGCTTATATAGATATCATCTCCACACACTCCCTTGCCAGTGAGTCAGCGAAGAAGCGAACAAACAATGCGGTTGTTATGGCGAGCGTTGGAGCTATTGCTATTGCGTAAAGTGTGTATTGACAGCTTGAGTGTTGCGGCATGTAGGTTTGACGACTGTTTGATTGCTCTTGCGACGGATAGATGGCGCAACGTCCACTCTGTGATGGTTGCTTTGTTTCAAAGTTCAGTCAGGGTCATCAGTGAAGGTTTGAACCTTTGACCTTTGGATTCAAAACCGAGTAAGTTAACCACTATACTAAAATGATCACTATAGTACGGGGGGTGATACTGGCTTATATAGATATCACCGCCACACATCTATTCAGCAGTCTTTGCTTTGCCAAATTAGATACCGCAGATTTTCCCAGATAGAAAAAAATTCCGTTAATCATTAAGACGACACTATTAAGAAAGCATTATCCAAGTAAACTAAGTTTGTATTTCCATAGTTATGTGATGCTGTTTTATCAGCTAAATAACAATAAACTTTAAAACTTGGAAATTGAATTGATACATTGTTGTGTTACACCTTATAACACTTTAAAGTGGTTTTAATAATGTATAAAGTAATTCTGATATTAAACAATATGACAATTGAGCTGTAAACTCGCTCTTATGACTATTTCATCTACATATATGTATTAAGGACCCATATTTTGTAACGAAAAGGTGAGTCTTTATTTTACAAGAAACACTGATAATTTATATACACTACACAATACATTTTTGATTGAATGAAGATTTCAAAATGTGGAACTACATGAACCTCTTCGGTTGAGACGTTTCTGAACTAAAAAGTCGGCTAACATAATTTTTCCACAATAGTCACGATTAAAATGTTATCTTATACAACTACTTTTCTACATCTAGAAGAAAAATAATGTCACGGTATTTCAGCACTGAAGATTGTAAGCAATCTATCTATTTTTAGCTCAGGCTTCTTTTAACCTCGAAAGTGGGCTTTCTGTTATGTACTCTGTGCTTTCTTAAAATGTGATACCTTTCTTGCTGAGCAAGTCGTGTTAGTTTATTTTCATTTCAAGCGCCATTTTAACGGAAACTTACAGAGAAAGGATCTTAACAAATTTTGAAAAAATTGGCTCCATTAGAGGATAGTTGATTTTCGATGAAAATATTATCTTAAAAAAATTCTTTTAACATTCATTACACCATGCTTCTTCACGTTAGGTAAAGAACATACTTTCCAAAGTTATTTTCATTTATTCATTTTAGACTAAAAATTTATTAATAATGAAGTTTTTAGTATACTGTGGATGCTGATTAATATCAAGGTCTAAAAAAAAAAAAAACTCAAGAACGAGCTTTTAAAATTTTGATAATTAAAGCATTTACAATATCCGCTTTATGACAGAAATTAAAACATTTTTTAAGTTAATTTTTGTGCAATCATTTTCAAATATTTGAATAAAGTTTCATGAATTGCACAATTCATTCAAAAATTAAGCAATAGATCCATAAAAAATTAAATTAATGTTATATTTGACTTTGTATTTATATACACATATATTCTTTATAATTATAGTTTATTATATTAAATATATAACCTTTATTAGTTTCTTTTTCCCAAATAATTCTGATGTATTTGGTGAAATTGGTGAAATCTGATTAAACTTCCCCTATAAACGACCTCCTTCAAAGGAAACGGGGGAACGGAATGCGACGAAATTTTGTGCATGGGCTATACACGAGATGCTCTCTCAGAACTTAAAAAAAATTGTTTAGAAAATTTTTCGAAAAAAAAATCACTTTTTTGGGAAACACGTGAAACTTAACTCAATAAACTACCAAAGTGGAATACAGAAACAATCCAGAACAAGAATGATGAGTAATAAAATGCAAAAGTGGGAAAAGCTGTCTGTTGTAGGAGAAAAATGTCGAGATTTGCATGCTTGAGAAGAAGAGGAAGCTTTATGTAAAATAGGTAGTTTAGCATAAAGCTTTGTTTGAAAACGTTTGTAGACGTTGTCATGTTTAAGTCGATGTTTCCGACTGTACAAATGAGGGTCTCTTTAGTTGAACGTGCCGTATTGGTGAAGCTGGTGAAGCGAAAACTAGGGGAACGCTTCTGTTGAAATTCGGGAAATCTGTCGTAGAAAGAACCTACTGCTCAGATTAGGGTCTACTAAATGTATCTGGGCCATGATTAAGAGATTCAAAGAGACGTGGAAATTAGGAGTTCAACCTGGAATAGGCCGTAAATGTGTCACACCGGTAATTGACGGGGTCAAGACAGCTGTTGACGCATAGTTACAGACATCAGAGTTTAAGGGAGTTGCATGTGCAGTTTCTGTACAGAAAGGCTATTATTACAGCACCGTCTGAAAAGTACTCAGAAAGTACTTCCCATACATCATCCGCCAAACCCAGGAGCTGCTTGATAGGGACAAGCCGCAGTGTCTTTCATTCGAGGTCAGTTTCCTCAACATACTGACTGTTGATCTGGCATTGCCATGAAATGGCCATGTGGAGCGACGAATCTTTTTCTACCTCAGTGGGACTGTCAACACACATAATTGCCACATTTGGGCTAAGAAGAATCCGCGGATCCCCTCTGAATTTCCTCTACATTCTCCAACTATCACTGTCTGGTGTGGGTTCCCGGCGATATTCATCCTCGGGTTATTCTTCTTTGAGGAAGTTGGTACAAACTAACTAAAACTAACCTCTTTTGTATAAAGCTTCCTGTTCTTCCCAAGCATGCAAATCTCAACATTTTTCTCTTACAACTGACAGCTTTTCCCATTTTTTACATTTTATTACTCATCATTTTTGCTTTGGATTGTTAATATTGTTTCTGTATTCCGTTTTGGTCGTTTATTGAGTGAAATTTCATGTTTTTCCCGGAAAGGGATTTTTTGTCCTTAAATTCCCAGAAAATTTTTTTAAAATTCCGTGAGCGCATCTCGTGCATAGCCCATATACAAAACTTCGTTGTATTTCCTTCACCCGTTTGCTCTGTAGGAGGCCATTTATTAAGTTTAATTATAACCACCTGGTAGATCTTAGACATTTTGTTGGAAAAGTATACCACCTTTATCTTCTTGATTTACTAAGTTCCATGCTAAAATTCAAATTATGGCAACGAATTGTTTGATGTCGTTATTAAGATGTGCATTAATGTGTAATGGAAATGCGCAAATACATGTACCGGAAGTCTTGGAATAGGCAGAGTTATTACTCTAAAATTCTTTAACGCGATGTTCATTTCAAATTCCTGCTTCACATTACAGGCTTAGTATGAACTCGCTTGCGTTTTGATCATTGAATTCCTAGATAATTAATTTAATTCTCAGCTTATAAAAGTATGAATAGATCTTTTTTTAAGTGTATATTTCATTTCGATTTATGCAACAATATATATTAATACATCAATGAGTATTAAATACAGTTTTGCAATGTTTAATATCATGAAATTTTTAATTGTATTTTTTTAAATAAATATACGATATAATTACGAGATATTTGTAGGTCAATTTTCCTCTTATTATGAATATACCACATTTTATAATATCTATATTGCTTTTTTTAAATGTTTTTATCAATGAATCTAGCCACATTTGTTATTTCTTAAAATGTTGTATTTAGGCTACTTGACGTCAAAAATTTAAAAAAAGTAAATCATATTTATTAAATTAGTTGTTTTGTTAAGAGCTTAAATTTTTTCTTTAAGAGCCAATATATATGGGTAAAGGGAAAATAATTTTTGTCATATAGACTTCTGATCATATAAAAATGAAAACAAAATGAGGCTTAGTTCATTTAGTATAAGTTTGATTGAATAATTAACGTGAATGTTTAAAATTTACAGCAATTTTTATTTTTATGCATAGTAATGCATCAAATCATATATTTATTTCTTGGTAAAAATGAAAAATTTTACAGTTGTTATAAACATGCATATATTATACTTCATAGATAAAAAAAAAATCAAACATTACTTGATTTTTAAAGTAAATTGAATCGTCAAATATTTAGGATTTTTCCAAACATGTGTGCAGTTTATATGAAAATAAAATATTTCATTAAATATGTTTATAGACAAAGGCACTTCTATTTCCATCATGCAATTGTTAAATTCTCTTTACACTGTATATAAAAGCATAAGAAATACGAAAAAAAGTTCCCAATCACAGTTTTTAAACTCGTGTCAAATACATTGCACAGATTTTTTATTAAGTTCAATATTTTGTGTAGTAGAGCATTAAATTTTTATATTTATTTGTGTTAAAACTAAAGACAAAAGAACAAAAATCAAAGTACATTATTTATAGCATAAGGAAATAATGAATGAAAATATGGACATTAAATACAGACATTATTATTTATGAAATATAGACCCATGAAAATATAGACATTACCTAATATTCAAATACAACGAAAAATTATGAAACTTAGAAATTGTTTATTTTCAAAGACTTTAATATTAATATGAAAATAAATAAAGGCAATTGCTTATTTCTGCAACATATTTAATGTTAGGTAAGCTATGTATCATAAAGGTATGACAATCTCGATCCTTGGAATAGAATATAACACCTTCAATAGATTTCCCTTTCTCCTTCAGGTCTGTCACACTAACACGAAATCCCTTTCAGCGCCTTCAATGATACTGACGTATTCCTGACGAATGCGGATAAATTCCAAGTGCTTGTATGTGACGTATTTGTGGATAAAGGAAAACAGTTTTTATGAGAAATAAGATAAGTTTCGATGAGTAAATAACGTTCCAAAAAATATAGTTTAAATACGTTCGGGAAATTTTTGTAATATAATTGTTTACATCCAACATATTTTGTATAAATAAGTGTTTCAGTTCTGTTAAATAATGGCCCCATTGTCTGAGATGTAAACATATTTTTATATTTTTTGAGCTGCGTAATAAAAATGGAAAATATTTTAAGTTTTTAGAACATATTTGAATTAAGAGAAACCAAAACGTTTCTTTAAAAATAACCACGAAATAAAGTAAATATAAAGTAATTTTACATAAAGTGTGGTGTTTAAAAATTTATTAAAATGTTAATAAATACGCTCAATAAATTCTAAGAATTCTGTACTTGAAAATGTTTTTTTTTTCTTAATTTTTAAAAATTTTGTAGATAATACGTTATTTTTATTTCTTCTAGAAATAAAATTATCGAGATTTTAAAAATGGTACAGAAATTTGCTTACTTACATTATACTAATAAGGAATCACAAATTATCTCGATGACGAAATATTCAGAAATAAAAAGAAAAAAAAATATGAAACATTTTTATTTTAAAACTATAAGTCATTTGGCCCTTTCCTTTTTCTCTCAAAATAATAATAAAGTGTATCAATAAAAATACAGGCGTTTTTCAAACATTTCTATTTTAAAAATTCATGACTGATTGTTAATATTTTCCATGAAGCTTCAAAGTAAATAATTTGAAATCAAACGAAATTGTTCTATTTTAAATTTCGTCAACGTTCATTATACATCGAATTTTTCCACTCTCATTCATACATTGTGAGAAAAATATTGCATATCAATTTCTTAGCTACCAAGTTATAAATGCAATTAGTTAAATTATATATTATTTTCAAAAATTAAAAAGAAAAATTAGATTCTCTTAAATGCTTTCATATTAAAGTACTTTTAATGTAATTTTTTGCAGCACACGACATTTTCCTAAGTGAATTCTAATACACCTTCTGGAAAAAATTATCCAATCAAATTTGCTATTTTTTGAAGAAAAAAAACTAATTAAATAGGTTTAGCTGGAAGGCTGTGGTTATGTTTACTTAGAGAGCTTACTTTTTTATGCTAACTGCATCATTGTAATTACATTAGCATTGTTTTTCATTTTACTTTCTTCATGAAATTCCATTCGGAAAAAAAATACCAAAAACAATAAAGCATTTTTTATAAAAATCTGTACAACCCGAATTCAATTAGGATGCTTGTTCCAATTCAGCTCTGGTAACTGTATATTTTGTTCAAAATAAGTAACGTTTCTTCGACATGACCAAATGAAAAACGTTTCTACAAATTTCTTTTTTTCAAATCTTTTAACCTTTACTTTTAGTTTCAGACTTCTTAACTTTCTAACGCTCCGTTTTCTTTTACAATTCTATTTTTTTTTCCACTCAAACTTTTCAAAACTTTTTGAAATGGAAAAAAATAGAGAGTAAAAACCTCCCTGTGTTTTTACCTTTGGGATAGTTTTTAATCTTTTATTTTTCTTTGTTATTTCAACTATTCTTTTAGAAAAGTAATGAAATACTTTGAGCTTAGATGGTACCTACAAATGAACATGTTTGGATTACTTCATCATTGGTAAATTTTGTATTTAGGGAACTAAAAGCCCAATAAACTAGTTTACTTTTTTTCTCCCATCATGTTTTTTACATTCGATTTTAAACCAACTGGGATCTTTTAAAACTTTAAACCCACATTTTTTTTTAAAAAAAATAATTTGGTTTTTCTTTCTTTTTTTTTTCTTTTTATCTTTTGAACAACTTCAATTTTTTAGTATACTAGTATGTTACCTTCAGAAGTGAACATTTATATCTGCTAATGAAAAAATAACACTTCTGTGAAAGGTAGTAAATAAAAAGAATGAGGAAGAAATACACAATCACCTACTAAAATTACTTGATATATTAATTTTAAAATGTCTTAAAATACTGAACATTCATGGTAATTGTTTGGTTTTAAATAAGTGTATTTACAATTATTTATCTTTGTTAGTAAATTATGTTCAGTCTATCTTGAAATATACTATATATATATATATATATATATATAACTGTACACACATATATAACATAAATTTATTTATTATATAATCCCTACTTGTAATTTAGTGTAGTTTGATATATATTTAATTATTTGGTTTTCGGTTATTCCTTTTTGACAAAACGCTTTATGTCTGCACATTACTTAAATCTCCGAATTCATATAGATTATAATTTTAAATTGGATTTTGGTACTTTTTTTTGTTCATGAAATATATTCTGTTTTATTTATATTATTATAAGTGCTGCTTTTAATTTACAGCATTGTACTACCATTGAATTACATTATCCAGCTTCAGTGCGGCTAATATATCATTTTCTTATTCAATACAAAATGTGTTTTAAAATTTATTCGAAATCATATGGTTCGTACAAGCTATGTAATTATTAATTAAATATTTGCTTCTATTATTGAAGTTCCAATGCACAACTAGATATTACGGATTACAATTGAACAAAGAATTATAATCGAACAACGAATGATGATAGAATATTAAAAAAATAATTAATTCTATCTCTCTTGCAATCATATTGGAGTATGTATTTTATGAACTTTAAAATTCCGTTTTCTGAAAGATTTAGTGAAACTTTATTATTCACAATTTTTATTGAAGCTACTATAGCTTTTTTTCTTTTCAAAGTCTGAGCTCTGCAAAAACAAATTTATGCTAGAGAAATTCAAAAACAACCAATATAATAAGGTATGAGTTAAAAACTTCGAGATGATCCCCAAATTTGTATTTAATTGCTAATTTTCTCTATCTGAAAATTATTATAAATGAAGAGCAAATTATTCAAACTTGCTTCTTATTATGTTTCTTCAAAAAAAAACTACTTAAATTTAGTTGGAAATTTTACTACTATTCAAAAACAAATATAGTATATTCCGATGATATATGAGGCATGTTCAAATGAAAGTGATTCGAAACGCCGCATGCAAACAATCTTCAATGTATTTTCATGAAGCAAACGCGATAGTGAAAGTTTATGTACCACGTATGCTCGTGGGCAAGCAGATTTGTGATAACTGCATTGTTAGGGATGTGGTACTCATTTAAAAATAGCTGGTGTGGATGCAACTGTGTCCAAAACGGCTCAGCAATATGTAATAATTTTTTTAACACTGAAAGGGTATGAGTCGGAATGGGCCTGAGTTTACAACATGTGTTGCGTTACCGGGACGAAGAAGGACGACTTTTGCAGCACGTAGTAGCAGGGAAAGAAATCTGGTGTCACCATTTGCAACCGGAGGGAAAGTTTGTCAGCGTGCAATGGAAACATCGCGATTCACCTAGGCTCAAAAAATTCAAAACTCAGCAGTCATCAGGAAAGATAATGTTGATTTCATTTTTCGACATATAGGGATTCTTATTAATGGAGTTAATGATCCAGAAGTCTCAATCAATGTTCAACGGTACTCCCAAATACTTGATACACTGCATGAAAATGATACTTCCACGAATTCTGTCGTCAGGTGTCATCATTCTGCCCGACAATGCAAGGTCGCATGTCGTCAAGTTGTGTGTCTGTACACTTGCCCTTAAAAAGTGGGAAGTCATGGAACATCCAGCTTACAGTCCAGATCTATCACCATGCGACGAAAGGCCTAATGGGTCAATGATATCACACCGACGATGACATAAAGGATGCATTTCTAAACTGGTTCCATGATCAACCGATATCGTTCTTCGCGGGCGGATTTATTAATCTTCCTAAACAATGAGACACCTGCCTAAACGCCATGAGGGGTTTCTTTTAACAAACTTTGAATGCATTTCACTATTTAAATCTTTTTGTTTCTATCTAAGTATCTATTATTTCCGTCCCTACGCATCTCGGGGATACAAAACTGGAATAACTTCCATTTGAACACCCCTTATAGTATTGATTTTGTTTTCTGAAATATTCAGTGAATCATTTTTCTCTAAAAAGTTTCGGAATGTGGATAGTTTTAGTTAAGATACACATATTATTCATTTTTAAACTCAAACAAGTACACTAAGTCATTTTAATGTATTCAAATTATGAATGTTTAAAAGTATTTTGTGTTAGCAGTGAGTTCGACATGGAAATGCTTGACGTACAATAGAATTGGTGGAAAACAAATGAATGTTAAAACAATTTTATAGTAATCGATATTAAAAGTTTACTCTAAATTATAATCGTCGTTATTAATACATAAATTTAATATATAAGCGAAAAAAGAGAAAGGGAGCGAGTTTACTTAGAAGGGAAAGAAAGATTAAAATAACTTTCTAAAACTGAATTTAATTAGATGAAAATAAGCAAAAAGCAAAGATTTTATATAATATATTCCTCTGGTACATTAATAAATTCTCAATCTTAAAAATATTGTTTTTTTTTCTTTTTTTACTATATCCATTTAAAAAAGATAAAAAAATTATTGCATGAGTAATAATGCAGAAGTCTGAAGTAGATATCTAGGTAAAATCCAGCATGATAATTATTTTTTATCAAATTATTTTTATAAAGGAAAAATGTTTGGCTTTGCTAAAACCTTTCATCTAATGGGAATGTGGGTCAGAATTCTTCAGTTGATTCTTTTCTACTGAAAAAAGCGTCCCAATTGGATAAAAATGTTACTTTCCACTATTAATCACGTCAAAAAAAGATTCGAAACTTTAAATTGATGTGATTCGTTAACTGTTGTTTTAAAGCTTCACGGAATTGACGTCGTCAGAGCTATTTGTTATTTCACATTTTCTCAGTGATATATTTCTACAAAAGAAAATTTGACCTTTAAATCATATTCGTTACTGTAAAAGCAATCTTAATTTATTAAAATATTTTAATTAAGGCATTATTTTGTTCGTTATCGATCATAGGGTATTTAAGTCAAAAAAAAATGAATGTCCTTTCTCAGTTTTATAATGCACATAAATGTAAATTCACATAAATAAAGTATATGTAGAGTTTTCATGAACTGTAGTAATGCATTTATCCTCAGATATGCAATAATAGTTTTAAACGCAGATGGAAATCGAATGTCAACAAATTTTACTAGAAAATTTTGATTATAAAAAATTGACATAGTACACACAATTTCCGCTAAGAAAAAAAATTCAATCAAATTATAAAAAATTCGAAACAAAAGATGACTAATTAACAGTGAATCAGAGGTTTCAAAAATTAAAGAATAATGAGAAGAATTTTTGTATTGTCTGAATATTATGACCAGTCAACTGGGCTCAGGCCAGATCTTCAACCTTGGAGGCTCGTCTTTTTTTTAACTCAGTCCCAATGTGATCATGATTCGAATAATTTTAATCTTCAAATGTCGTTCCCAAACATATTTTCCGAAAAAAAGGGAAAAGAAGGGCAAGACTGCATTATTATTCCATGACCGTCGTCCGTGTCTATACCCAGACCGACCACCATATACCATCATTACTCATTTTGTCTACAGGCTGCAGTTGGTTTGTGCCTAGGTGTTTGAGATTATGAGTCACGCACATTTATTTGTTAAAAGCTAACTTTTATACAAGTATTTAAAAAGTTTATTTTTCGGGCTACATTTTGTACAAGTATTTATATATCGTCTACTGAAAAGGATCGCAAGGGTCTACTTTTGCATAAGGGCCCAGGGCCTCAAGGTGTTTTTAGACGTCACTGATTATGATTCCCTTATTGAAAAAATTATGTCTACAAATCAATTAATTTTCATTACTAAAATAATAAGTGAGTGGCTGTGCTTATAAAAAAAGTAAATTTATTGACTGCGTAGTAAAAAAAAAACTTCTTATATATACACGGAAGAAATGACGAACTTTTCTGTCTGAATAAAATAATGTAATAATATAAATTACTTCTTTTTCTTATTGCTTTAAAAATGTTACTGGTAATTAGTTGTTTAATTTTCTATGTTGCTCTCTTCTGTAGACTGAATATAAAAATACTTACTTTCCTTACATCAAAATTTAAAAATCAGAATAATTATTCGGTTTTTTTAATTTCACAAACATTAAAAAAAAAGAATTTATAGCTCCAGGTTCTTTTAATGATTTATCATGATTTGTATTGAAATTTTTCTCAAACTATATGTGAAAAATCACATTATACTTAAAAAATCTCTAATTAACGACTCAATTTTGAATATATATATATATATATATATTCAAGTTAAATTGTATCAAGATTATAATTTTTCTGAACAAACACATTTTTACGTTGAGTAATTTCTTTAAAGTATTTAATGCAGTGGGGAAAAAAAGCAAGTTAATTATTTTTTAAACAAACGATTTAAATGTTCGGGTCGCTAAATATTTCCATACTACATTATCAGTAAAGACACATTAAACATATTTTTTCTTTTAGTTTCTTCTTCGTTGAAACGAATTCTTAATTCTTTCGGCTTGATAAATATGTTAATTAAAAGGAGAATGTATACAGAAGGTTTTGTATTGATAACTAATATTTATTGATAGAAAAACTACAATTTAAAAAATAAAAATGTTAAAGCTTTCATTTTATTGCGTTACTCTTTTCAAATGAGAACAAAAAAATAAATATCCCATATTTGCATCCATTTATTTCGTAAGTACTTGTGTAAATTAACGCCTTTTACAGATTAACCATTTATTTTTTCTTTCTCATATTATTCTTTTTTTTTTCTTAAAAAAAGAAAGACAGTTATTCTTTCTCTCCATTTTCTTTTTTTGAGTTCCGATGTTGTGTAAAGAATTTTCTTCTGCCTTTCCATTCTTATTAATTGCTACATTTTTCTTAAAATTTCTGAAAAAAAAAAGTAAAAGTAAAGCATGCCAGGCAGCAAACACTAAAAAGTAAAGGAGCAAGTTTTTATGTCTATTACTCACGGTAACAACCACGAATGTGTTTTTATAGCACTTAAAAACATTTTTATTTCCAAACCTTTGCTAGAAATATTTTTTTTTCTTGTAGACAAAAACAGAAAAGCAAATCTCACGAAAGCATTCATTCTGCTGATTTCTTTATTTAAAGAAAAGCGAGAAAAGTGAAATGTTTTAAGAGCTGAATTGTATTACCTGATTTGCATTTTCATTGCGAGGAATGAAAATTTATTTGATAAAGAAAAGAAGGTGAAAAATTCTGTTTAGAATACCATTAAAATATTCTATAAAAACTGTAAATGATAATTTAATTAAAAACAAATAAGTGTCCTCGAATGGATATTTACCACCGAGGCATAAAAAAATTTAAGAGAATTGTGTGCGAAAGTTGAAGGTAAAGTTTCATGGTAGTTTGTAATAAAAATCAATCAATAATATTCATTTGACATGCTACAAATGCTTAAAACTGTGTGCATGCGCGTGCGTGTGTGTGTTGCTCGTGTGTGTGCGTGTATAAAAGAGTTTAAAAACTCTTCAATCGATAAAATATTCTGAATTACCTTTCTTTATTTCGTTTGGACAGCATTTGCAAAACTTGAACAAACTACTGTTTTTTTCTTAGATAAATATTTACCATAGCTGAAAAAGTTTCATTTGAAATTCAATAATTTAATATTGTAACTAGTTTTGCATTTTTCATATGTGTAAGTTTCTTCAACTGCTTTAAAATAAAATTTTATAAGTTATGGAATTACCATATGAAATGCAGATTTTTTAACAAGCTTAAATTGCTTATTATTATGCTACTTTGTAAAATCTTGTAAGACTTATTAAATCTAATTTTAGGATTATTACTTCGTGTAATATTGCCTTAACGGGATAATTTAACATTTTGAGACTAATTATTTTCGAAACTTAAATTACTTTCTTTGTACTTAAATATATCGTTGTCTGATTATAGCATATAATATATATTATTATATATAATATATTATGATTATCGTAAGCATGAAAAGCTTCAAAATTAGTTCATATACTTTAAATGCAGTACACATTAATAACAATTAAGCCATTATAAACGTAATAATAAATAACCTATAAGTTGTAAAGATTTATAAGCTCTATATAATTAATACGTCGTACGTTTCGTATTATTTATATTGTCACTATATATTCATATCACCAAATTTATTTTTGTTAAAATACCTTTTACTTTAAAAAAAACACCAATTTAATTTATGGCTTTTACAGAACAGTTAACAAATTTAACACATTTGAGCTTATTTTGAGGACAGTTTCTAAAGGAGTTTAAAGATAATTATTAGGTACTTTCAGCATTTATCCAGTATTATTTATAAAGGTTATTCTGAATAGTAGAATTTTTCAACATGTTCAGAAATCAGCTCTGTCGCCAATAGCTCCCTTGCAGCTTTATATATTGCAACGATAAAATAACTCTCACTCAACATATTCAGTGATATTAAGATCACATACATTTAAGCAATAAGTCAATCTAACATATGAATTTAAATACTAAACTTAAGTAGTAATGTAGAATGTTAAAAGCAGATTTGTTTAAATTAAATGAATTAACTAAAATCAAAAATTCGAAAAAAATCTTAAACAAGAATTTAAACTCAAGTCTAATTTTAAAATCAAGAATCAAAAAGGAAATTATTTTCCATTATGTATAAGATGAAATACTACAATATAAATTTAAATAATAAAAATCATTGTAAAATAAGTATAAATAGTAATAACTAAACGAATAGTAAGAATCATAAATTTATTAATGAATATTTATTAATCACAAATTATTTCATATTTGCATAAATAATCATAGATTTGCTGAATTACACATTCATTAAGTCACATACATATTCAGATTAGGGGAGACATAAGCCACGAATTATTAATCTGCATTTGAAATCAATAAATAATTCATTTGGAAGCATTATGTAAGTCTGCGTGTGTGAGTATGTATTTGAGCTGTCATGCATGAGTGTGTGTTTATGTATTTATGGGCACTCATGTGTGTTTATTGGTAATTATTTAATTCTCTATTACGAGAATGCCATTTAAACCATACAAGTAATACAACTTTGTGTGGATTTTTTTTTCAATTTTGTATTTAATCTAATATATTGATACATTAATTTAAATAAATATAAAAAACAAAATCCATGTATGATAATTATAATTGTTAAAATACACTTTTAAAATGCTATACATATATTCATATAGGAAAAAGACCCTTTTTATGTTCCAATTGTAACTAAATAAAATCAAAACAAGTTTTCTTAAAATAAGCCTTATCTCATTGATAATATATTTATAGAATGAATGTCAGAACCTCAAAATAAATAAATAATAAAAATAATTTTTGCAAAACAATCTATGAATAGTGAACAACGTTGAATTCAATTACATTCTTTATGAAAGTATCAAAGTAATTGGAAATAAATAATCCTACAATCCTGCATTAAAAAAATATCATCGAACACATTTATTAAGCAAATAAAAGCTTTAAAAATTACAAAGGCCTTAAAAGACGCATTTTTTTGTGTATTTCGGCGCAGAAAATACATTTAACTTTCGTCATTTGTTCTATCGGAACCCAAACAACAGCCATTTAAGCTTCGATCTTCATTATCTGAGCGCTCGCTCAAAATATTTGACATTTTAGTTTTTATTCCAAAGCATTCATTCAACATTCTTAATAGACTTGTCCAGATTATTATCTGATATAAACATAAAAATAAAATATTTACGTTGTCTCGTCCGATATTTCTTAACGGTATCGATTTTTTGCTGCTTTATTTATGACTGTCAATTTTAGGAATGTCATTTTTTATTTTTATTACCGGCGTCTTTTGGGATTTCTTATCGAAACCAATTTATGACAAAACAAGAAGCGAAAGCGGTAATCTTTCGTCAATTTGTTACATGAACTATCTATGCTAGTGTCATAAGGTTTGGGTTTTGTTTTTCGGTGATATGGTAAAGAGTAACGTCGAATAAAAATTGACATTTACTTGAAAGGTTAAGAGTCTTATTTTTACATTTACTTGCATCGAGTAAAATGCTGGATTTTATTTTGTGAAGCATCGGAGTTGGATAACTAAGCTGATATTTATTCGAAAGAGTTTTAGAATACCGAAAGTTTACGAGAAGATAGTATTACATCAATTTAACTATTATTACTTTGTAACTACTTTTCAAAGTTTATGAAAAACAAATTTTGTAAGGAAAATGTTATGTTTAGTCCATGTTGCTGTTTTTGTAATCTAAACTTTTTAGAAGTTTCAAAATTGAAAAAAGTCTATCTAATATTTATTTCTCAAATTTAAGCGAATAAAAAAATTAATTTACTCGTGATATCCATGAAACACTATTATGAATGCTTGTCAGAATAAATTAAATTTTAAATTTACGTATATATAATATTATATAAGTTTATAATATTTTGCTGTCTGACCTTTGTTTTATTTTTGCTATTATATGTACTGAACTATCTATATATCTCTTTTTTGCTGTCTCTCTCTCTCTCTGTATAAACACACACACACACACACACATATATATATATATATATATATATATATAGTATAATAAAATAAAAATGTAGAAGTTCTAGTACCTACAGTGCTAAAGAAGGAAGAAATTGGAATTCACAAGACACAACAAATGTAGATACAAAAAAGTCTTTGGACTAAACTGGAGACCTATTATGATTTCTAAAGTTGTCGCTGAATTAGGACAGCGATTTAGGGTTAGCAATACTTTATGGATCCAACCTTCCCCGTACAGCAGAAATTTTCGACATAATATGGAAAAAAAAGAGTCATGTGTTGAAAAGTGAAGCCTATTTTTTTACAACGTGGATGATGGACCTAACAATATATTAAAATAAAATTAAGAAAAGAGAACAAAAATGAATCTCTCAAAGAGAGGAATAATAATAATAATAAATTATAGAAAAAAAATAGGATAAAAACTTACATGTAAAATAAAATTTTTTTTTGGAAATAAAAAAATTCAACTTTTTCCGTTAAGATCCCACGCGAAATGACTTAAAGGAACGGAACGAGACAACACAAGAAGGATAAAATCGGGGCGTACATACAGATGTATGTATATGACAGAAAAGAATTTAACTCACTTCCAATTTTCTCACTCAATTAATCATCCTCATTATGAGATATCTTAAACTTTAAGTCCATCGAAATATAAATCTTTTTCTGGTTTCCAACAACCAAGTACGGTGAAGAGAGCTGTGAGTTGTAAAAGATGAAAACAAAAATCTCTTTTTTTTTAACTTTTAGTTCTACTAGCTTGAAATTTGACAGGCTCGTTTCTACTATTGAGTAAAGATCAACATGTATAATTATTAATTTTTTTTTTATATAATTTAAATGTATGTGAACCATTTTTATTGCTTTAACATAAAATTTACCTCAAGTTCTTGGTTAGTTCATTAGCATGTATCCCATTGGGAAAAACTACTTAATTTAGCTGTTAGCAAACTCTGGGACTCGCCCTCCTAAGGGGGCGTGATAACTTTACGAGGGGGCCCCAAGCATATTGTCAAATCGAAAACAAACGATTTTAAATTATTAATTTACTGAAAGTAAAACAAAATACATTCTGACATAATAAAAATAAAATTAATATTGGCACTGGTATACACTTATAAATGTATCAGTGCTGTGTAATGTATTTTATAATTAATTTAACAATACTTAGTTAAGAACAAGTTTAATAATTACCATTGACCCCATGGGCTTGTCATATATAAAATTATATACAAATATTAACATTTATCCTAAAATTTTGTACGGTTTGTAATTAATCCCTTAACTACCGATTAAAAGTTAGACGATTCGCTCCCCAATGCCACCGTTTTCCAAGTAGGCAAGCGTATGGGATATATTAGGGAGGGAGGGGAGAAGGAGTAAATAAGGAGGAAATCCTCTGATATAAGTAAATCATTCGCAATCACTGTCAAGGTACTTTTATTGCATTCCAAAGCCTTCGGAATAATTTTGTGGATACCAGTGCACAGCAGAGATCATACTTCGGCAAGACATATATATACGTCCTGGGCAATTAACGCTTTGGCTGAGAGAGATGTTTATATACGCCGGTGGCACTTAAGAAAAATTCGAATTGCAGCTTTAGTGCCAAAGTATAGTATTATTGAATTAAATACATTTTTTTTATTTTTATCGAAAGGGGAAGGGGTGCGTGAAAATTATAGTTGAATATTGGGTCACAAATTTTGAACGTTTGAGAAGCACTTACTTAATTTTTTTTGATGGTACAAATGATAAGGAATTGTTATCTTTCTTTTTTTACTGTTAAACAAAATGAGGGAATTGTAATGATTCGGTAAGACTTTAAAAGAAAGGATAATGTATTTTGGATTATTATATCAAGTTATGTGTACTCATTATTGAAAAATATGCAAAAATTTGATGAAATGAAAAAACTTTGGTGATAATATCTATTAACAATTATTTTACATTTTTTTTCTGAAATATTAAAAACTCTAATAATATTTTTTGAAACATTTATGACAAAACATTCCCGAAATCATACATTTCAATGTTTAAAAATGGTAGAACTTAATTTTGGTTTTTTTTAGACTTGAATGTGTGAAGAACTCCTCCCTAACGTAATGCATATTTACTGTAAATAACAATGAATATATATATATATATATATATGTATGAATTATACGTAAATCTATGCCTCTTCTCGAATATTAAAAGATGTTTGAAATCTATATCTAATGTTTAGATGAGAAGCACACACAATACAGGGGTTTTTTTCAGTTCTATCTGGTCATATTTTTTTTATACAACTGTAAATGTAAATCATTTTTTTATTTACACAATGCATCGTCTTTATAGCCGAATTGCATGAATAAACCATTCCTAATCATTATAAAACAACTCAGCTAAACAAACCAAACACAAACAAGCGATATATTCATGTTTTATTCTTTCCGAAAACCTCAGGATATTTCTGTAGATACTACTACATACATTTCTCTACTACATATATTTGTTGTGGTTTTCTACTACCAACACTCATATACAGAGCCTCCTAGTTTGATAAAATATGTAGAACTAGATGCATCCAAGTGTTTTTGTTTCTCTTTTCTTTTCCTCGCCTCCCAAATCCGTAAAAGTTTCTATTTTGCTTCTGTTTATTTTAGACGATATCCTGTTTTCTCTTTACGGACATTGCGTTTGCTTCCATTGAACTTTTATTCAAGCATTCTCTCTGTGAGAGAGCTGGAGGTTTTTAAATTCGAAAAATTCCTGACATGCTTTCGATTTTCTTTTTTAGAAAGCATAGGTATTTCTATGATGTATAATCCTTTTCTTAGGTGTATGGTGGGCATATTAATATGCAGAACGTCAGTTATTTTTAGCATAGTGGGAAAAACATCAATACTCAACTGTTTTTAAGCACAAACCTAAAAAGTATGGGACCCATTGTGAAACACTAATTTTGAACATTTTTCTTTAATTTAGTTGTTATTTTTCTTTGAAGCTATGTTTGTGATGTGTATTTTATAAAATAAAAAACCAAATGATTATTTTCATATTTAATTCTATGATTTATACTTTTTAAATATTAATTATCCTATTAAATTATTTAACCTTTACTTTTTGACATTTATGTTTAGTTACAAATATTTTCCACGGCTTTCATTCTTAACAAAAAACATAGTGCAACATTTTTTTAAAACGTTTTCATAAGTTATTACATTTTTTAAAGAGTGCAATGCTGTATTTAATTTGTTTCGCTCTCTGTCTAATCAGATAATATTATATAACTTTAAAAAAATAATAATTTCCTTTACTTATTAAATTTTTTCTTGTGTGGGGAGGGGGATTAGTGAGGTACTATTTTACCATGATTACATCCAAAACATAGAACTTTAATTAGAGATATATCTAAAAGTTATAAGATTCAAGAAAACTCAATATAATGAAATAAGTATATAAAATATGTTTAAAGAAGTTTTGCATGTTGTATGGAAATGTATATAAAATTAAGTTTTGAGGTTTAATTCAATACCTAGGGCAAAAATATTTATAGAACATTATTTGTAAAATAAATTAATTCAGTCTGACATAGAAAAAATAAAAATTCCCAAATAGTTGTTTGATGGATTTCCGAAATCAGTGATCAAAATATGCTAATTTTTGCTATGCTAATTTGTTTTTCAAGTAGAACAACAACAAAAGACATGTTAAAATTTACTGAGAGTCAAAATTTCTCCAAATTTGACTTATAATTATTGTGACTCCAATAATATTTGGTAAACAAGTGCATTTTAATTTCTTTCGAAATTTGCTTGGTTATTTTTGCCGCAAGTCCTCTCGTCAGGTTGGTGGAAGGGGAAGAGAGGTGGGAGGCCCCTGGCCACCCCCAGGCTTTTCTCCCTCTAAATTGGAGTGAAACCGAGCAAAATCGTACTGTCACCTGCATGGTGCGCAAAGCCATGGCTAACGACAGGCGTAAAATTCGTGGGCCTCGATCTGGTGGCATTAGTCACAACAACAACTTCTCAAATTACACGTTCATAAAAATGCGAAGGAGATTAGAACTCGGTACCTTCCAATCCGTAAGCACATAACATATCCACTAGACTAAAATGACCCTCTTATTCCGGAAGCTGTTACTGTCTTATATAGATACCACCGCCCCACACTCCCCTGCCAGTGAGCAGGTGGATAAGTGAACGAACGACACAGCTGTTATGGCGAGCGTGTGAATTATTGCTGTTGCGTCAAGTATGTTTTAACGGCTTGAGTGTTGCATCAAGCGATCTGACGGCTTGCTAAGCTGCGTCATGCGTGTCTGACGGCTTTTTGGTTGCTCTTGCTGTGGATATATGGAGTTATGTCTGCTCCGCGAAGATTGTGCTTTTTTTTTCGAAGCTTAGTCAGGGTCATTAATGAAGTGGTGCGCTTATCCGGAGGACAGAGCCCAGGGACTTTGGATCCAAAACCGAGTAATTTAACCACTATACCAAAATAATCACCTTGTTCCGGAGGCTGCTACTAGCTCGTATACATACAACCACCACAGATGTAATACGCCTAAATGGTATTGTAAATGTTAAATAATGTTTTTTTTTTCTAAAAAAATTGGAGGAAAGTGTAGTTATATAAGTGTAAATAATACATTATGAATATGTTATTGTTTATGTCTATCTAAAAAAAAAAAAGAAATAGCGGAAAATTAGAGAGAATAAGACAAAAAATAAAAGCCCAGAGATTAATATTTTATAACTGAAAATATTAATTACAAAATTACATATACTTTCTTTGCTTACAAATAAATAAGGGGGGAAAAGTTTTATTCTTTTTCTTCATCAAGGAAGTGTATTCGCCTACGACAAGAGTGTCAAATTCAAAGGCTAACTTGCTCCAAACAAACAATGTTTAACTTTAGGTGAGCAGCAGGAAAAAAATGAATTGAAACATCAGTTTATTTCGAATAATACAATATAATAAACATATATAAAACAACAAAAAAAAATCGTTAATGTTTGCGTTTTCACACTTGACATCTTTCCTCTACTACTATATTCCCTATTTCGGGAGGAATTTGGTTCGCAGTGATTACTTTTGAAATTGACCCATGGGGACAATCATTAACCCGCGGTCACTCGCGCCTGTTTTTGCTACCTTCGTTACTCGCGGGGTGTAGAGAACACCCCAAACTTTTAACACGTGTATTTAATTATAAAAATAAAAATTAAGTCATTTTGATACACATTTATAAAGTACAAGATGTGTTTTGTATTATACAAATAAAATTATTTAATTTATTGCACACAAATGAGACTAACATTAATTTAAACTAAACATACAAAATTTTCATTTTAAAACACATAATTTTATACTTTTTCATAAACCAGTATATAAAACGTATATGCCAGTAATAAATATACTTTATAATTAATGAGATAATGATAGTAGAAAGTATAGAAAAATAATATTTTAATCATTTTCCAAACTTTCAGAGCAGACTGTATGCAAATGCTCAACTTCTCGCGGGAGTTCTCAGCTCTCCAGATAAACTTTTCAAGGTCATTACATTCCAATCGTTCCTTAAAGTGTAATTGCATCACGCCTGAAGGTTCGATGACCTAAAATGTGCAGCTACAGAAAAAATCGTGGTTCTGCACATTCTTTTTAGAAATCTGGGAGGATTTTCTTGTTGCTGGGGTGTACAGAACACCCCGCGCGAGTGATCGCGGGTTAATACTATTTCTAATATATAGCAGATTTAATTCCTTTAAGCACCTATAAATACTTCCAAACACCGAAAAATTTTCATACGTAAATTTTCGAATAATTTCAAATGTGGCTGGTAAATACTTGTTACATTCAGGCGCACCCACTTCAACAAATTTTGTCTTTTAAATTTGAGTCGTACTAAAGCTCGATCACCTGCATCAGTATGTGGCTCGACATTGAGTCTATATTTATTGAAAACATCCAAGAAAACAAACAAGATTTGCTTTCCAAAGAATTAAAATACGTAAATCTCGTTTCAAATGCAGTTCTAAGATTTGAAATTTTTTCTGCGTATTTTTGATGCAATGCAGTCTCAGCTAAACTTCATTTGTTCATGATGCACTTCAGGACGGGCGTTAAATCTTCACTCTTCAGTTGCTTTTTTCAAAGATAGTATATTATTGTATGCCAATATATTGCCCGAGCCGCAAAAATGTTCATTTAGGGTCTCATGTGACCTTCGGGCCTCGGGTGCGACAGCCCTGGCCTACAATATCCATATGATTTGAAGCGTCTTTTCCATACGGCATCGCAGTTTATGAGGGAAAGCAATATTTGAGCAAGCAGCTTGATAAAAATACCGTTGTCACGACCTTGGAAATCATTACAATTACTCTACTACGTTTTAAATATATAAAGTATTGAGGTGGCATTTTACAAGGATATTAAATTAATTAATTAACATACAAGCAAATGTCTATACATATTATACAAACGATTCCACTTTTATTATTTTAAACATTTAACGAAAAAAATTAGGAAACAATATTAATTTAGTCTGCAGTATTTATTAGCATAGTTACCAAATGTTTAAGGAACAGAATGTGTAAAAAAAAATTATAAATCATTAATTTCAAATTTTAAAATTAAATAATTTTGAAAGTGCTTGCATCAACTGAAAGAAAATTAATGAGTCATCGACAACTTTTTTATGATTGTTTGCTAAATACTAAATGTACAAAATTATTTAAATTTGTTAATGCAATAATAAAACCTCTCATTTTATTATGATGGCACACGAGAAATTTTGACAGTAAACTATACTTCTAAAGTTATGAAATTCATGATATAGTTGTTCTCTTTTTAAATAATTCTTTTGAAACAACTTTTTATCATGAGTAATAATCAAAACCATTTTCAACCCATCGTAATTTTCTTAAATTTTGGTCTGCCGTGTTATTTGTTTTAATTAAGATATGAAAATGAGAAATATATTTCACTATATGAAATCCACTGTTATCTACGTAAACTACTAGACATTTTATGGTTTCACTGACAAAAAACTTGATTTAACTACTGAAAAAATGAAGGAAGCAAAATACAAATGAAATATGCAATAAAATGTCAAAATATGTCATTTTTATCACATTAATACAAAAAAAAAAAAAAAAAAAAAATTCTTACTTAAACTTATCTTAGAGAGCTCTTTTTTTATTCTTCATTTTGTTAAATTAAATCTGATATTTTATTAAAATAAATATTATGCTTAGTATTTACCTTTCAGTGTTACTTGGATCGCATCATTGAAAATTTTAATTGTGTTAAAAAAAATTCTACGAATATTTAGCAATAGAATAAGATTCTACTTCAATTATTCCAAAAAGATCGAAAGAAATAATTAGCTAAAAAGTTAAGATATACATTTATGTTGTTGGACCTAAATTTTCTAATTTAAAAAAAAAAGTAACGTTTATTTCATTAGAATGAATTCATACATTATTGTACATTTTTAGAATCGTGTTCTATCAAGCATATTTAAAAGTGCTTGAAGAACTACATACATATAAAAATATTCTAGAAATATCTTAAAGAAACTTATAATTCCAGTGAAGGAATTCGCTTAACGTTATTTTACATTAACGTTCTTTAAGATAAGGTGATTTTATTTTAAGTAGAACTTAAGAAGAACTTAATATGACACATCGAAATATCTTTGTCTTACATCCATTCTTCTGGATGGGAATTGAACGAAATTTTTACCTTTACTCAACAATGTTTTGCTCATAAAATGATATTCAACAAGTTATAGAATTAAATAAATTCAATTTATAATACTTATAAAATGTTTTTTTAAGTAAAAATATTTATCTTCAAATATATTTTAGTTGCATACACGCAAGTTTATGATTTTTTTTATTTTTTAATTTTAAACTGAATGTAGAAAAACCATTGTTCTGAAAATTTTTGTTAAATAAAAATGAAAGCTTGTGGAAATACTTTAACAAGTAAAAGATGAATGTAAAATACATAATGAGGAATTGTGATTTTGTATGCTTGCTAAAATATGTATTGTAACGTAAAAATTGTATGTATGTAATTATATGCAATTTTTTAAAATAGATAACTTGGTTTTTCTTTTTGAAAACGCATAACATGGCATTGCTTAAATATTTGTTAAAGCTGTATTTTCCATTTGACATTTGTACTATGTAGAATAAAATTGTAAAATAATTGCTATTGATATGTTATTCAAACAAATAAAACAAACATTTCCTTTTGAAGTTTAACTACGTAAACAATCAAATGAATACTAAACATTTTACATTTGTATCAAATACCAACTTCTAAGTTTAAACAAATATTTGAAAGGAAACAAAAGCAAATTATTTTTGAAGAAGTTTCTATTCATCCAATTAATTTTTGTTCACCTGGATATATCATGGATATTTTTTCCTCTTGAAAAATTCGAAGTTTGTTGATCTCGAAAAACTGATGACCGTTCTCAAATCTTCGCGATTCGGTGGCTTTGTTTCCATTTTTTCCAAGGAAACGGAGAAAAATTCCTACTAAGAGAAAAGTAACACACTCCAGTCGTTTCCAGAATTGCGTACTCCTTCTTTCCCGAAAAACAGAAGAACAAAAGGACACTTGAATGCATCAAAAACTGGAGAAACTAAACAAAGCGCTCTGTTTTTTCCCCTGAAATGTCGCCCACTAGATCCTTATTGAGAAGAACTAGATATGACGAATGATCTCAAAATATAGAGTAAAATATTTTTTGCCGTATTTCTGGGAAAAAAATATGGTTCAGCTGGTAAACGGAATTTTCAATCAGCTTGGTTATTTGTCAGATTTTGTGTACTTTGGAAGTTCCCCTTTTTTGCATTTTGTTCTTATTACTTTCCTTCTTTTCGGAAAATGCCGGAAAAATTGTTGTCTCTCGAAATTTTTCGTTATTTATGACATCGAAAAAGCTTTTCTTATGGTATCTGGAAATTTATTGCACTATTTTTGTGAAATGGGATGAAAATAATAAAGATTTTTCTTTTTGCTGCTGATCTAAATTTTTCTTCTTTTTTCTTTGATAAATATCGATACCGTTTTATGTATGAGTAAAAGATCATGTTTTCCTTAAACGAGGTTGAATAAATGCAAGATATTCACAAATGAGGTATAATTTATTTTTATTTAAAAATCCTTACAAAAATGTTGATATATATTTATTTCTGTTTGTGTATAATTTTTAAAATTTAATGGTACTTATATCATGATCAAACGTGATAGTGTTTTTTTATATATATATTTTTTTTATTTCAGGGACTTTTATAAACATTTTAAAAGTTATATATTTAATTAAAGGGAGTATTCGATATTTAATAAAGTATAAGTTATAAACTCTTATTTTTTCGAAACCTTAATAACACTATCATAGTGTATTTACATTAATTTAAATAAAACCATTTATTTGATCGGAACTAAAAATCGGATTATTTGTCTCAATTTGAAAATATTTTATTTATTAATCATTAAATCAAATCTCTCAAAATAAATTATTTAGTTTGTTAGATTTTAAATCATTTTCATGAACTTAACTTAGTAGCACAACAGCTAAGGTCACTGTGCCTATCTCAGCTTTCGTGACTTTAGGTGCATGAGCGGATGTTCCTGCCAGGTGGTCAGTCTGATGTGGAACCCTTAATATATATATATAAAAAATAGAGGGGCTAGAACTAAAAGATTAAGTAGAGACCTAAAAGTCCTTTCAGATAGAATTATAGATATTTGTAATAGCTTTGATAACAATTTTAACATAAAACACATTAAATCTTTTATGTTTGGACTCAGTAAGACAGAATTATGTATTACAGAAGATGTACTAATTTCAAATAAAATTAAAGATTGTCATGCTTTGCACATTATTAAGGACATTCATAAATTTTTGAAACATAAACATAACATAAATGTTAATGTAAATAGGGATTATCAAATAGAATACTGTACACTTTTATATATGAATAAATCATATGATAATGTTAATTTTTCTGACATATTTAAAAAACACATGTCATCTTTCCCAATACAAAATATCACTATTAAAAAAGCTTTTAAATACAATAAAAAAATAGGTAGATCAATTTTTAACTATAATGTGCCTATAAAGCAAGATAACTTAATATGTAAATGTAGTGAATTTAAAGATTTCATTGATCAACATCACAAGCATGTTGTTACTGGTGATCTCAATATTGTAAAAGACAATAATCTTAGAAATATTATGAATAAAGGTACTGGTTTTAGATTAATGATTTCGAATAATAATAAAATTATCAAAAATCAGTTATATAATGATATTGAGCATTTTATATACAAAATAGCTATTAAATATAGTATGCCTATAGAGGCATTCACAGAATTCAAAGATAAAATTACAAAGCAGCTTAATAAATATAACTATGGTATAGATAATAAAATCTTTTTTAATAATATTAAAAGTCAGATTAAAAATTTACAAAATAAATTTATTATAGTTTATGTTGATAAAGTGCCAGGAAATTTTGCAATCATATGTAAATACTATTATAATTTATTGATCAACAATTATTTCGATAATAATACAGCTTTTATTAAGTCTTCTGTTTCTGAAAGAGAAATAAATAAACGTATCTTGGCTTTTCATAAAAAGTTAAAAATTCAAATTAATAATAATTTTAAATTTCCACATATATTTCTAACTCCCAAATTTCATAAAGACCCAGTTAAATTTAGGACAGTTACAAATGGTTTTAATACATATATCAGCAAAACAGGCAAAATTCTCCATGAAATATTGCATGAAACAATAAATAACCTTATATCCTCAGCCATTCTTAAAAATAGCAAATCACTTGTTGAAAAAATGAAAGATAAAAAAATTTATTCAGTCTATAGTTTAGATTTTGAAGATCTCTTTAACTCTATTAATATTGATGATTTGATTAATATTCTTGTAAATTTACATAAAGACAATTTATTTAATAATGTTAATTATGATAGATTTGGTTCACTACTTAGGTTTGTACTTAAAGAGAACTATATATATCATAAAGGTAACTATTATCAGCAGATTAAAGGATTGCCACAAGGTGGCCCTGCGAGCAACTGTCTTGCCAATTTATACTTACATTATTTTGAAAGTAGTTACATTAATAATTCTAAATTTTATATTTATCGTTATATAGATGATATAATCATCTTTGGCAAACAAGCCAATTTTATACCTAACATTAATTTTTATCCACAATATCTTAATTTAATACAGACAAATAATAACAACAATGAAGCAAATTTTCTTGACATACATGTCAAATTATATGAAAATGTAATAGTTTCTAATATTTATGATAAAAGAGAAGAATTTAATTTCAATATTATAAAAGTTCCTCATTGGGAGAGTAATGTACATGTTTCTATATTCAGAAATATTGTTATTAATTATATACAACGTAATAAATTTCTTGTGTCAAAAAAATCAGACATTATAAATAACTATACACATTTTACTAAATATTGCTTAAATCAGAAATACCCAATTTATTTTATTAATAGTTATATAAATAAAGCTATTCAAAATAGTTAGAATTAAAATTATGAGATTGAAAATAGCTTATTACTATAAACAAATAATTTGATATAGTTATCTCCATAGTCTAATATTATATTAGAAATTACTTACTATTATTTTATTCATATTTACTCTGGTGTTATTATAGTTATGCTATAATATGCAACTATTTTTAATTTTTATTTCCATTTGTAATCTATTGTTAAGTGCTACATTTCAGCCACTCTTTTGATTTAAATCTGTATTAGGGTATAGAATCTGGCAACAAATTGAATGTTTCCACTCAGATTTAGCGCGGGCTTTGCATTTGTTAGTGCAATTTTTAGGTAAGTTACCTCTATCTTGTAATGGATTTAGATATTTCTATCCATTATTTCCTATTGGTTTTTGCTCAGTGTTATTTACAAATAAAGGGGGAAGGTTGGCTGGCCAAAAAACATGTTCAACCCCACTTTTATATAAATTAATTTTTATATACTAACTGTCCTAAGTCAGTATTGTTCATGGCACTGCAGCATCCATTTTATATTTATTATCTCGATTACTCTATTGTCCTTCATTGTATGATTTTCCTGCTGTCTATGTGTTTGTCGAGTTTATTGTTTGGATGTGATCTCTTGTTAGAAGAGAATTGACCTATATATATATATATATATATATCTGTGTGTGTGTGTGTAATAATTCCCTCTAGTATCCTTTTTATTAACTCTTTGTACAAAAATTTAAACAAACTTTTCCTTTGGGTTAAGAAATAACACTGTAATCTTAATCGTAATCGGTAGTCCGAAATCCCTGTCCTGCCCATTCTATCCAATCAGAACTACTATTACGTAATAATCCCGCGCTTGCACTGCTGGCATAAAAGCTAAAATCTTGTGTAATCGCTCTCTTTGTTTGCTTGCCGTCATCATCTAAGAATGTAAATAACTGCAGCTCTTTGTCTTTGTGTTGTGTCCGTCAAGATGTCGCTTCTGTTATATGTGTCTGCTTACGTGTTTTTAACAAATATATGTAAAATATAAAGTGATTGACCAGTTACGCTATGTGTGCTTCAAATTAAAAGATGAAACTCAATTCTAAAGATGCCTTCAATAAACCACACACACACACACAGATATGACAACAAACCAACACCAGCCAACGCTACTGCAATACTTAACACACATATATATATTATAAATTAAACATTTGACTGCTTAATAGATATTTTCTTTGCCAAAAGAATAATCCTTTCACTGATATCGCTCAGATTTCCTCTACCTGTTCACTAGCAAAATTACCTTTAGTAGATTTATGTTGCAGTAGTTTTCCTAAGTATGGTACATTAAGAAACAACAAAAATAAATGTTAATTAACATTTTTTTTTTATTTGTATTAAGATTTAATTTTAAACAATGAGATTAGAATTTATTTTTCAATCATTTGCAGGATTTTTTTTATAAGTGACTATTGGTGTTAATCATAGCTGCATTTTTTTTTTTATCTTCCCACTCGTAACTCTTACTATTCAGAGTAGTTAAAAATTAACATATTGTTCGGAAAACAAACATAAATGTATACAGAAGCAATCATACTGTTACTTTTGATGTTATCCTCAATTATATTTAATTTCTTATTCATTTATATATATTTTTACGTTATTCTACAGGCATTTACTTTCAAAAGTTTGAATTTTTCCTATTTTTAGATTCCGAGTAATTTTATTTTTATTCTATAAGGCAAAAACTTTATTTAAATTTCACTAAGAAATAAACCTTGAGATGATTTTTCCAAACTTGTTCTTTGTTTCTTTATTTAGTAATTTTATAATTATGGAAGTGTATAACTTTAAATAAACTTCTTGCATGTTAATAAACGTTTTCACTTTATTCGAAAATGCCTGAATACATTTACTTATCAACAACTACTTTTTATTCAAGAAGGCTGCAGATTGGTATTTTTACAATTGCAGATCTAGTACATTCCCCAGGAACTGGTATCACTTCTTAGTGTGGCACCATATAGGCGATATCAATTGCTACATTTAATTTGGACGCCCAGTTTCCTCCCCAAAGGGAGGCACCTGAACTCTGATGATGCTAACTTGTTCTAGGAATTTAATTTTGCCAAGAGCACCCTAGCCAAATAAGCATTCAATTAATCTTTTACATGACTCATAATCATACGGCATAGACCCTGTCGATTTTCTGCATCAGGAATAAATCCACCGACTTGGGCCGAGGTCGAACCCGAAAAAGGTGCAACTACGCCACCCAGCTGGCTCCAACAGATACTGACTGATAAAATTTATTTATTGTTTCGTTTATATCTTGCAAATTAAAGTTTTATACAAAATAATAAATTTAGAATGAAAATAACTATTTCAGGTCAAGCTATTTCTTAATCCTGCTTTTTATCAATATCACGACAGACACGATAATATTTATTATGATACAAATAATATTAAGCACGTAAGCAGTAATTCATATCATACGTACAAAACACAGCTCGACATTATCCCTTCACCCCCAATGAACGACGAATGATATTCCTACAATCCTTTCCGATACAGTAATTAAAACACCTTATCGATGTGTCTCAACGAGTTAGAGTATTTATTCGAATTGTCTGCATTGTGTTTTCGATTCAACATTAACCGACCCCGGATAAGGTATTACACCAATATTTGAACTAGTGCACCGTGAGGCTTAAATTGGAATCCTTTTCAACAGCTGGATTAATCTGATACAGTTCTGTCATTAATTTGCGATTTAAGCTCCCATTACCGGGAAGCTGTCAACCATAACAGTGATTTATTATTTCCTTTTAGCATTAGTTTAGCATGCACTTGTACTCTTCTCGTTGGGTTCTCATATTTCCTATAATACACAAAGGCATATACACGACACTTACGTTTTAACTTTCCCAATATCTAACTCGGTAACTCTGTATCCGCAGTCTTAGTTGTATTTCTGCTTCTGACAAGAGATTAAGTAAAGATCTTCGGCGATCTCCAGTCTGATTTGGGACCAGGGAGACATTTAAATCCTTGTAGTACAGCAATAGTTTTGTAAAACTATTTTAAGGCAGTTAATTTATAGTTATAAGACTAGTTGTCAAATGAAACCATTATTTATTGACGCCAAATTACAAACTTAAGGTACCGGAATTAATGCACCAAAACCTAAAGCCGAGTTTCTATAAAAGGAAATGGAAAATAAAGATAGAAAAAATTAAATGAAGTTAAACTAATAATAGAAATTATTTATTTTTATTAAAATAGATACTTTATACTTAAATTGATTTGTTTCATCATTTTATATATATATGTATATATATATATATATATATATATATATATATGTGTGTAACACATGCGTATTACATTTATTTAAAAACTGTGATAATTCTGTAGTGGAGTATTGCATAATCTATATGTATAGATTTAGCAAAGGTTAAATGTAACATAAAACAGAAATTATAAGAAGTACAGCATTTGTTAATTTAAAAATATATATTTTCTTTTATATTTACATTTGTTTGTAAGCAAAATCATTATTTGTCTTATAGACTATATCGTGTCACTCTTTCCTTCACATGTTTGGCGTTAAGCCCACAATTGTAGACGTATGTAATTGTGGTTTTTCTCAGAATTGAACGCGTTTTTCTAGTGTGTTTTTACGTGAAAAACTTCCGTATTAATCGTCGATTAGTACAAAAATCAGACGATCATGTTTTTGAGTTAAACTGAAGTATAATAGTGCCCTACTGGCAACGAGATTGCAAGTTATCCTCCCGAGAATTTGACTCTCAGGTTGAATGAAAAAAAAGTGATGTGAGTATGCAATATGTGGTTGAAGGAGGAAAAAACACAGCAAAAAAAAAATTTTTATCATACTTGTCACATTAACGAGCGTGAAGATTGGAAAGTTGTGCAAGTAAATAGGTCGCACTGAAGCATCCTTTCTACGTAAGAATTAGGGTTTGTGTTGTACCATTAATCTATGTCAACCGTACCACACGACCTAGTCTACAAGCAGGAATTTTTCCTCTGCTGCACTTGGAGTCAAAGGATATGGTCTGAGACAAACTAGTGGTGCGATGCAGTATACTCTAATTCTTGCGTTAGAGTTATCAGTGTTGCAATATGATATGTTATTCCCATGCACACAACTTTCCTACCCTCACATTTGTTATGTAGCAACAAGAGTGGTGCAATTCTTCACTTTTGTAAATACATCACTTCTACAACTACGAACTCCAATATTTTCATCTTCCACTGTGGTTTTATTTCATATAGTTATATCACCAATTCCTTGGAAGATTAATCTGCAATTTCTATAAAATACATAATATGTTTCAAATTCAAATAATCTGACCTCTTTAGTTTTCGATGGGGCAAGCATACTGAAGCTTTTTACGTAAGTATACATAGGGAAAACACAATAATTTTAATAGTTAATAACAGCCTTCTACCCTTTTCATATTGAGTTTGTGTACTACTAACACGCATAATATTTGTCTGCATTACAGTCTTATCATTTACTTGCCTTATGGATGTCTGTGTATGATGAAAATTGTCCGCATATTGGAAACTTCCTCCATTGTGTTGCATTAAGGATAGTGTATATTTTAAAATAACTGCACACGAGATACAGATTAATTTAAATTATAGCCACTCGAAAATTTTTTATTGATCATTTACATCATTCTAAAAACAAACTCATTTTACATGAAACCTCTATATAAGCCATATGCTTACATATTCGTAATCGTTCGTGTATTACTCGAGCATGATGGATATGAATATTCTGTAGTTTATGTTTATAAAAATCGCTAAGTTTCAAACGATAAAAAAAGTTATGTAAAGGAAAGGTGTTTATCTGATATTCTAAAATATTTCTGAAAAATACCTAATTTTATAATTTTTATTTATATTTCACTAAACCGCGTTTTCTCCATTCTCATATCCGTCAAACAAAGTCACCATTTTCATGATAAGCAAATAACCGCAATACTTTTTATTTAATTAGAGAGATTCTGTTTGAAACTTTATTATTTATATGAGCTATGAAGGGCTTATCTATTAGTGAAATGTGGTAAAACAATCATATTTTAAAAATTGAATTCCATTGAGACTCATTGCAGAGATTTTGAGCCCGAGGTACAACAACGACACCTCACATGTCGCTCAGCTCTCAAAGCGTCTACATCACAGCAATGTATGATCTTTGATCAGTGATGTAACGGATCCTAACAGCAAAGTTAGGTTTTTGGCCCTAATTGGTTAAATACGTACTTGGTATTAGTCATGCTTGGGTCTCCTGGAATCCTGCTCTCCCCCCCCCCGATGCGGTGGTGTACGGTGACCCACGGTCTTTGATCCACTATAGATTTCGCATGACACAGCTCCTGCCCATGACGGGTCTTCAGTGACTCATCGACTAGGCAACGCCAGCTACCAGTTCGCGACTATGACCCAAGGCTACCATAGTCACAAAAGAAAAAAAAAGAAAATATATTAGTTTTGTTCATTATAAATACATTGTAAAAGCAGTGTTAACTTATCCATTTTAAGCATATGATCGACTGGTAAACCTTAAGAGATTATTAAACAGATAAATAAGTGTATTTTTGTTCTCTTCAAAAGACATTGGAATAAAATTTCTTTAATAAATATTCTCCCTTCTAGCGATATAAAAAAAATGAAGATAATTTTTACTTAAAATTATATTTCAATAATGGAATAATATTTATATTATATTTATAACCATACAGCAGAAATCTTGAAAGTTTAACTATTTGCAGGAATAAAAAAGGATTTTGCATGAGGCCATTTATTACTGCGATTACTACCGTTGTAAATGCTTTCAATATGTATGTACATCCAGCTTTTATAAGTTGGTTTCCAATTTCTATCTTTTTTGTTTGTTACAAGTTATTTCTATTTCTCATTTCAGTTGGAAAAGAAGGATTGAAAGTACCTGTCATGGTTTATATTCATGGGGAATCTTATGAATGGAATGCGGGTAATCCATATGATGGACGTGTTCTAGCGAGTTACGGCAATGTGGTTGTTGTCACTATTAATTACAGACTTGGTATACTTGGTAAGTAGAAACTATCTTAAGTAAAATAAAATTTTCTTCATCGAATTTGGTTATTTTTTCATAGTATATATTGACATAAAAATTTATTTGTGAGCATTTAATACGAGTGAATTTTTTTGGAACATTATTTCATAATGTAAATCTAAAGGTAAAAAGAAAAATAACAAAAATAGTATTCTTCAGAGAAAATTTTCAAATAAGGAGGATTTTCTTTTTATAAGAGCGATTGAAGTTTTTGTTCATTACGAATTTATATATTAGGTTATGTTGTTTTATAAATACTCAATAAAAATGTATATTAACTGTAATTTGAACAATAACAATTTATGATTTATATTAACAGTTCACCGTATCATTAGTAGGTTTAGAAACTGTTCACATGTTTTCAATATGCTCTTTTATTATAAATTAAAGATTTAAATCAGAATAACTAACACTAAAATATTAATCTTTGTGATGCCATATCTCTATGAATATAGTTATTGTAAACAGAATATTTTTCTGTTATATTTGAATTTAAGTATTATATAATATATTAATATTCCCAGTATTTTTTTAAAAGCCCTATGTCCCTATTCCTGATTAAAGTATTATTAATAAAAATACATATTTATGCATAATTAAAAACCTGGTAAATACATATGTAGTTATAAGCCTATAAAACTAGATTATATACAAATGTAAATTCATTGAATATAAAAATTTTATTAATGAACCTCAATATATTATTACAAAATATCTTAATATTGGAATCGATTAATATTATTAATAAAGTTAGTGGTTGCAGAAACTTTTGATCCTTAATGGAAATATAGCAATCCAATATTAATTATGTAAAGATACAGAGCATATCATCCTTAAATTAGCTAACGAATATGATATGTTTCTGGAGCATTTGAAGAATTTAATTACAAAATTTTTACTCATCGAAAAGAAAATATATTACAACAAATAATAATGTAATTTTAAAACAATTCAAAAAAGAATAAAGGAAGAGAAAAATGTTGCTATAGATTTTAAGTAAAAAAAAAGTACTTGGAAACTAAAAAAAATACTCTAATTACGCTTACATTCTTTTTAGTTATTATTTTAAAAGAGTATTTTTCCATTCAATGAATTTTTTGTTTGTCAACACATCATTTTCTAACATATCGGAAAGAGTTCGGGCAAAAAATTTTCTTCATACTGAATTTTACGTTAAGCACTGTAGCTAAAATATTAACATTCAATTTTGATTTCTTAATAGTCGCTTCACAAAAATCATTACCAACTAAAAAAAAACTTTTTCAACTGCTGCATGAGTTCCAGGGCAGCACAACATAAATTCTACAAGAATAATTACATTTTCACATGGAATGTGTTCATTTTTGAAATGGTTTAAGTAATTTCACCCATAATTTACCAATTTCTCAGAATGTTGATTTTTGAATTGTTCTAATTTATTAGAACTTAAATATGCATTCAGTCTTTTTTCTACTTCAAACAGACCATTGTCATCTATTTTGATATTATTCATTTCTTTCGATAAAAACTCAACGTAATTTTCTATATATGTCCACTTTACTTGAGACCAAGTCAAAATATACCATTGAAAACTGTTATTTCCTGTGATATTTGTTTCAGACTATTTTTCGACATTTTGGAAACATGTTTGGTTCATCTCTGAATACAGAGATTAACAGATCAGTTTTAAAATATTGAAAAGGAGGACAAAAAAAAAGAAGACACTTTTCGAAGAAGGACATAACCTAGATAAGGAGGACGGTTGGTCACCTTATAGATAAATATATGCAAAATGATGCAGTTTTTATAAATCATCGAATAATAACAGAAAATTAATAATTGCACTTCAGCAATTTGTAATGAGTCAGAGACACTTCTTAAACTGATTCAATAAGTCTAAATTTCCTCAACTTTTAAATTTCATTTAAGTCCTATTATGTTCCAAACAGTTCATAATGGATATTAACATATCTAGAAAAATGTTTGAACATATGATACACTTGCTTATATAAATAAATTTAATATCACAACAACATTTAAAATAGTAATGAAATTTTTGCTTGAGGGAAAAGAAAAGAAATGTATTCTAAGTATGTTTTTGATTTTGAAAACTTCTGCAATTTTATTATTATTTAAATTTTGATTGAAACATTATTAGAAACATTTTATAAGAATCGATTTGATTTTATTATAAATTAAAATATGAACTTTACTCACTTTTTTTACACATGTTCTACAAGAAAAATTATATAAACTACTACAGAGAGAGAGAGAGACATTATATAAACAACTTAAAATGATTCTCACAAGAGAATCAAATAAATTATTTATTTTAACCATCCTAGCTGTGTTTAGTGACTATCAGGAAGATCACGATTTGGAGGAAATTAAATGACCAGCTAAATCTCTCCAGACTTAAATACAATATAGCATATTTTAGGCTAACTTGGTAGCACGCTGCGGTCTCCTATTACGTTATGAATAATCTTATATATGTAATATCATTGTATATGTAAATAATGAAATGAAAAAGTTCCGGAAGTAAGAACTTGTTATTTTAGCACAATATTTTTTAACTCTCTTGCCAGGAAATATCTGGGACAAGAGAAAGAGAAGACGAAACCTGTCCGTCATTTTGACGGAGACTGAGAAGAAAGGTGTTAAAAATAAAGAACATATTTTCTGAATGTTATTGCATACTTTTTTTTAAAAAAAAAAATTAAACCAAGCAGTATATATCCTATAAAGCCCATCAGATGAAAACAATGCACGTTGTTTCCAAGAATGTCAAGCAAAGCATGTTGTTTCAAGCATTGCCACTTGCTTTAAAACAAAGCATAATTAAGGAACAATATGTTGATTAACAATAAAAAAAATTAAAGATTATTTGATAACTTTTTATACAATATTTACACACTTATATATCCATTCATTCTGAAACAATACAGATATTGTTGTTAGATTTATTCCTGACAGCTGTTTTATTAAAATTTCTTATATTTAAATATATACAGGGTTTTTTATTACACTTTGATACAATCTGAAAAGTATTGCACTCAATTTCTAACCTAAATAGCCTTATCGTCTTTTCCACTTATTTGTGCTAACATGGATAAATGCTCCTCCAACAAAAATGAGTGCATCAAATGAGCATTAATAAAAAATGAGCTGGTTTTAGATAAGGACTTTTTAAGCCATTTTTCTTCATTCTACAGGACAGGAAACTAAAATAATTTTTTTTTATTATCCTCGGAAATGTTCAAAGCAAAGAATGTTGTTTACTATCATTTACTTTTTTTTTTTTGTTAGTTGTAGGAAATGATATTTTCAAAAAGTGTTCACATCCATTTAGAGCAGCAACATGTATCTGATTTTCCATTTAAAGTGAAATATTTCAGAGCCTACGTTTCATATTTAAATTTAAGGTATCCGATTACATTCGGAACCATGATTTTGCAAAAGCGTATAAATGAATAATATTTGATATTTAGTGTCACATAGATTATAAAATGTATATAAAACTGTTTTAAGAATAGTATGACAATAAAAAATTATTTAAGTACAATATTTTGACAAAAAATTAACATAGAATGACCCATTTTCAAAATAATTTCCTTTTGTGAAAAATGTTTCTATTATAATAATATTTTGCCTGTATATAGCTCAGACCTATGTACAGTTGAACAAGAATTTTTGAAAAATATAACTTAGAAGTGGGTTTATCCATGTTTTACGACAGCAGAGGAGAGAAATTTTAAGAAAAAAACGCCGATAATTATTTCAATTGGTTGTAACTCTTAAAATAATGTGAATTTTTCAAAAATCATAGTCGAGACTCTGTAAAGAGGTCTGAGTTATAAACAGGCAAAATATTATTATAATAGAAGCATTTTTCACAAAAGGAGAACATTTTGAAAAAAGGTTATTCTAAGTTAATTTTTTGCCGAAATATTTTATTTAAATAATTTTTTTTGTCAAAATGTTTTTAAAACAATTTTATACATGTATTCTATTCTCTGTGACACTAAATATTATGAAAATTATCCATTTATGCGCTTTTTTAAAATCACGGTTCCGAACGTAGTCGTGTACCTTAAAGCAACAAAATAAAACATACTTTAAAATCTATCAGCAATTGCAACTGTTATAAAAGATAGCATACCCAAATAAAAAAAATATTCATTTTAAAAACCCTTTTATGAAAGAAATAACCATTCATACTTGTATGCATGTATGCACCACCATCTTTATGATCAATGTTTCTAAAAATAATTCAATTAACCACAACATTTAAATCATTTTCAACTTGAAATATTTGAATATACTACGTAATTGTTGATATATAGATGTTCGGATAAAATTTTATTTTCATTACTAACCTTTTTTTTTTATTTCTATGTTTATTTATATAATTGTATTTGATTTCTATTCATTTTTTACTAATATGTATCTTACATTAACTTTTTCTGTGTGTGATGTAATTTACCAACGGTATCGACTATATATTTATCTTTTGTGAAATGGCTACATGTTGTTTGCTTTGGAAAATGTCTGTGTAGGAAGAATTTGTGGAATGTGAGCGTTGCTGTTTGTCACTTGCAAGTAGAAGTTCGCAGAAAAAACTTCTGACACTTGTTTTAACGTTTTCTTCAGAAAATAAAATTGTTGTGTTTCTCTAACAGAACTTCCATATTGTTAAAGTACATGTATGTGAATTCTGCATATCATAAATTCCACATATGTTATAAATAAGCCACACATATATGCCAATTTGTCATAAGTGAATCCAAAAATTGTTTTCTTTATTCACTAAAAAATATGATTAATTTCTAAAATCATGTTAAGCATGTGTGTAAAATTAGAAAAATATTTAAATTTCTAATATATTTAATTTAAATGTTGTTTTCTTACATTTCTTTTCATAAAAAAATATTTTACTTTTAGACATTCCCTCATACTTACAATATTCAACGCTAAACAAATATGATTGACTTGGTATTCGCACCTAATGCTGTTATGCTTTACATTGAATTTATTTTATTTAAAATGAGGATAGTGTTGAAATTCAAGGGGAATATCAATAAAAGTAATTACTAAAGAATTGTAAATTGAAGCATTTTTTAATTAATAATACTTCGAATTACCCAACATAGTAATAATACATATGCATCAACTCTTTTTTTTTTCAAAGTGAACTAAATGTTTGAATGAAAAGAAAACCTGTTCAAATGCTGGCAAATTATTTTATTTTTAAGCTTTTCAAAAGAGAAATTGTAGCTTTCTTGTAACTGCGAAAAGTGGGTTTCATTTTAAAGGTTGTGAAAATCATACATAAACTGATGCTATGTATGAATACTATTTTATATTTGTTACGCAATTGTATCTTTTTCATTTTAAGTTATACAGAATTGCATATTAATTCTGAGTCGCATCCATACCTCACAATGCTTTTCATATTAAATATTGATTTTAATTTACATAAATAAACATATAAATTTCTTGATTAACGTACCCTTCGATATATCAATTTCCATTTCACACGTACTACCTCTTCCCATCCTCATTCCAAAAATAAAAATCAAGTTCCACTATTATTGCTTTTGCCTCAGCCTATCTCATCTCCATAGCACTTCATTGTTGCTGCTGCCAATCTCAGATTTCTCGTTTCGAAGCAAGAATGAAGCAATTTCGAAATGATGCCGTATATTTCTTTGCAGAGGCAATACGTTTCTAGCAAGGGCAATATGTTTCTTTTCATTCTAGTATAGGCAGGGGAAGATGGTGTTATCGGATATCTATCTAAAATGGATAGAGCGTCGTTTCATGTGCTTTATGAGACATGAATATGGATATTGTAAGGCTTTTCATAACTTACCTCGCCCCCGCGATAGATAGATGTATTATCGCCGTATAGATTTTTTTGCCATTTACATTCCAGTTCGTGTCTTCTGCAAAGATTGAGTACAGGGGTTTCATTTAGCAAAGCTCATTTTTCTTCTCTTTGTAGCAAACGCGTAACATTTCGAGATTAAGCTTCTTTGGGGAGTGAAAAGTAAATGTAGATGTCTCTCATCTTTTTGCTCATCTTGTAGATCTCATCGACAGCTTTTTAGGAGATGGGAATGCAATGAATCTCTAATGTCTGGTATCGGATATCCTTTCTATTTAGAATAGAGTGTCTGGGCTAAAGATTCGCTATCTTCAACACTGTGAATTTATGATTTCATATCATACTTTCAAGATCTTCCCAGGCTCTCTTTACTTGAAATCCTAGTGAACAAATAATAAAAGTACAAGATATTTAAAAGACGTGCGTTGTTGAGCCAAATAACTGTAGATTGGAAGCAATCAATGAAGATTGAAGAATATTATATGTTGTATATTATAGGACTCATAATTTGTTAATGTATTCGTATTAAAATATTCGTTTTTTTTCTCCAGGACCAAGCTTAGTATATAAAAATAGTTATCTTTGTATTTAATAAGTTATTTATCGAGTCATAAAGCGCAACCATGTGAAAAATTTTTTTGAAATATTAGAATTTTTTTTATAAAAAGTAATTATAATAATAAAAAAATAATCCAAATTATTGTCAAGGAAATGCTTTAAAAAAATATGTCTTTCAAGCATTCTTTTAAATAATAATAATAATAAAAAAAACTTTATTATTAAGTAATGTGTTTTTAAAGATATTTATTCAACATGAAATATCTATGTTAATTGTTTTCATCAAGCAGAGAACAAATTTCTTAAAAAACAATATTATTATCATTACAAAAAGGGTTTAACTTCGTCTCTTGTTCTTGATTCACATACTACATATATTTACATATTAAAATATGATACAAAAATTTTTTTTGTAAATTTACGGACCATATTATAAGTAACACACAGCATTTCTCAAACTGTAGGGCGCGTCCCCGAGGGGGGCGTGATAACTCTACGTGGGGGGTGCGAGAATACCTAAAAGTTGAAAAAGTAAGATTTAAGTAGTTGTTAGTTTACAGTAAAGAAGCAAAACAAAATGCATTCTGACACAATAAAAAAATAAAATAAGCATTTATATTAAGGTATCCGACTATGTTCGGAACCATGATTTTGCAAAATCGTATAAATGGATAATATTTAGGATATTTAGTGTCACTTAGATTAGAAAATGTATATAAAATTGTTTTAAGAATATTATTACAATAAAAAATTATTTAAGTACATTATTTTGACAAAAAATGAGCATAGAATGACCCATTTTGAAAATGTTCTCCTTTTGTGAAAAATGCTTCTATTATAATGATATTTTGCCTGTCTATAGCTCAGACCTCTGTACCGAGGCTCAACTAGAATTTTTGAAATATATAACTTAGAAGTGTGTTTATCCATGTTTTACGACAGCAGAGGGGAGAAATTTTAAGAAAGAAACGCCGATAATTATTTTAATTGGTTGTAACTCTGACAATAATGTGAATTTTTCAAAAATCATTGTTGAGCCTCTGTACAGAGCTCTGAGCTATGTACAGGCAAAATATTATTATAATAGAATCATTTTTAACAAAAGGAGAACATTTTGAAAATAGGTTATTTTAAGTTAATTTTTTGCCAAAATATTGTATTTAAATAATTTTTTTTTTGTCAAAATGTCCTTAAGACAATTTTATACATGTATTCTAATTTAAGTGACACCAAATATCATGAAAATTTTCCATTTATGCACTTTGTTAAAATCACGGTTCCGAATGTAGTCGGATACCTTAATAAAATTATAAATTTGTCAGTATTGCAGTAATGAAAATGTTTCTGATGATTAATTCATCAATACTAAATTAAAAACAAGTTCATTAATTACAAGCGAGTCTCATGGACTTATCACATACACAATTATATACAAAATTTAATACATATTATGATAATTTGTGAGGTTTATAATTATAGTCATATATTGTAGCTTTAGCATCAAAGTATACTATTATTGCATCCAATACATTGTTATTGTATGAGGGGGCGCGATGAAAATTATGACAAAGTAGGGTCGCAAATGTGGAAAGTTTGAGTAGCACTGGTATAAGAGATTCAAACATTTAAATGAACGAAGTAAAAAAATTTAAAAGAACATTTTACCCAGAATGAATATGAAATACTTTATCATTCATAAGATACAGATACTCACTATACTGGATTATAATCAATTCTTATTGATTAAAATATACGGATAAAGTAACATTTCTGAAACATCAATTTTAATTTATTTACTTTAAAAACTAGTCTCCTACTTCAAAATTTATGTTACTGAACATTGTGATTATTCGTTTTTAGGATTCCTGCCAGCAGTCGACAGGTCAGCAAGAGGCAATTATGGATTAATGGATCAAGTTGCAGCTCTGCACTGGATTCAAGAAAATATTGGAGAATTTGGCGGAGATTCAGATAATGTTACAGTATTCGGACAAGGACATGGTGCCGCATGTGTCAATTTGTTGATGCTTTCCCCAATGGCAAAAGGTAAATTGTATGCATTTAATAAAATCCAAGTTTAGAACATGTAATGAATGTAATAAAATAATTAATATAAAGTGATATTGCAAATTAGTCCTTTTAAAGTAGAATATAAACAAAACAGTTTATGTTAAAGCAATTTCTTGCCTTAAACAAAAATTGCATAAATAGCATATGCGCAAGCTTAAGAACTCTCTCTCTCGAAAACTTTTAAATAAAACCATAGGTGGTTTTCAGCTTCAGTTGCATGTGTCATCAACAAATATACAGAATACTGGTTTTCACACTTGTTAAGTTTTCCGAAATGTGAATAATCATAAATATTAAAATATTTTAGTTCTGTCAATTAATCATACAAGACTCTGCATTAAAAAATTTTGAATTAATCGTAAATATTGCATCAGTCATCACATGATTATCATTTGGTTAGGCGCGTGAATATCTTTCAGACGCATAATAAAAACAGTTTCGGTGCTACTTTCACACGGTGGGTTGGTGTGTCTTCTATCTGCCTTTCGTCACTCACTCAAGGTTTCAGTGTCAAGGGCGAGGGCGATTTCTTCATACTTCGGGTGACAGGGACCATTGAATCTCATAGATGCAGCGCTCCCAACAATGTCAGTTTTTATGATTATGTACTATTTCGTTAATTTTGATTCTTTTTCTTGTAAAATAGTGTACCTTTTAGTTTTATACAAAAATAATTTGAAACAAGTATATTGTAACTTCTGTTAGAGATTTTTTGTGTGCTGGGTAATGAGATACAACTGAGGTATGCGCGTACCTAGCCAGTAGCTGTATTTTATTCAACCCTAAATGTGGGTGAAATATAAACTCCCAATATATAGATATGGGAATCAAATTCTTTTAGAACCTCTGGCACATATCTAAGAAACTAGGTCACGAACTTTTGAAAGAGCCCCTACATTCACATGCCTCGTACAGTTTGACTCAGGATTAAAGATATAATTGAAAAACAACGCCCCATTCAAGGGGGAAAACCCTAGAGAAACATAACAAGGAACTTGGAAAAAAAGGTACTTTTCCATCTTGTCAGGTCGTCAAGAAAAGATTATTAAATTGTTTTTAATGCATCATACAAATAATTATTTAATGCTCTCTATCTTATATTCATCACTTCGGTCTTATAGTGTCAATTTTTAACATCAGACCTTCTCTTTAAGAACTTCGCTCTGCAAGACCAGCTCATGAGAGTCACTAGCAGGAGTATATTATATCAGTGTAATTATACATTTATATTTTTACTATGCCAGAGTGTTGTTTGTGTGTTTTGCTTCCTTTTCATAAATTAATAACTTATTTTAAATAATATTTTAATTCCGACTTTTCGATATGCTCGTGCCCCCCATGTAGGGTTATCACCCGCCCTGGGAGGCCATGGTCTACATTTTGAGAATCGTTGGTTTTAAGTTAATCGAGGGTAATTGTAAATTGTTATTTTTTTCTCTTAGGTAAGATTCATTATGTAGGGATATAAATTGTATAAGGAATCAAAGTTATCAAGCTCGCAAAGTTGGTGGTAATCTACCGTAAAATACGGTGTATAATACTCAATTTTAACACAAGAAAATAAGGTCAAAATTTACAGGTTCACATTATAATCTGGGTATAAAAATTGGAGCTTTAAAATTAAAATAAGAGATGAGCTTAAAAACAAATTTACTTCTATACATATCGAAAAAAATACTGTTTATTTATTAGATATGACATGCCTTATGAATATAAAGAGTAGTAGGTTTAGAAGTATACTATTTTTTTAAAGCTTGAAATAATACCTTGAGAAAATGAATTAAAAACATAAGTATGTATCATCGTAAGCATTTCAGGTATCTTCGTAAAAAGGGGGTGCGCGTTATATGCCGAATTTACCTATCAATTAAAAATTGCTGCTTGAATGTATAGATGCGTGTTATACTCTGAATTTTATGGTAATTAAATCAATCTTTTAAAAATAGACGCGTTGTTATAAACCTAATAACAAGGCAATTAGAGTTTTGTATTGTAAAAAAATAAATAAATAAATAAAAACAGCATGTAGAAAAGCATATTTCCTTTTAAGAATAATTTAAAGAAAGAAAGAAAGAAAGAAACACTTAGAAGTCAGATGTTATTTTTAAATCACGTTGTTCATTCATTTAAATATTCATGTACGATAATGAATTCCACTTAATTGCGTATAATATGACTTTTTTGGAATTTCTCTTACCATTTTAAAGCCTTTTGCAAATGTACGTTTAAAAATTGTTTTAATAACTGTTAGAGTAAAATTATTATTGAATTCCAAAAAGTAACTGTTTTGTGGAATATATATATATATATATATATATATATAAATATAAATAAGTTTATTCAGTATAAATTATAGTTAGAAAAAATCCAGAAGTTTAAACGCAAAAAGAACAGAATTTCTTAGGTATACTTAAATATTCGGATAAATGCTTTGATCGTCTATTGAATTATTTTATAATTTGAAACTAATAAATATTCTTAATTTGCAATTATTTTTGAAATTAATTACCTTACTTTAAAAATATTTTATTCAAAATATTACTAATTATTTTGTTTTAAAATTGAGGGATATTACTTCTACTTTTAAATTTTTATTTAATGTCAAATACAAGATCTTTACATGAATAACTATAATTCAAATTATTCAATTAGCTTGATTTTGTTTTCATTTCGATATTTTTGTATTAAATATACAAAAGAAGAACAAAACTGATTTGATAGATAACAAAATACTTCAATAGTAGAAATAATTTTCCTTTATAAATAATATTACCAGTCATAAATTCCCCTTGCATATTTTAACCACACAGGGTTTTCTCTCTCACAAGTCATACTCATCTACTTTTTAAAACTCCTGTTTTTAATTTTTAGGTATATTCGACGTATACCTCGCACTCCCTTTCTTACGAAAAAATTTGAAATGTTCGTATACAGTACTATTTTATGTTTTGAAGTCATTCATTCAAGCTATTAACACGGACTTTTGAAAAAAGTAGTATAATTCTAGAAATCTTTAAGTTCATATAAGGCAAGCTATTTCTTGTAAATAAACAGTATTTCGAAATGTATAGTAGTAAAACTTTTATATTCTTATTTCTTTTGTCATTTTTAAAGCTATCGTTTTTATATCCAGTGTATACCACTCACCCTCAAATTTCGATTTTATTGTTTATGTTAAAAGTGCGGGTTATACGCAGGATTTACGGTATTTGCTGTAATTGCATCTGTTAATTTTTATCCCAAAATATCTGTGTATTTTTTAGAGGGAAGAGGAAAAATTTTTATCGTAAAAAATTAATTAACACTTTGATCTCGAAAGGAAATTAAAAATTTAATTTCTGATTTTTTTTATAAAAAGTAAGGGTTTTAAGAATTATAATTAATTAATAGGATATTACATTAAATTCCAGGTCTTTTCCACCGAGCCATAATGCAAAGTGGTTCTTCACTCAGTCCTTGGGCCATTGCACGAGACGCCATTGCCCATACATTGCACATTGCTCGTGTGTTGGATTGTCCTGCACAGCATAACACAGCTCTGGTCGAATGTCTGAGAAAGAGAGACCTGCAAGAAATCATGGATGTAGAAATCCAGACTCCGGATTATTTATCCGCTTTTGGTCCTACAGTGGATGGGATTGTCTTGCCTCAAGATCCTGCTGAGATTATGGAGAGGAACTCTGCATTATTTACTCAGTACGACCTTCTGTTTGGGGCTACTAGAGTGGAATCCTATTTCCAGTTTTCTGCATACGAAGAAAGATTTGGTATGGATAGTGAAAAAAGAGACAGGGTACTTAGAACTATGGTCAGAAATCTTTTCACATATCACTTGCAAGAGGTGAGTAAAAAGGAATTATACATTTAAATGTAATATTATAAAATTACTTATTCAGAAGTAATGTACTAATTAATGTACAATTTATTATAATTTATTAAATTTATTGGCACATGTATATACAGTCGGACTTCTATAAAATGAAGTCGCTAAATCCCGAAAAAAAGTTCGTTATATGGAAAATTCATTTTATATAGGCTTCAGTGGCGCACACAAGGGGGGTGTCCTAGGGGTCCGGACACCCCCATATCTCTTGATTTTATTTTCGATTGCTTATAAACTTATGTATATATTACGTAAAATTTAATTATGTATTTCTTATTAATAATTAATTTTATTCATTAATGCTAATTATTTATTCAATACTTAATTTTGCATTGTTTTTGTTCCTAAAAATCAACAAAATCAAAAGAACATGTTGGGCGGCGTATCGGAACATAATACCAAAATGGTGGACTTTCGACCCTGGACACCCCCCTTGAAAAAATTTTGTGTGCGCTACTGATAAGTTTATTTCTCAATTTTCCATATATAAACAACATAAAACAAATTTTAAACTCATAAACACTATAAATTAAAAAAAGTAAATATTCATACTTTTTGTTAATTAATATACATTATTTTATATATCTTACTTATCATAAAGCAGAAAACAAAGAAAGAAAAACTGCAAGAAAAGTTTTTTGGCACCTTTATCCACTTCCTGAAGAATTAAATTTTTTTCTTTGATGCTCAAGAACTTATATTTTGATATTTTCGAGCCACAATCAATGAAGTAACCAGTACGACTGATCAATGAATGAACACTTCTCAAGAACAGGGGGACACGAGCCAACTCCACTGAGGGTGCAAGGGAATATGGAAGATGTTTTTTGTGAACGACAATGGGGATTAAAAGTTGAACTTCTTGGATGAAACACATAGAGTTCTATTGCTCTCGGCGAGTTAGGCGCCTAATAAAACCAGTTCAAGATTTATGAAGACCATAAAATGTGTTAAAAGGTTAAAAGAAAGAATAACTTGAGATGTCCGGAAATACTTCAAAAATAGAGAGAAAAAGTTCGTTTTATAGAAAATGCACTTCTCTATGGGGAGGTTTTTTACAAAGAAAATCGTGAAATGCTCTTGGTTACAAGAAAAAGGTCGCTACATAGAAAAATTCGCAATGTAGAGGTTCGTAATATGGAGGTTCGACTGTATATATTGTGCATAGACGTACAGTTATTTTTCTTTTTTTGTCATACTTTAGTAGCTTTTTTATTAAGTTATTTCCTTATGAAGTCTTATTTTTTCTTCTAAATTTTCATTGAATTTTTTTTTATTGTATAAAATATATTAGATAATTCTTTCTTAGATATTTCTCACAATCGTTAATGAATACATGGACTGGTCACGACCATTCCTTCACTCATCTGACATATTTGATGGAACTATTGATGCCATTGGTGACGGACTCGTTGTAGCTCCTATCATACGGGTTGGATCATTCCACAGCGGGAATCCAAGAGACACTTATCAGTACTCTACCTCGTCGTCATCTAGAGAAAAGAAAAGTTTTTTCTATGTTTTCGGTCACCAATCAGAATATGGAGACTACTCGTCCAGATTGGGAGCAGTGACTGGTGAGGATGTTGCTTATGTTTTTGGTGCTCCTCTCGTGACTTCTTTGTCTCATTTTGCAAACAACTACACCAAAGCTGAAACAACACTCTCTGAGATACTTATGCTACAATGGACAAATTTTGCCAAATATGGGTAAGAATCATTCTCTTGCAATGATGTTTATTTTCTTATAAAAATGCATTTTGTGTTTCAAAAACAAACAAAATATGACTTAACAATAGTTAAAAATATTTTTATTTCCCATCATTTCTCAAGGGGAAAACAGAAGGTTAACAGTTTAAGGTATCCGACTAGGTTGAATTAGTGCTTTTTGGGTGTTTGATGTTTGGTGTTGTTTGGGTCATTAGGGAAAAAAGAAATTAATTATTGAGAAAGAAGGAGTAATACATAAAACTAGAGAGTTTTTTAAGTTATTTTTATAGCATTTACTTTATATAACTAATAAAAATATTTTTTTAATTCGCTTTTTGAAGAATGAGCTTTTCATGATAATTTGTGCAAGAAAAACGGGATGTCTTCTAAATAATCCAATCACATGCAATGAAATTTATAACATAGATGCTATGGGCCCTTCAGAGTGCAACAAACCCCCAGGTTTTAAGACAGCTACATTTAATCACATTTTACAGCCATTTATAACTTAGAACATGCAGTAATTTTGACGAAAAATCATGACCATCAAATTCAAATGCTAATAAAATATTTACTTCTTAAACTATCTTTTATCCTGTGGTTTGTGACACTTCACAGAAGGATCAAGAAGTATATCAATGAAACGTTAAAATTGCATAATGTGCAATTTATTTTTATTTATCACGCGTTTTTCTTAACTTAAAAAAATTTGCTAAATTTTCCTAAAATTATTTTTTTTTTTCAAAAAAAGGGCAATACACACATGTAAGTTATTTAATAGTAATGACCTTTTAAGCCTATTTATGTTCTTTAAAACAGTAAAATTATTCAGAAAATCAATTTTTGAAAAATTTATCTCCAAATCTATTCGGATACCTTAATAACTTACGTTCACTAAATCAATTAAGCAACCCAGTATTTATAACCATGTGCTGGTAAATGAATCAAATTGCAATCCAACCGTGATATTATAATTACCAGTAGTACGAAAGGAGGCATACAACCCCCGATCTGTTTTTCTTTCAATCATACTGCAAATCTGCCATCTCAAAAGTCTCTAATATCACTTCGACAGGAAGTGATATATATCAGTTTATTAGACGAGCATATAAATCTAAAAGCAGTTACTAATTTCGATGGATCTGTATTTATGGGTAATACAAGACACTTTTTAAGCAAAAGTAAAATTTGCTTTTTTGCAGTACATTTTTCTTTGCTTTCATTTTTATAGCTGTACGATGCTGTCACATATACTCACAGATAAAATTCGAGAGATAAGATAAAATTCGAGCTATTTCATAACAGGTATATTTTTTTAATGCACAATAAATAAATTTATCGTAATGCCATTGAATGCACAATATTTTTGGTTAATCCTTGAGGGGTATAAGCAAACAAATGCGATCGTTTGCCAATCCTTGGACATGCAACATATAATTGGCCGTGCGAAAAGCAAGGGTTTTCTAAATCTAAGCCACAAATTGTCATTGTTTGACCTTGTGACTTATTAATGGTCATAGCAAATGCCAAGCGAATTCGAAATTGCAGACATTTGAATAGATAGGTGAGTCTGAAAGAATCATTGTGATCTATGGTAAAAGTACAACTTCATCTGGAAGTTTGCTGCTCAAAATAGTGGTCTTAAGAATATTACCCATGATTTTTTCATGAACAATCCCACTCCCTTACATAACTTTTGCGCATTTTTAACTAATTGCGATATTGGACCGAATTGTGAATCTAAATCATTCTCGAATCCACTTGAACCCACACAAAAAATATCATCCAAATCGATCCAGCCGTTTAGAAGGAGTTTAGTCACATACACACGCACAGAAGATTTATATATCTATATATACTAGCGGACCCGACAGACGTTGTCCTGTACACACATTTTAAATTCAAAAATTACAAATTTTTATGAATAAGCTTTAACCATTCTCGAGTCCACTGGGACAGACACAAAGCATTTAATCAAAATCGGTCCAAGCGCTTAGGAGGAGTTTATTTACACACACGCGCTCAGAAGATTTTTATATATAAAGATATACCGCGTCGTGGCTTTTCTTGCCACGCATTAGCAGAATAAATAGCACACACAGGTAAAACAATTATGCGTTTTAAGGTTTTTAATTAATATCTTTTTAACTAATTGCGATATCGGACTGAATTGTGAATCTAAACCATTCTCGATGGCACTGGAAAAGACACAAAAAATTTCATCAAAATCGGTCCAGGCGCTTAGGAAGAGTTTAGTCACATACACACGCACTGAAAATTTTTATATATAAAGATATATAATAATTTCCTATAAAGAAATTCCGTGATTCAAACGCCATTATACATACATATTTCAAATCATCTTGGAAACGAACATATTTTTGAGAAAAGATAAGAATTTTTTTTTCAATATCTGTGACTTATAGTTCATGAGAATTTACTAATTGCTATATTGGACTGAATTGTGAATCTAAACCATTCTCGAATCCACTTGAACCCCCGCAAAAAATGTCATCAAAATCGGTCTAGCCGTTTAGGAGGAGTTCAGTGACATACACACGCACAGAAGAATTATATATATATAAAGATTATTTGAAAAGATATTAATATAAAAACGCTAAAAAGCATGATTCATCTGCAGTTTTGTAACAGTGAAGTTCCAGTTTGGCTGAAAATCGATTTTCGACGCTTCATTTTCGTAACAATAACGTTGTTACAGCAATGCAGGGGAATATTTTGAATGTTTTTAATGTTTTTAATTAATACCTTTTTAACTAATTGCGATATGGGACCGAATTCTGAATTTAAACGATTCTTGAATCCACTTGAACCCACTCAAAAAATTTAATCGAAATCGGTCGAGCCGTTTAGGAGGAGTTTAGTCACATACACACGCACAGAAGATTTATATATATAAAGATAAACAAAATAGCTGGGGAAAAATTAAAATAAACACTTATCAATAAATGTTTATTGTATTACTAAATTTTGTAAACTGATTGATTACAATCTCCCCCCCCCCTGTTTCTTTTAAAGCAAATATTTAAGGAAGGAAAATAATATACACTGGAAGAAATCAAGAATTGGAAAAAGACACATCTTCCACTGAGTCACCGCTCTATACAAAGCCTCTATTGTAATATGATTTGATGCGAAATCAATGCATTGGATTGAGCAATAAGTTTGTGAAACCAGTTCCAATCATCGGATTACCGATTGAAACTTTTGTAAGAATTGTTTGATGGAGACGAAAATATATGATAGTCTTAATCTGATAGTGTTTATCTGATTGCTACATAATGCATTTTGCTGAAAATTATTCTTCCCTGATATATACAGTTAAGCCTTATTGTCTTTTAATCTCATAGGCATGAGGAGCTTTAGGAAACTGTCGACTGTCATATATTCCATAAAGAGAGCTCTATAATCTCTATCTTTTATTATTCAAATAATATGCTATGAATAATCAAAGTGGCTTTATAGGAAATTCACTATTGTGTATTCACTTCGTTAGAATATGATTAATTCTCCTTGAATTCATCGTCACACAATTACTTTTAATTATCTGAGCAAAAGGAATAAAGCAGTAGTAACCGATGTTGATTCTAACATATATTGTATAATCTTCTCCATTTTAAAAGACAAGCATAATGTTTGAGCAAATAAATTAACCACGATGGAATAAAATTAGCGAGAATACTATATATTTATTATATATGAATAAATTCTATTGTGTACATATTAATCTGCTACTTTACTTTGAAAACATGCTTCGAAATCTTTCACTAAATGATTATTCTCCTATTTTGAAAATATAGAACATTTACTTGTTTCTGAAGCTATTGAATCTAGATTTTCTGAAGCTATAGATTCCCTATTGAAGGTTTTAGGAGCCTAAGTATTTTAAATGTTCTCAGAACGAGCTTAAAAGCGTCTGTTTTATTAATACCCCGAACTTACGCTATAGGCGTTACTGAGTGATAACCGCTTAAGTCTGGGTATGATTTCACATATGAATACATAAAAATTAATTTGGGGAGAGAATAATCATTTAGAAAAAGAAAAAAATAATGTTTGATAAAAAATCTTAGGTAACATACACACACACATACACTATTGCAAACCGAAGCTTTTGATGTAGAAGGTTTCATAAAATCTAGCTAAGATTTCTAAATTTAAATCTAATTTTAAATCAAACAAGACTGCTGTCTCAAAGATTTTATTTTCCTCTCCCTAAATTTCCTCGTAGTGTGCTAATAATATTTTTATTCCTTGCTTTGTTGAAAAAAATATGCTCATTGTTCGAGTCTCTGTATTCTAAAAAAAAATTGTAAAACTTTTTTCGATTAAACTGAAGCCTTCTTTCAAATTTCGAATCGCCATTCGATCGCCTGACTGAACTGGGTCTAAATACTAGTTCTATGTCTTGCTTTCGCTCATACATTTCTATGAGCTCATCAACTGTTAACTCCTAACAGTGGGAATCCAGTGGGACTGCGGTATCCCAGTGGACAATGTATCGGATCATGGCAGGCATGTCATGAGTTCGAGCCCAGTACCACTAATGACCTGTCGTGTAGGGCAGCGATGCACGTTAAATCTGTCGAGAGCTGAAACGTCCTCCCGTTGGTGTGGTGTGGTAGTTAGGAGAAGGGGTGCCAGCTCAGGTGTCGTCCACGTCACTTGACAATGGTTCAAAATTACGTGGTCCGTTGGCAAAAGCCCTCGTGTAGCTGAACAGTGAGACGTTAATATTCCCTCACTCACTCACGTGGGAATCCAGTAGTTCTTTAACGTCACCACTATCCACTTTTAAATTGATTTGTCTGTCCAGATCGGCAAATTCATATATCACATTACCTATTTCACCAATTATTTTTCCCTTGAACAAAAGAGAAATCGACGAGATTTGAAAATTGCGTTACTCCGAATTAGTGTAAGTCGGGATTGCGTATGTCGTGATATTATTGTATGTAAAAGTGAATTTAAAATGCAAACTCAAATATATTTCAAGTTAAATGCTATATCTGTGCTATGTTACTATATGAAATGTTACGGTTTTCAATTTTTTTACAGAATGTAATGAGCAAATCTGAAAAACAAATTAATGAAGAATATTAACTTAAATAATAAAGTATTTAAAAAATTCGAAGATTTATTCAAAGCTTTAAACTTTTCAGAAAATAATTGCAATTTAAATATCATGCAATGAAGAGTACTTAACGGAAACAAACTTTTTAAGCTGTAGTATTTTAAGAATTCATTTTTTGATTCTTATAACTTAAATTGATTGACCAGTTACTTTTTGAGCAAAGAGTTTCCATAAAAATTTCATTTTTGAAATCAAGTCATTAACATTTTTTACCGTCATCCTATTTCGCCAAATCTAAAGACATCAACAATCCAGAAAAGAAAAAAAAAAATCTCTAAATGCTGCCATCGTTGTTATTGTATTTGAAAATGAATGGAAATGTTTTTCACTATTAACTGCATATTGTACTATTTAGTGTTTTCAGATTCAGGTTATTTATATAATACCAAAAACTATTACACATTACTCAAAAAATAAGGAGAGTAAACAAAAAAGTGAAGAAACTATTGCATGATAGGAATACATGGTTATAAATGGAAAATACAGGTGTAACAAAACTCAATACAGAAAAAAAGAAGCAAAAAAAAAAATGCATTGGGACTTTATTGGAATGGTATAAAGAACATGAAATTATGCTGCCGAGTAACAATTTAATTGCATTTTTTTAAAAAAAATGATTGTTTGGAAGTAATACACGTTATGTAATGTGATGTGTGGTTCCCCCTCTCTTCTCCAATGAGGATTTCGATAAGACTTCAGAAAATACTGTTCCACTCTTGATCAAGTGACTAAGTTTTAGACAGTAATAGGAAGCTTTTATCTTGCAGCAACGCGTCGTGCGTTCCTAATATGCTAGACGAGATTAATATCAAGATAACATGATGAGTACCCCATACGCTGTACTATTTTACCTTCAAAAAACTTCTTCACAAGACGAACTGTATGAAGCTTGGCATTATCCTGCATTAAAAGAAAGGAATCACAAATGACTGCTGCGTAAGGTAAGACATGGGGTCACAGAATCTCATGTGCATATCTTACCACCGTCAAAATCTTATTCCAAAGGATATGCAAGTCAATATGTCTACTTATGATGTTTCCAGTCCATAGCTTCTAGCCACCTCATCTGAAATGGGTTCTTTGCTGAATGAATATAGGATTATTTCGAGTGCTCCTTTCTCGTCATACCCAAACACGCCTGGTGTCCTGCTGTAAACTGAATCGGGACTCGTCCGTGTGTGGAAAGCACTTGACTTCATTAAATTTACCTCCAATCCCGATGTTCAGCAGCTCTAAAGGCCACACGTTGCATTGCTGTCAACGTAATACACACCATTGACCTATTGGCATACATATCAATCGCATGAAACTCATTTTGCATTGTTTGGCTTGATACCCTTCGCCCTGTTTCGAAAAAAAAAAAAAAAAAGGGAAAAAAAAGGGTCTTTGAAGCTGCGTCGCACTGTCTATTCCATTTTTATGAGTGTTCAGCAGGATATATTAGTCATTATTTGCTATATAATACGCTTACAAGCTTGACCTGGTTGACATTGAACATGTATTGTTTCTTAGAATCGATTTCTCGGTCTTGAAAATGACACTTTTTGCCACTCCACCTGCGTCAGCAAATGTTCTTTGTGTTTGCCCTAATTTCAGTCTCCAGGTAATAGGCCAAGCCATGGATTCCAGTTGATCACGTTGTCGTAACATTTTCTAGTTCCCTTTTTCTCAAAACAAAAACTTAAATGTTGAATTTCATAATCGAAGCAACAAAAACAACAGTTTGTGCGAAACAACGATTTTCGAACTTACATCCTTTTAAAGGTTCTTGAAGTCATGGATGTCAATTCGCCTATGAAGTTTTCTTTTTCTGTTTTATACTACACTTAGACTGCTGATGTTTTGTTTTACTTTAGTTATCAGAAGAAATATTTGCGTTAATTCGTTAAATTCATGTGCTCTTCTAATTTTTTGAGCAGTGTATATTGATAGTAATTTTTAACTCATAATGGTGACAATGTGAAATGATTACTCTAGAAATGTGTCAAACTGAATACATGTATTGATAATTTTATCGATATTTTAATTTTTGTAAACATTGAAAAAACGTTCCAATTTTTACATTATTTTCAGTACGTTGAAGTAACATGAAAAAAAAAAAAATATTCTCATTTTTTATAATAAAATTAACATTTAAATTATATCTCTCTAGGTTGTTATTCTTACGTCATATTTTGATAATTTGATCTGTACAACTTATACAGGTCACGAATCAGACATCCACCCAATTTTTGAAAACCTTTCTTTTAAAAATCATACCAATAAATAGCTAATACTTGACATTAAGAACAAACTGTTATTAAAACATTTTTAAATTTATGCAACTATATCATATTTTAAACATGAGTTGAAGAAACTACCAAATAAAAATTCAATACTAACTTTTGTAAAAATCGAAGTTGGGTAATATATTTTCTTTTGAATGTTTTGTTGGAATGAAGGTGGAAGGAATTTTGGTTCGAAGCATCCGTTGTTTTAATGCAGAACTGCTGGAAGCAAATAATTATATGAAAATCTATGTGAAAAGTTATTTTTTTTTTTAAATTAGGCTTTTTTTATGAAGGGTTTTTTTTTTAGTGTACTCATTTTTTGCTTTATTATAAAGAATGTTTTTTTCTTTTTTTTTTTTAATTTTTTATTCACAATATTTCATTATGACAGTAATGCTATCTGAAAATATTACACTGTTGTGTTTCAAAAGAAGTATACTTGTATCAACAGAATGCAATACTAATTAATAAAATACGTGTTAACTACATGGATATTTTGTATTTTCTTCTTTTTATTTAATTTCATATTTTAGTCTTCTTATGCAGTGTTAAAACATAGTTATGAATAAAATTTCAGAATCAATAGTAATATTACAATATTAATTAAGAAAGTTTTAACTTCTTAAATATAAAAGCACATTCGAAACGGAAATTAATATTTATTAAAAACCCAGAGTCATAGATTTAAAATATATTAAGCTTATATGAATGAAAATAAAATTAAAACCCTCTCTTTTAAAGGTGAAATATATTTAAAAGAATTATGACAAAATCATCTTCAAATACCATATTTAACTGACTCGATTTTTACCCCTTTTAATTTTATGAAATATTTCACTCTTACTAAAAATATATCTAATTAATAACATGCAAAATAATGTAAAATAATCACATTTTTTTAATTAATTGACAAAAATGCGAAGATTATACTGCAAATTTATCATAACTGTTATTTTCGTCAATTTAATAAATGGTTAAAGTTTTATGTATCGATGTTTACAATAAGAATTATTTTCCAAGGCAATGAAAATGTGCTGATGTAATAGGTAGACGTAATTGTAAGACAGTCAGAGGGCAACTAAAATTAAGTATGAACCATAACATAAAAAAAACATATCAAATATTAAATACCTTTTTTTAAAGCATTTTTATTTGTGAAGTAACTCAACTTTTTAAAGTGAAAATAGCTTCCAATATATATTATAACTATAAAAAAAAATTAACAAGAACTTCTTACTAAATTCTTTAACAGTTCTGTAAAGCAAAACAAAATAAAATATTGACATTTAAAGTCTAATTTTTATATGTCAATCAAACGTAAAATGAACATCCTTATTGGTAGTAGGCAAAGAGTTTTTTTTTTCTTTATTAATATGATAAATAAAAAATGCTCTTTTAACCTTAGTTTTTAAAATACAAGATTTGAATTCGTTTTCTAAATTAGATATTATCCTAAATAAATCAATAATTATTAGTTTTATTTCTTTAATATTTATCGTCTCTGTATTCTTAAATTTTTAGAGACCCCAATGTCTCTCCTCCTGAAGGTGACAGTCAAAGTGAAAACTTGAAAGGCAGATATGAAAAAGTAAACTGGCCTGCATATGAACCTGTTCATCAAAAGTATCTTAGCATCTGTAAGATATATATATATATATTTTAAATTATATGATTATTTTTCCTTTATTATTATATGCCATTTTTTTAAAAAACCAATTGTGGGTTTTATATTTAAAAATAAATTGAAACTTTTAAGTTTTTTTAAGCTAAAAGTAGGTAATTTAAAATATGGAAATTTTTAATTAAGAAGTAGACATTTTAATTTTGAGAATTAATGTATTAAAACTATTTACAAAACTAGAAACATGTAGCACAAACAAATAAAAATGCTTATTTTGCTGAAATTTAAAAAATACTTTCAAATTCTAAGAAGCAAACAATCAAAACAACATAAGCAAACAATTAGCAAATTGCTAATTATTTAATAAAATCTAACAATAATTTATCATATTTTGACGTTTAATTAAAATACGGTTCCTTTCATTCAATTCATCATTTTAAATACTGTATATGCAGCTATTTATTTTTCAAACCCCATTCCATATTTTTTGAGGAATTCGTTTGGTTTAGTAAATAATTTTTATTGCTGGATATAATTTGGATGATTTAATAAAATTTAAGAAAACGATTTATCTTCTGGATTCTTTTTACTGTCTAAATTTGTATCCTTTAGACAGTTCTAAGAGCTATCAGCTGCATTTAAAATTTAGTGTTAACTTCTTTTTTGAGAAATTGCATATTTTCAAAGATATAACTTCGCTACAAAAAAAAGAAAAAATGATAATTTTTGTTCAAAAAGGCAAACAAGAAATATAATTATAAATAAATGAATATAATTAATATCGATAAATTATTATGTAATATACTTATGCGCATATGAAATACAATTTTTTATCTTCTATCCATTTATTAATAGTTGGTATGTTTAAAATAGTTTTACTAGCTTTATGCGTAACTACCAAAATATTTTAATCTCTTTCTTTTTACATAGAAAAGTAATTTTAAATTAAATAAAAACTGTAATATTTTTACTCTTTCTTTCCTTGGTGAACTTGTAGTTGTAACATTGTAAAAATAATGCTAAGCAAAAATTTTACAGAGCAATTATTTCAGAATACCTACGGGATTATTTTTTAGCTGTAATTGCAATAAAAGTAATTTATATGAAGAAGTTTCATAAAATATAGTGTTTTAAAAAGAGATTCATTTTTGTATTTAAAAATAATCATTGGAAATATAAAAAGCATTACATATCCTTTTCTTAAAATAAATATTAAATAGAGATTTATTTGTATGTGCTTGTGTGTGTGTGTTTGGTTATTATTTTTTTCCCATAAGAGGGATGGTTTATAAGGCTGTTTCTTTATTCTTTTAAAGCTATGAAACCAAGAGTAAGAGATCATTACCACGCCCACCGTTTATCTTATTGGCTGAACTTGATCCCTCGTCTTCATAGTTCTGGTGACGCCAATGTATCCGTTCAACATCATAGGCTGCATGACCACGACAATCCATTAAGTTACGACGGTACAGTTCGCAATTTACCCGGAGGGGCTGGGCCATTCCCGTCTACGCTTTCCCCTTTTGGAAATGGTGATGCAAATGAACACCTTTTGGATTTTAGAAATGACACCAGAAGTGATGCCAACATTTCGTTGAAGTTAGATTCTAAAGAAGTTGAATTGAATTCAAATCGAGAGGATGGCAACAGCAGTCAATCTGCAAGAAACCCCCAGAAACTTTATTCTACAGCTCTTGTTATTACGATTGCTGTCGGGTGCACGTTGCTGGTATTAAACGTTGTTATATTTGCTGGCATTTACTATCAGAAAGAGAAAGAAAGCTTGGAAAAAAAGTTGCAGAAAAAGTTTTATCAAGTAAGTTTAAAATATTGTGTAATATAAATATTCAAATAAGGTTATTTCTAATATTCCATAGCATTTATCTTTGGCCACAAAAAGATCAAATATAATATTGATTATCAGGTATAATTTCTGAACAAAAAAAGTATTGTGTTTTCAGTTAAATTAGAAATCTGATAATTTAATATCGTAATATTTTATGCATGTAAAAATAAACAATATTCATAGTGATTAATACAACAAAGTTTAAATATAACTGAGTTTAAGCAAAGTTTATATGTCGCTTAATTAAATCTCCGTTCAATTGGCTTTTATAGAATAGAACATCAATGGCGCACACAAGATTTTTGAGTGTCCGTTCAGGGTCGAAAGTTCTCCATTCCCGTATCAAGCTCCAATACGTCGCCCCATATATTCTTTTGATTTTGTCGATTTTGGGGAACAAAAAACAGTACAAAAATTAATTAGTGGACAAATAATTATCATTAATTAAAAAAATAATTATTAATAGCAAATACTTAATTGAATTTTATGTACTACATAAATAAGATTATAATCAATCGGGAAAAAAATCAGGAGCAATGAGGGGAGAACCGCACCCCCTCCCTTGTATGTGCCACTGATATATATACATTGATAAAACATTAAGCATACTACACAGAAATGGTGGCTGAATGTAAAGCTCAATGTCTGGCTAAAAGTGCTCAAAGTTGCTGAATATAAGGCTATTGTCAAACACATTGATTAAGCAATTGCAATAAAACATTCGGGTTATTTATTTGTTGATTTAAGTGTATGATTGTCCATAAAAATATTTGGAAGCAAAATGAACATTTTTTAGAAAGTACATGATTGTATCTTTTAATGCAATTAACATTATCATCAGTATAATTTTTAGCTATAATGAAAAATTATTAAAGAGTTGTCCTTTCATCTAATTAAGTTTAGCAATTTATAAGTAAGATAAGGTTTTTGTTTCTTATAAATGACACGTAATAATAAATAACACTATTTTAAAAATTATTTTAATAAAATCAAATAAGACTTTTCAATTCAAATTTTTCCTTTTCAAATCAAACTTGAAGTTCCAAATTAAATAAATAAAAGTTTTACAGTTTTGTTTAACCATATTTCCTTTGTATTCCCTTTAGATAATGCGTTTCGGGGACCTTTCAAATAATTCATTGCAATATAAAATGTATTCAGTAGAATCTATTTCAAAATTAATTTTTCTTGATTAAACATGACATTCCAAATTAAATAAATAAAAATTCTATGGCATTGTTCAGCCATATTCATTTTTTATTCTATTTAGATACTGCATTTGAGTGATCTTCCAAACAATTCATTATAACAACAAAATTCATTCAATAAAAACTACGCATTTAAAAAAGAAAACCATGGAAATATATTAATTAAATTTATCCAGCGACAGAATAATAAATATTTTCGTAAAACTATTATCATATCAAAAGACTATCAATTCAAATACTTCTCTGCCAAATACTCCACTTTAAAATTATTTTTTCTAGATGTTTGTATAATCATTCGATCATGTCTTCCATTTACTTGAATATGAAAGAACTGATAAGTAAAGCAGGAAGATAAAGATAGTTTTTATTCAAAAGTAATATTTCCAGAACATAAGTGTCGAACATTGCTATTGTCAAAAATTAAGAGATTTATTTACCAACATATTTATTTGCTCGCAGTTTTTTAAATTATTCGCTTATGCATATGCTGATATATTATTTCAAATAATGCTTTTCAGAAAAATCACCATATGTTGAACATTAACGTAAGAGTTATCAATTCTTAAAAATTATTTGAAGTAACTCTACTATGCCTTGCAATTACATTCTCACTAAAACACTTAAAGTTTATTTATTTAATTGAAATGACACCTGAATCAAGCACCACTCAAAATCTAAGTCTGGTTTATCTAGTCAGTTTAGTTGCAATCATAATTATCACAATTATTGGTTGTTCTCCAATCGCAAATCCAAGAGGCTCAGATTTATTCTGTCAATTCAATAGCTCGCTTACTTCTAAGTAATTAAATTCCAGACAATTTGTTTACTTACTTCATTACATTTTGCAATATTGGATTCTCGAATGCCATAAATTTAGCTAATTAGGTAACTTTCTCTTCCGTGAAAGGCATAATGTATTGAACTGTTGACATTCTCTTTTCGTTACCGTTAAACCGGTAAAGGAATTTGAGGATGTGATTTCATTCTTCAAATGTAAGAATAATACTCTGTAACTGCTTATAAATGAATTAAAGACTATGCAAGTGTTTGTATTCCTAAAAATAACTTTGTAAAATGTTAATTAAACATTCGATTGTTAATTATAAGTTTGGTAAAAATATTTAATCTCATTTAAGTCAAGCAATACTTGGCTAAATAGGTTTCATTTTAAGACTTTAGTTGGTTTCATAATAATGTTATTTAATCCTGTTTGTGTGATAAATCAGGTCCAACAGCATGCAAAAAAAGAAGTTTGTAGAACTATTTATGTCTCAGAAGAATGTATCTTTTTTCTTTCTTCTTTTGCTCTACTTTCCAATTAAATTACTAAATAACTATATTTCTAAAGAAACTAAGCCTATGTAAAGTCTTTATGAAATATTGCTACTTGCGTGGTAGGTTTCTTACATTTTACTATAATGACTAAATAACTGTATTTTTGAAGAAAATAAATGAAAGAAGTGGAAACAATTTGTTGTGCATTTCTAATATATTTATAATTTTCATTACTTTGTAATGAATTCACACAGCTCTGGGATAAACTATTTATTTCTCAGTAAGAAAATCATCAAAAAAAGAATATTCTATCACAATTAATTAGCAAAAGGGTCCACAGATTTTGAGTCTCTTTCGCTGCAATGTCTCATATCTCTCGCATAAAATAATGTCCTAAATTGACACTCTGGAGGAAAATCCTCAACATAGGATACGTAAAAAGGGTTCACTCTCTGTAATTCCACACCTAGTCTGGGTGAGTTCGCTGGCTCCAAATCCACCGTGCTTCTTCGAAATTTCCACCGTTCCAAAATCCGCCTTACATCGCGGATTCAGGTACAGCTGTATCACCAGTCTTAAGCTAGAGGGGCCTCCAATCCGGTTCCCTCACGTAAAGTTTCTCCGGTTCAGAATCCGCCGTACTTCGCGAACTCACTATCGTTTTCTCTATCACTGAAGGGGCCACCAAAATCTGTTCCCTTAAATCCGGTCCTTTTCGTACTCTCTCGCTCTCATTATATACCTCTCTTCCTTCTTTGATCTCTTGTTCTTAGGCCGCCCTTGTCGGTCTCGGCCCATTTGATCTCTTGCCCGTTGGTCGCCGATGGATCGGTGCACATTGTAAGTTGTCAGACGCGCTGTAGTCACCAAGTCGTGGGAGAACGAAAACAATGTTACGGCATCTCTTTTTGACGGTCCAGACAGCCTGGGAAAAAGAGTCCAAATCTTTGACCACCCAGTTACGAAATTCTTTCCCAGCTATTAGGGAAATGTCTGGAATTTTCCCAACGTCTCTTGGCATCAATCTTAACAATTAGGGGAAAGCGATCGACTTCGTCACACCATTATATTAATGCCATGATCATCTAAAGAGCATGCCTTGGAGTAACTTTCTTCTTTTATAGGAAAAAAGAAGCGATGACGAAGAAGGACAACCTTCAAGCGAGAAACCATTCCTAGTGAAAGATCTCTCATCCTCCATGATGCTCAACCAATACTGTTCCCAACAAGAATTCGATGGCAGCCAGACCTTGGATCTTGTTCAACCCAGTAAAGTCAAACAATACCAAAACCAAACTATGTCTTCTGCCAACAGCCGTGAATCTTGCGAGTCTCAGTACCACATGAGCAGCAGAACCCCACAATCTGAGAAAGGAATTAGTGTCAGAGAAGCACAGCCACTGCTAACTCCCCCGTCCTCCAACCCTCACACCATCACTGCAACAGTCGATTGCTTGCAAGGATGGCCCAATGCTCAAGAGATGTCTGTGTAAGGTGGTTGTCTTCTACTTTTTGTATAACAAAAGAATGCTTAAGCAAAACAACAAAAAAAAAAAGGAAATATTTTCCTTGAAAATTTCCTATGTGCCATTGACGCCGTCTTAAAGGTACCTGTCACTCAACTCAGGAATTAATTTATAAGAAAATATTTTCTTTGTCTCCAGATTTTTGTAGAATGCATTGTTTTGTTGACGGTTTGTAAAACATTTTTTTTTTCATTTTGTAAACTAACACTTAACTAATGTACGTTTATTAGCCGTTTCGTAACATGACTAAGGGTCTGACTCAAGAAAGGTTATTAAAAGCGAGCGTACAGAGTTTATTTTAAGAATGAAGCTTTTTATTTATAATTATTATTTTAAAAAATCATCATTGATTATTTCTTTAATCTTAACCTTCCCTAATAATGAGAAACGGAATACCTCTGTATAATTCACAACGGAGTTATTCCAGACATAAACTGCAGACATAATGAAATTAAGAGTATATAAAAACCTAAAATCCTACACTACTGCAAGAAAGAAGATTGCTCCAGATTTTTACCACCATTTAATGTCAAAGGACAACAGAAATATCGTATGAAAAGCAAGGTAATTTTAACAAAAACACGGAAGTAGTACCTATAAGAGGGAGAATTGTATATTTATATGAAATAAAAATAAAAGCTTTTCAATTAGTTTTGAATTTACTCATATGCTTGGATAATCAATCAAGTCTAAAGTAAAATCAAATATCTCACCATCATCATATCTTTCTTTATCTGATAAAAATTGAAAAAGGAAATATTATTTGGTATATATATATATATATATATATATATATATATATATATATATATA
>BMAV01001853.1:317901-352083 GCA_019973955.1 Trichonephila inaurata madagascariensis
ATATATACGTGGGTGGCAGTTAAGGAGTTAATAAAATGTTCCATTGTCATCTGAACAAAATAGAGGCCTCTTAAATTCATTTCCTGCTAAGTGAAACGCTTTGTAAATCACATGTTTTGAAAGCATTTAAATGGATCCGAAAACTGCTCTCTGATGAATAATGTTATTATAAGTAATTTTTATCTTTATTTAATATTATTGAGAAATCACAGTTAATGAAAAACATTAAGATCAATAATGATAACGAGAAAAAAAATTGCTAATGTTTTTAAACTCATATCCTTGGTGCAAAAGCTTCATGGTTTCGAAATTTGTGGGAAATGCTGATATTTTAATAACAGAAAACCATTGCGTTTTATTATAATTGAATTAATTGCAATATAAGAGAAGTAGGAAATATAATTCAAATGCACGACCAACTTCTATGATTATGTTCCTTCCGATGTTCAGAACTAAGTATTAACATTGGCATCCCACCCAGTTCATTAGTTGCTTTAAAGTCTGCAATACAAACAACCTATTCGGATCAAATTTAGAAATCCGATCGGTTCCATTAACTATTTAAATGTAGAGCAATCAGAATCTGTTCACTGGTTTAGGTGATCATATTCTAATATTGCGGTTTTCCGGATTTATACGCATAAATGCAAACATTTTGGATACCATAGTATGTTTAATAAGGAAGTCCATGAAAACCTATCCATCTGAAATATTTTAATGAGTTGTAAAGCTTATCCTTGTAGAGGGAAACGAATGAAGTTCTGTACTTTAATAGTCAATTTTCTAAATTGACAAGCCGACAAAAATTTTATGTGACTCATTTCATCAAAGACATTAAATTCCATAAACTATCTGTTACGGATTTAATCTCTCCTCAACGTTTGAAAAATGATAACTGATAATTTCATTTTAGGAAGAATAATTTAAATTTTTCTTCTCATTTATTTATACCTTCTATGGTATTTGTATGTTATCTGAATAATTTTAAAATCGTCAAAATGAGTTAATGACACATTAAGTTCTATATAATGATTTTACTAGAGTTAAATTATGATAAATAGTATACAATACATGCTGTTAAAAATTTGCGAATGAACATTTATGTCCCGTTTGAAGTATTATTTCACCAAAATCAGTATTAATTAAAATACAACAATGACAAGATCCTCTTAAAGCTCTTTATAAATGGAAAAAAAATCATAAAAAATATCAAATACCCTTTTAAGCTATTAATTGATATACTTCCTTAATTTAAAAAATAATCTTAGAAATATCTTAAAAGTACTAAATATTTTGGCTCTAAATAATGTCTTTAATTCTTGATTATATCTGGTTCAATACTTTCGCACAAATTTTACATATATTTTTGTAAATTATAAGGGATCAAAGAGTTTTTGATATCGTTATTTCCGAAGTAAAATCCCATTGCTTTAAAATTTTTATCATTGTTCATTCGCTTTTATGAGAAATAAATCAAAAATAATAAATACACGGAAGGGCTGCATGTTCTATATTAAATATTTTATTGAGTCGTGACATTTTTTTAAATTAATGAATAAATTTGAATTTTACTTTGACTAAATAATTTAAATTGATTGCGTAGATGATAAGAATCCTTTATGTTTATCTTCCTCATTCGCATTTTTTTCAAATATATATATGTTCATTTCATTATTTAAAATAGTTTATTAACTATAAATAATCTCAGTGTTGAATAGTAAAAGCCGTTAGGTAGCGCTGTTGCAGTGAGCCGCTTCCATTTAGAAGTGGTCTTGTGGCAACAGCCAGTGCATGTATCGTTCTTAAGATGTAAACATTCTATTCTATAGTGAAACATTCTTTTGTGAAATATTCTTGAGTCAAAATTCTAACTTGTGAACTATGCTATTACTTGTGAACTGTGTTATTACGTGTGAACTATTCTATTCATATTGAAATATTCTTCAGCATTGAAATATATCCACTAATATCAAATTGAACTTGGACTTTTCATTGAATCAATTTTCTTTCAACAGACTGTGGAATTCGAAAAGCCGATACCTTTATTCTTAGATCACAATTTATTACAGTCCGCTAAATTCGTCGCTAGTGCTAATATACACTCAGTACTAGTAAATAATTATAATATTTTCACCCCCCACCAAGCAAAATACAGATATATTACTCAGCTAAACTATGTTTATCATTAGCATTCAATTGCAGTAATTTATGAAGATATATGCAATGTCTTATTTTAAATGAAGTATTTGTGCATGAAAAGATATAAATATTTTGAAGAGAATCCGATGAAAGCATTTACTGTCATTTATTCATAAACAATGCTTAAGCAACATATAACTTTAAAATTGGTTATTAAAGCAGTTTAAAATAAGCATAAAATGTGTTTATCTTCAAAAAAATACAAAAAATACTATTAATAATGTAGTAAGAAATTGTAAATAAAAATACCTTAAGTTTTTTTTAAAAGTGGGAACATGCCGTAAAAAAGCGAACTTTTTATCTTCTATTAGGAACTTTCTAGTTAAGAAAAATGTTTCTCCCTGAAAACGTTTGAAACCTTTAAAAAAAATGAAGATTATATAACAGTTTTCCAATTTCTAATCTTTTTCATGACATATTGAAAAAGAAAGAGTTAAATTAAGCATTCATTCCAGGTATTAGAAATTATACCTGATTTGAAGAAAAAAATGTCCTTGACAGTAACATTCACTGACTTTCCTTATCGTAAAATCGTCTCAAATTCATAGAAGAAAATTTCGACATTTGCATTAGCGAACTTCAAGTAAAATTGTTAAAATTGTGCCATACACTAACGCAAATAAAATTTATCTGCATAAAATTTACACTTAAAATCTCTCAATAAAAAAATTATTCCTATAGCTTTAAATTTTGAATTCTTACTTTTATTTTTTATTTTAATGCATCTGAAATTGCAATTTGCGCATTTATTAATTTATAGAGAAACTATTCTAAGTAATTTATAACTTAAACTGAGATGATAATTTTTATTTAAATGTACTGAAAATTAAGAAAAAAAAGTAAAGTATCATCTATTTATTTATATTTAATTTTTTTTCGAAATGAAAGTCTCAATATAAATGAGATCAAGAATTATATTTGTAAGTGTTATATTCTTTCAGCTACAGATGTATGGACAAATTAAATGGCATACAGATTATTTTTACTTAACCCTCTCGCTGTGCATCCCGCGATTTTCACGGGCAACATAGATGTAGCAAACTTTGCGCAACCTACGATTTCCGCGGGTATGCATTTTCTTCGACTATTTAGCTGTGCAACTCTTGCTCTTTCTGTTTATGTTTTAATTTGTATTTATTTTCATATTTTTATGATCTAATTCTATTTTTTAAAATAAAAACTATTTGCAAAATTTTTTGTATATTTTTACTCAAAAATGTAGAATTAATATGTAGATTTTTGAAATACGTAGTGTAAAAATACGCAATTTCTTAGACTATTTTGATAAAATAGCAACACAGCGAAATGGTTAAAGCAGTTTTACTTCAGCAGTAGCACAAAACTATACCAGTATATACTGGTTTTTTTCTACTTTTATAGCAGCACCACCAAATATATATATACATGTTCAGAAAACAACACCCTGAAACAAAACACGTGTTACTGACTGTATACAATGAAACAAAGAATAATTGTATTGATCTAGATCAGGGATGGACATTAAGTCAATCGCGGACCCCGAATACATTTTGGGGTAACCACCTTTGCCAAGATCAAAGATGCGCGTAGTAAAAAATATATTTGTGGAACATCAACGCCAGCTAGACTGGCCCTTCACAGTCGATTCAACTGTGTTTACTTAAGTAAATGTTTCGATAAATATGTAGAAGAAAAATGTAACTTCCTTGTAAGCGAATAATGAAACCTAACCTGTTAACTGAAAATGTAAGGGGAAAAAACCATCATTGCGATGCCAGGCGTAGAAATGAACTGTTACTCATTCACCAACTGAAAAGAAGAATAAAGTTGAAGAACTCTCCCCGTGATAGCACGGGATTGGCTATTGAATCATCATCCCACAACTCACGATTTCATGAGATTGGGTTCTCTTGATGTCGTGCCCTCACGTGATGGCGCGAGAAAAGGTAACGAGTAAATGTAAGTATATACTTTGTTTTCAGGTTCATTGGTTCACGTATGTTTTCTACTCGCTGCCTCCACGGTCTAACAGTCTCTCAAAGTAGTTCAAGCATTCAACTTAACAATTCTGCGTAATTTGTTTTTTGTATAAAAATAGTATTATGTCATATTTTAAAACATGAATTCAATGTCAAAAACAAGTGTTAAGGAAAGAAAACATACGTTTAATACAGAATTGCCACATCTGAACCACTGAGGGGACCAGAGAACCTTAAGAACATTAGAAGTAGCCCGCACCCTGAAAAAGCCCACCCCCGATCTAGATTCATCAAACAGCATTAACACATAAAAGGAGAAAAGAAATACGTATTTTGTCGGTAGGAAACAATCATTTTCGTTGTTTATGATAACCGAATAAACTTATTTAAAACCATTCATTTAAAGTCATTTAAAAGTTTCCACTGAAATGTATTGGTTTCATGTTTATTTTTCAATTCAAATATTGAATTTTAAAATATCCGCAAACATCCATTTCTATCTACTAGGCATCATTCAATGCGAACTACATCATTCAATAAGCATAAAGGGGATACTATTGAATATTGTAACCTTTACAAAGAAAGTTATTTGAAGGAAATTCCTTTATAGTTATTAGGGAGACATAACTTTTTTAATTAAGACATCGTTTTAAGAATCAATAAATTTGCACTAAATAATACTTCTTAAAGTGTTATATTTTAAAATTAAAACATGCATAGTACAATTAATTCTTTATATATTGTGCTCAGTTCATATAAGTCATATTTTCAGCTATGAAATTCATTATTTAATGTTGAGTCCATGTAAGTCGTGTTTCACTGTATAGTTTTATTCAAATCAACTACAAATCATTTCGTTAAATTATTTGCTTTTTAGTCTTTCCGGACTTTAATGGATACTTGTCTGCTACAGGAATAGTTAAGAATTCTTTAAGATTTATCGTAATCCCGACTAAAATTCAAATCCTTATTAAAGAACAACCCTTCAGTTTATAAAGAAAAAAAAACTAATGGTGTAGGAAACATTTGTATCTCGTAAAATAAAGTCTCTCTCACCATTCATTCTGAAATTATCAATTATAATTCAAAACTAAGGTAGCAAACATAAAATCTGTGAACATTGATGAACTATTACCACGAAATTTGGCATAGAGACATGTTATAATGTGAAAACAAATATAAGAACATAGCAATATACAAAAGATTTTAATTTTGAATTAGATAAAAGTTTTATCAAACAGTGGGGAATCGTGAATTAGAGATATAGTATTTAATTCGGGAATAGTCTGTCTTATATGGACAGTGACCACTGTGAACTGCTTTATAAGCCTTAGAACGAGCTGACATATTGCTTATAAGGGTGTCAATATGTATATGTGGCAACAGAACACATTATTCCTAAAACAGGACCTTTATTCCCTGGGGAATCCTGGGAAGAGCGCTATGCAGAGAAATGGCTTTTCCTACACCAACCCAAACATATTCAGTAGAATTGAGATTCGGAGACCTCTAGGGTCAGTCAATAAGGTGAATATCAGCTCATCCATGAAATTCATCAGCAAGGATAGTTCTGTGTGAACACGCATTATCGTTCATAAAAATGTTGTCCGGGTCCATAGCACCTAGAAACACCTCATATAGGCTTTCAGGATCTCATCCCTGTAGCCTTGTGATATGACAGTACTCGCATCGAAAACGTTCAGTGTTGTCCGACTGCTCAACATTTTGCCACCCCATACAAAGTTCCCTTTACCACCAAATCTGTCACATAGGAGGGTTAACAGCAAGCTTTAATTTCTCTCCAGGTGAAGACTTGACGAAAATCACTTTGTCTTGTCCATTTCGACTCATCACTGAAAAGAACACGCCTTAATTCTTGTAATGTCCAGGACTGATGTTTTCAGTTCCTAAATCTTTCCTGCTGGATGCAGTCAAAAGTACGTGCCATATTGGATGCCGGGTGTAAAGGACAGTCTCTTCAAGACGGTTGGGACTGTTTACCTAGAACTTCTACTTCCAGACAAGGTGGCAAGGTCACCAGCAAGTTAAGGATCCATTGCCTCTGATGCTATCGTGCGATTAATGCCAAGCAGTGACCCTTTTCAGGTGTCGATGCTCTATGTTGACCAGGGTCGACCATCCTGGTGATCGTACCACTTGTTTGGAATTAATTCTATAACTGGTAGATAACTTTTAAGCCACACTTGTACCCATCGAGCCACCTCCACTTCAGACTGACCAGTTTCAAGTCTGTCAACGGCTTTCCATCTCAAGGAATCCTCTCGAAGATTATGAGAAGTTATCCTCACTTCAAACAGACTAACTGGTTTGTTTTAATACAATATTCACAAAACTGGAGGAAAAATTCTTATGTGCTTGAACGGTATTAATCCAGTAATTCTGTGTGTGCAAAAACTAACAGTAAACTGAAGATTCCTAAACTGAAGATTATATAATATTGTACTACCAGTCTTCAAAATTTATAAAATACAAATTCTATCAGTTTTTTTTTTAGGCATTTTAAATTTATGGCGAAAAAAATGTTTGTGACCTCCATTTTGGAGATGAGTATATTTTCAAATGAATTTATAAAACTAGACAGAAAATACATTTATCTGATTTCAAATGACAATACAATAGTTTTAAAATATCTGAAAAATTTAATTCAATTTTGTCTTTTGATTCTTACCTTGGTTCAACGATATCAGCTAGTTGATCGGAAGCCCTTATTTTTAATTTTAAAATAATGCTGTTTTTAAATTATAATGAAAGAAAGCAAAGCAAATATTTTTTTAATAAATTAACTTAATTTTATAAAAAAAAAAGAAAAAAAATGTACATTACAGAACTTTATTTAATACATCTAATTCATTTTCATAAATGTAACGCATCTACTTTTGATCCAAATTTCTGGTGTTAAAATCTGTAATTAAATGAAAACTTTTCTTTGAATATATCTTTTAGCTGATTAACAACTCCAATAAATGTTAATGTAATTAAGGTTTATTTTAACTTTCGTATACAATTTTTCATGAAATCAAACTAACATCTGATACTAAACATCTGTAATTTTTACTTTCAATTAATGATTCAAAACATCCAAGAAAGAAAAATAAAGTTTAATATTACTCGAACATAAAGTTTCCAAAACAGACATGAACTTTAAATTATACTTATTAAAAGAATTCCATTTCTGTACCTTATTCAGCAGACGCAGATTAATTATTCCCTGCATAAAATGTTAAAACCCGGCGAACATTCCTTGTACATTAATGGCGGCACCGCTACTTTGGTCTCGCATTGATTAATGATTAATGGACAGATTCTACAGGCAAGGTAAGTATCAGCCAGGAATAAAACCTTTGAACAGACAGCTGAAATCACAGTTCTCCATAAGCAGATTAAATTAATCCCAGCAGATTTACGGATTTTCCAATGTATGGCATTTAGAAATGCTTCGCGGTCCATTCGAGTTGATGTTTAAACATGTAATCTTTACCATAATCAGCCGTATCACATCCCTAAATTGCCAAATGATTCCTGAGCGGGAAGTGGACATTTTCGCAGTTTGTTTATGACTGTTTCCTGTTTGACAATTGCTTGTTTGTTTAGATTAAAATCTGATATTGCTCCAATTACTGCACATGGATTCATCGGGATGCTATATCAAAACACAAAAATCAGGAGTTGTTTTTTATCAATTTTAGTTAAAATATTCTGGAAATTTTATCTGCAGTATAAAATAACAGCTTTAATTCTTTTTAAATATTAAAACAGGAGCTGTAGTTTATTTTTTCATGTCTAATAGTTTAAGAATATAGTATTAAAGGAAGTTTTGTAATAAGGCAATGGAGTACAAAATTCTCTTCGTCTCTTTCAGCTTGAAATTGTAGTTAATAAAAATACAAAAAAGCAAAAAAAAAAAAAAAAAAAAAATTTACGATATTTATTTTTTGTGCTAAATATATATGTAGAAAACTGAATTAATTTAGAAGCCTGAATTGTTTTAGAATCAAAAACTATAAATGAAAACCAATGATTATATTCCCATGAATGAATATGTATGTATAATGGATCAAACAACCCATGCCTAGCAGAGAGAAACTTTCCTTTTAATTCTTATCCTAAGGCAGGGATGGTGAACCAGTGGCTAGCGTCTATCAATGGCACACGACAAAATATTTTGGGCACAACAGAGATGAAAATGGTTTGCATTTTATTTCTAAATAACCAAATTCACCATGAAATGTTACGAGCAAATGAGAATGATCAGTCACGGTGCGGCGGGGAGAATACTCGTTTGTTATTGACTTTTAGTCATTGCCTTAGTTACGTCTTTGACCACAGTTGCTTACAATGCAAAATTAGTCTACGCATAGCATAGTCAATTTAGTCAACAAAACTATATTATTTGGGTTATATTTACGATTTTTAACTGTTATTTAACATGGCTAGTTTAGCAAAAGAACAAAAAATGCTTGATAGTAAATGTAACAGAAAATTTCAAACGATGAAGCTAGAAATATGGCATGATTAGTAAAGGCTACAAAGCGGTGTGTGTTTTATGTTCTGGAACAGTGGTATGCAGAACATCGTCTATAAAACGGCATTTTGAGACAAATAACAATTCCTTTAACCTAAAAAGGAACCACAGCCAAAATAATTAGTTGCTTAGAAACCATTTGGCAGATGACTCCAATTCAGCATACATTTTACTAAAAGTAGCATCTTATGATCCTAATATAAGTTATTTGTCATCCACACACACAATCTGCAACAACAGAAGTCATATTAATGTTACTTTAATTTAAGGTATCCGACTATACGTTCGGAACCGTGATTTTAAAAAAGCGCACAAATGGAAAATTTTCATCATATTTAGTGTCATTTAGGATTAGAATACATGTATAAAATTGTTTTAATAACATTTTGACAAAAAAAAATTATTTAAATACAATATTTTGGTAAAAAATTAACTTAGAATAACCTTTTTTCAAAATGCTCTCCTTTTGTGAAAAAAGCTTCTATTATAATAATATTTTTCTTGTATATAGCTCAGATCTCTGTACAGAGGCTCAACTATGGGATTTGAAAAATTCACATTGTTTTCAGAGTTACAACCCATTGAAATAATTATCGGCATTTTTTTCTTAAAATTTCTCCCCTCTGTTGTCGTAAATCATGGATAAACCCCTTTCTAAGATATATATTTCAAAAATTCTAGTTGAGTCTCCGTACAGAGGTCTGAGCTATATACAGGCGAAATATTATTATAATACAAGCATTTTTCACAAAAGGAGAATATTTTGAAAATGGGTCATTCTATGTTTATTTGTTGTCAAAATAATGTATTTAAATAATTTTTTATTGTAATACTATTTTTAAAACAATTTTATATACATTTTCTAATATAAGTGACACTAAATATCATAAATATTATCCATTTATACGCTTTTGCAAAATCACGGTTCCGAACGTAGTCGGATACTTTAAGTTACATATATAACTAAAACATTTACAACTATTCAGTGCAAAAGGTATTTTTTTGTAGTAAATAAAGAGCTTTGAGTTGTTAGTCTTTAGTTTTATTATTTTCCCAATAATCACAAGTCAAAATTATTTGACGGCACGTCTATACCTTATTAAACACTTCTTCAGAAAAAATGGAACGTTGATCCATAAAGGTTCACCGCCCCTGTCTTAGGGCTAGCAGCAGCTCTGCTGTTTATGTATAATTAAATGCAACGTGATAAGTATTCCTTTTTGTATTATTATTTTTATTTTTGTGGTATGATGTCTGTAAATAAATCCTAATGCATACCAGTTAGCCGTATCATCACTGTTAGACATGCTAATATGAATTTATAGGCATAGATTTCTATGAAATTAAGAATATGTAAATTTCATTGGGAAATTAAAGATTATATATTTAGTAAATAAAATATTTTAAATATTTTTTTTAAGCTAAAGAAACAAAATTATTGAAAAAAAGAATTCCATATGCGTTGTAAAAAGTATCATTCTCTTCAAAAAAGGAGTGATTATTTCATTATAATAGTAGGCATAAGACATTGAGATAAAAATTTTCCTGTTTTGTTTAAATATATGCCAAAAATTAATAAATAAATAGGGATATTAATTTTATAAGAGCAAATATTATACCAATTACAATATTTTAGGATATTTCATATTAGTTCACTCCTACATTAAAATATATATATATATATATATGAAAACTTCAGAGGTAACTACATGGTTTCGTTAGCAACGTCCTACAGTGGAAAAATACATCGTCTGATGCTAAACTTAACATCTACAACCAGAATTTGTAAAATTATACGAGAACGAAATTTTTATTTTTTTTTCCAAGTGTATATATTTAAAATGATATTTGGGGCTATTGTTATGAAATTTATTGTTTCGGATTTAATGTACAACATTTTCTTATGAAAGCATGTGAATCATAAAAAAAGTGTACAAAAAAGATTATTATTAACAAATGAACAGCCTAAAATAATCATTTTCCTCTAATCATACCTCGATTCGTACCTTTATTTTTAAATTTCGGAACATGATTTTTAATCCTTGATTAAAGTATAATAATATTTTAAAAGAAAAAATTACTGAATGAAAACAACATTCGTATTCAGTTAGTTTTCGATATATGTGTGTTTACATATATTTTATTAAACATAATTTATTTTAGGGATAATTGTATTTACTTTTAGAATGAAAACACTTTCTTGGTATGAATAAAAAACTAATATTAAAATGAAACAGTTTTTTTTTCTTCTTTCTCTCATTTAAAATATACAAAGTAAAACTGTTTATTCGTATGACGCATTGGTAAAGCACTTTTCCTTTTATTTCTGTTATTTAAAGGAAATACTGTTTTTGTATTAAATTTGCATTTGTATTTTGTTCTTTTATGTATATATCATTACATTGGTAATTTCACGCAAGAACTATTCCATCACTAACGTAAAAAATATGAAATAAAACTCATGTCTTAGTTTTACTATTAAACATTTTTTTTCTTCCTATATAATTGCATTTCTTAGAACGCCTTTTTCTATTAAATCGAATTTTGTCACTTTTGGGGCGGAAGAACCGTTTCTTGAAAGTTAGAGATGAGTCGATGTTGATTGGATGAACAGTTTCTTGATTAAGCAAAACCATCAAAACATCTCAACCACTAAGAATACTAGCTCGAATTCTTTCTAATCAAAAACACGGTAAGATAAGTCGGTAAGCGCTTCTCTACCACAAATTATTAAATTTTGAGATAGCTAATAATTTTTTTTAGCTTTTAAAGCTTAATAATATATCATGTAATTTTAATACTATAATGATGCATTAAATTCCATTTGTTATTATGAGGTAAATACTGTAAAGACGAAATAACAATTAAAAGTTGTGTGCAATGGTGACGCGACCAAAACAAAACAACGAAATTTCCATGACAGCTTGTGCCAATACCCTTTTAGAAATTAACATGGGCTACATATTTTTATAAAATAGTTAGGTGGAAATTATTGCTTGAAACTTTTAAATTCCTGTTTTTACCATTTTATATGCATTATCTGTCTCTTTAGTTAGTCTATGTCTGTCTCTATAAGTTAGTTATCTGTCTCTTAGTACAGAAAGTTTTCTAAATAAGAAAAAAAAATAGAAATATAATCCCTTCATGAATTATTAGAAATTTAAGCTGGTATTTAAATTAAAAATTTTGTCAGCTTTGCCACAAGACTTGCAATCATCAAGAAGTTTGACAAATGTCAATTACACTATATCTTATTCCACCCATCTTTAAAGTGTTGCCTGTGAACTCCTGGGATCCCTAGCACCTTATTAGAATGTCTGGAAAATCTCTATTTTAATGTTAAAATTTCAGTCACTTAGAGATTTCAAAAGGCTTCGTGGAAAAATTGAAAAATGAGCCATCCTAGACAAGATCATTTAATTACCACCAATGAAAAAAGCTCTACAAGAGTATATATTTCGATCAAGAATATTAATTCGGATCACATTTCATTACTTATTTATGTGGAAGAATACTTTCATATATTTTTTCAACTTAAAACAAGTAATATAAAAAAAAAAAATTGTCAATTCGTACTTAGATCAACAAAGAAAATTTTTATTTTAGCTACTTTTTATTAAATAGTTACAATTAATATAAGTATGTATACACAAATGACAGAATCACAACATTAAGTGGTAATTAATTTTTATTAATTATCATTGAAGTATCGTATTTTCATCCAAACCAATCATGTATATAAAATTTCAATTCAACTGAATGTTTTAAAACGTGAGAAAAAAAAAATCTAAAGTTTTGACCCAAGTCGCTAAAAAGGAAACCAAAGTCACTATATCTGTAATTCTTTAAATAGTTAGTTTCAGTCAATTCATTTTAATTAATTATAATTATATTATCGTATTTTTACCCAAAACAATAATGAATAGAAAATTGCAGCTCAAACGAACTCTTTAAAATGTGAGGAAAAAAAAAACGTTTTTAAGTTTTGACACAAGTCTCCAAAAATGATGCCAACGTGGCTGTATTTGTAATTCTTTGAATAATTAGTTTTAATCAATTAATTTTGATTAAATATTATATTAATATTATATAATATTATATAATTAATTATAATTAAATTGCTGTATTGTCATCCAAAATAATCATATACATAAAATTTCATCTCAAAATTGAGCGCTTTAAAATGTATTTTATTAACGATTAAATGTATTTTATTACGAAGATTAATAAATAAATATATATAGAGAGTGTGAGCTAATAGTAGGACTTGAAATAAGTACAGAAAAGATCTGGAAAACGTAGAACCCGTAATTGAGATTGCAGGTTATATAATATTACACCTCATAATAACAGTACTTGTCAAAGAAATGCAGCACAATCCTTATCATTAATGGTTTGAATTATTACAGTTAGGTGCATTATTTATTTATTTGAAAGTATTTTTTAATACTTTTATATGGAATTAATTGTTAACTGTTTTCTTAGAGGGAAAAAAAGTTCTATAAAAAAGTCAGTATAAGTAACAGGGGCAGTTTCAGGATTAGTCAGGAACCTTTAAACTACTCAGTCATGTATTAGAGGTCAGGAATAAATGTTCAAAAGTTCTCTCTTTTGGGGGTCCACGATCTTAGGCTGATACATAGAAAAAGCGATGGGAAGTTTAATATCCACTGTCTTATTCTACATAAAAGGGAATATTAAATAAGATTATACGGAGTAAAATTTTACTGCCTCAAGCTCACAAGGCCATGTCAATTTACAAACTAATGCAGTGCTTCTCAAACTTTCAATACCTGCGACCCAATTTCAATCACAATTTCCATCGCGCCCCCCTCCATACAATAACGATCTATTGAATTCTATAGTACTGTAATTTAACACGCTACAGCTACAATACCACTTTAAACTTTTGAGTGCCACCGGCTTATATAAACGTCTCCCTCAGCCAAAGCGTTAATTGCCCCGGATGTATATATACGTCTTTCTGAAGTACAATCTTTTCTGTGCACTGCTATCCATAAAATTATTCTTTAGGCTTTGGGATGCAATGAAAGGACCGTGACAATGTTTGCGAAAGATTTACTTATTTAAATGAATTTGTTTTTTTATTCCTTGCCCCCCCCCCCCAATGCATCACATACACGCAGCTACGTGGAAAATGGAGCCATTGGGGAGCGAATTGCGTGACTTTTAATCGGAAGTTAAGGCATTAATTATAAACCGTACAAATGATCGAGATAACAGTTAATTTTTGTATAAAATTTTATATATGACACAAGCTTATGGGGTCCCCGATAATTATTAAACTTGTTCTTAACTTAGTATTGTTAAATTATTCATAAAATACATTGAGCAGTGCTGATACATTTATTAGATTACACCAATTTTTATTATGTAAAAATGTATTTTGTTTGTTTACTTTCAGTTAATTAATTAATTTTTTAAATAATTTTTTAGTATTTGACTTTTCAATATGCTTGCGCCCCCCTTGTAGGATTAGCACTGCCCCCTAGGGGGTCACGCCCCACAGTTTGAGAAACACTGAACTAATGCTTAAAATACTCAATTTTCTTTCATTCCCAATTTCTTATTCCAAATTACAAGGTGCTCAATTTATGTTTTTTACATGATCCAAAAATCCTGTTTCAGAATTGAAAACAACAAATTTAAAAAAAAAATTAAAGGAAAGGAATGTTAAAAAAGTATAATTAATTATGAAAAGAGTTGGCTAAATTACTTAACCAATCAAAATAACTAAAAGTCCAGAGTGTAACTTTGAACACATTAACAAAAAACATTTATTCATGAATTAATTAACTTTTTTCACTATCAATTGCTTAATTAGCAAGTATTAGTATTGGAGCAATGATTTCTTTCAGATCAACATGGAAAAGGAGGTTGTAGTTGATGAATTGATTCATAATTTAAACATATCCAGTGTTTTACTTTATTATTAAAACGAATTTTAATTATAAAACAAAATTACTCTACATTTTCTCAGTCTTGAAACAATTTAACCAATTAAAAGCATAAAAATGTATTTAATATCAGAATTGAAATGTTACAAAACTTTCCCTAAATCTTTTCCCCAAAACACAAACAATTCCCGAATTCAGTTTCAACACACTTCAATGGACGTAATTGAATTGAATAGTTGCAAATACTTATTCTTAATTAACCCTATACAACTCTTTCAGATTTAAAAGGTGGATATAGAAAATCAAAACATTTGCAGCAGAATTCCCGTTCCTCGGAATCGTATGTTGAAATATCGAAATTAACCAATCACAAATCTTTTCGAAACACTCTCTCTATCAGAGGAATAAAAAAGGGAAAATCGCTGAGTTAAAGACTTCCTTTCACTTTTCACTCAGAGATTTAGTTTAATGAGATCGGTCAGAAAACTTGTTCCCTGAGGAGAGAAAAGGAAAAGTTTTAAAATTTCTTCCTGTCAGTAAAGGATTGAAAGAGTTTTCCGCTTTAGAAAAGTGTTTTTCGTCAAATGGGTCGCATCCAGTGCAGATGGAAGAGATATGAAAACTGCTTTTGTGGATACTGTTGAAGGATGAAGAGGTGCTTGAAAATTCGATTAGAATTGAAACGAGTTCTAAAATATTTGAACTTACTTTGCATTCAATGGGTAAATATAAATGGTTTGTGAAAATAGATTATTACTATTTCCCAAACTGACGATAGAATTGATTAGATTATTATTTTTTTTTTACATTTTCAAAATCTTTCAATAATTTCTACTTATTACTTAGAATTTCAATAATGTTGCTCGGTGTTTCACAGTATAAGTATTTAAGTGAGCCTGTAGTTTTTTGAACACCATTTGCAATATTTTCTTTTTTTAATAAATCTATTTGTTCTTTGAAATATTTGTTAAATTTTTCTAATACTTGGCATACGACTACATTTAGAACTGTGATTTTGAAAAATGTGTAAATGATTTTTTTTTTTTACATTTAGTGTCATCTGAATTAGAATATACAAATAAAATCGTTTTAAAATTATCCTCACAGTAAAAAAAAAAAAAATTAAAGAATGAATGATATTTTTAAAAAAATATTCTCCTTGTGTGGAAAATACTTTTATAATAATAATACGTTGCCAATACATAGCTAATACTTATATACAGAGGCTGAAATATGTTTTTTGAAATATGTAACTTAGAAATTGATTTATCCTTATTTTAATGATGCAGAGAGTATAGAAATTTTAGAAGAAAAACAGTGGTTATATTATTTGAATGGATCGGTGCTTATTATTTAATGGATATAATGTAAATATTTCACAAATCCAAATTCAGACTCAATGTAGAGGTCCTATATTTACATTTATATATATACAAAATACTATTGTTTTAGAAGAATTTTTTTTATAAAAGGAGAATGTTTAGAAAATATCTTTTCTTCTTTTTTTTGCCAAAACTTATAGTTATTTTTTTTCTTGTGATAATATTTTTAAAATGAATTTATGTGTATACCTTAATTTAAATTACACTAAATAAAACGCACAGAAAAAATCATTTATATGCTTTCTTCGAAATCACTTTACCGAACAAATGCCTTATATATTTTAGTCATGGGAGTGTTTCTTAAGTAGTAAGAAATAGAATCATCTTTTATTTAAAAAAAAACAACTAAAGCGAATAATATCAGTACATTAAAAAGAAAAGTAATCTTTAAAACAAATTTTTTAAAATAACTATATATGTGTATCATTTTAATATAAGTTTTTTAAAAAAAAATATTGGATTGTTTCATTGCTTCAAATTATAAGATAAATCACAAAATGTCTGTTTAAGTTATGATCTGTATAAAATACTTTTCAAATTAAAAAAACAAAACTTTTAAAAAAAAAAAAAAAAAAAAAAATACATACATATTGCAGCAACTACAAAATAATTCAGTTACAAATAGTTTTAAATTCAATTTGAGAGAAAAGTTTAAGTTCTGTATGAAACAACATTTGCAACTTAAGTAATTATGTGCTTACAATCGTTTTAACAAGAGAAAATGCTCAAATATCTGTCCATTTCTAGACAAGAGTTTACCAGCACTCACATAAATTTTATTGCCGACATAAATTCAACTGAGAAGAGTATTACGTTCCAATGCATTCATATATATACGTGTGCTTTACAAACTATGTTACTCAGTTATAAATCTTGGACATTCTGAAAACTTAATAGATCTGATTTGAATGTGGTCAGAATGGAATACCTCTGAATTGTTAGAAGCTTGTAACATCTATTATGGTTACAAGGATATTAAGTCAGCATTTTAACATGCTTTAACATGTCACAATAATGTGGCAACTAACAATGAATGCTTGAAAGGGCACTTTGATAGATTAATGTCTTACATGAATACAGCAGCAATTCATTAAAACTTTTTGAAAAAATGGAATGAATAATTTATTTTTCATCATTCTTTGCAAGCACTAGTATTTTTCCTGACGATCTTAACTTAAAATTGGATAGATATTTGTAATTTGTTGTGTTAGAGGAAAAATCACAAACAAGCTTTTCTTTTATAAGTTATAATGTACGAAATGTTTCATTTTATTTTTATTCTGTTATGAAAACTTTGCGTTGAGATTTATGGAATCAATTTTCGTATTCATATCCGTTTTCAAAATAAAGAATAGATTTATGTGACACATGATTTAGAATATATTTGAATAACTCGATATATCTTTTGTTATTCCAGAACACTCTAAACTAAAAGGAAATTTGTTGTGTGTTAGATAACTTCAAATTCTTATATATATGCAACGAATACAAATCGTGGATTTTTCACTTGCGAGGGAATTCTAAAAAATAAAGGGAATTTTCAATACTTATCTCTAACGTGCACCTTGATTTCTTTTTCTAAGTGAATTATACGTTTTGAGACTTATTTTAAGAGTTCACACACACATTAAATACTTTTTTTTCCAAGTGTAAAAATTTAAATTTAACACACACTTAAAAGTTTGATATATCCTGCTGATTGTTAGAAATATACGTTAAATTCTTAGAAATATAAAAATTTTTTGGCAAAAATATTACTTAAAAACATATTTGTTGGAAATTTTTGGAAGAACATCATCTTTTCAACATGTTATCTATATTTTATATCGTATGCAAAACATACATTCAAATCTGGCAATCCAATAATATAATTCAATATTCAGATGCATGGCTTGAAATGAACTACTTATAAGAAAACGTTTTTATTATCATTGAGTTACCAATTCTGTTATTGGATGCGGTTATGTAATTATCCTCTAAAAATATTTCATCCTATGCTAAGCGTGCTGCATTGCTCAAGAAGTAAGTGGAAAAAAGGACTATGTACAATATGTAGTGGACATAGGTATTTACTAAGTTATTCTATACGCATAATTTTCCTGCAAGTGCTTAAGTTAATTTAAGAATAGCACTACAAAAAAGTAATAAATGCAACGTTGGCACCAAAAGTAATGAATGCTCTTTGTGCAAAAGTAATGAAGGTAAACATTCGAATGCCGAGGATCATACTTAAGCTGGCCCCATTTTCTTTTTGCTTTCATCATCACATCATGTCAAGATTTTCAGACCCATGACGTTCAACACTACAATATTCTGCTATTCATTGTCTTGTAGAAATTGGACTAATATTCACGACTCACTTGAGACGTATCTGACCAGGAAGTTCTTGACTAAAACAACTGTATTGCCATAGCTTTGATGAAAAATTAAAAACTGAAAATGTAAATTCTTCATAATATCATATTAAGAATAATACGCATTACATCAGAAAGATTTTTCTGAAAACTTTTCAGTCATTGATATATGATTTATAAATACATAAAAAATATTTGATGTAAATATGGCTCGCCCAGATTGCAAAAAGTTTTGTGTTTAAAACCTATTTCTCTTCAACATAATAATATGGGGTAAAAAAAACTGAATACACAGTTTTAATTGTAATTCGTATTTCTATCTTACCAAAAAGTTGAAAATTTTTTTCACTTTTTAAATGTTATTGGCATGTAGAGAAAATGTAGGAAAAAAAAAAGAGATCCATGTAAATATACTTAACATTCTGCAAAAATGTTTCTATATCTTATAAATTGAGATATAGTACCAATGTATTTTATGCATTTATTCTCAGTGAATGGATATAAAACTGTGCATTAAACACAAATACAAAAATGTTTTTTTTTTATAAATAAAACAAAGGTTCTTACTTTTCTGTTTTGTAGGAAAATTTAAGACTCTAAACAAATAATAAATAAACTAAATAATTATTAGCTAAAATTAGATTTCAAAACTAATATAATCAGTGCACTAACAACACTTAAAATTGCATCAAAGTATGCAAATAATCACAGATTAACTATTTTAACAAATTTAACACTTCTATCTTTTAGAAGAGGAGGAAATACTGCCTTAATAATAAGTGAAATAAAGTACCAAATTTTTGCAAATGTGTTCTATTGACAGAAAGTAAATGTATACATTTCATTTTTTTTTTTATCACTGCACAAAATTTTTCCACGTGTATACATATGAAAAATTATTGAAATACAAAATTATATAAGAAACATTACACTTTTTTAAAAAAATTAATTATAATATTGAATTTTAAATTTAAATCTGTATTAAACCTGAAATAAACTTATCCTTTACGGTTATATTTGTAAACTTGAATCTGAGTTCAGCTCATTCAAAAAAATCCCAAACTTTAGACTGTATTAAAGTTTTGATTCCAGCTTAAGATAAAATTGCAAACTTTGGCTTAGCAAAATTTTCTTTACGAAATTTCAGCGAGTGCTCTGTGATGAGAAAGGATAACTATCCTTTATATTGGATTCAGATAACAGGTTTGCTTGTCCAACGAAGCAAAACCTAGAAAAAGGGTAAATATTCCTTTTATCCTTAGATCGTTTCTTTGGTTGAAGATGAAGACAATAGTTTCCAGAAATAAGGAAGGATCCATTGTAAGGAGAAGCTGGAGAATTGAAGATCAGTTTGTTTTTCTCTTTTTTAAAGGGAGGATAAAGTGAGTAACTGCTTCTTATTTTCCAGATTGTGTGGAGTGGTTGGTTCTGAGAAAGAAATGCTTTCCAGCTCCTTCAAGCACGCGTGTTTTGTAGAGTTAGCAAAATTTATTCTGCTTTGCTGCGCTTCCAAAGATTTGCAAATAACAGAGGAACAATTTATTCTTTCAAGTTCATTTTGTTTCGGATTTTTCTTCTATCAGACTATTATAAAAGCATTTCTTTGATTTTCTGGAGGAAAGGGAAATGGGGAAACCAAAAATAAATATAAATCTTGTTTCATGGAGAAAGGCCGTTATTTTAGTTTTAATACGGATTGAAAACCTTTTTTAAGTATAAAGGGTTAAAACATTTGATTATTATTTATGTTAGATGGATATCTCAATTTTCATGAATTATACATATCTGTTTTGATATAAAAAAAAAAGAGCTCTATTATTGTTAAAGGTAGGTAAAATTTGTGTGAGAATATTTTTGAACTAGGAAAAAAGTTGCGAATTAAAAGAGAAGAGCTTCATTATTTCCTGTTGTACACGGTGGGAATTCTCCATAATTGCCTATACTGGAAAGTTTATTTGAATACAAACGTAATACAAAGTAATGTAAACCCATATTTTAAGTATAACATGTAATTAATCTCAAAATAAAAATTTTAAATAGTTTGTTGGATAGAAAATAAAACTACTGACTCTTCAATGTGCTAGATACTAATTTGATTCAATATCTAGTTTTTATCCATCGAATATAAAAATTGCATGCTATTCATGTTTCTTGGCATTAAATAAATAATTCCTAATTGTGGCACTAAACCTTGCAGAATAAAAACTATAATGAAAGTTTTTTAAAAATGAAATGAAACCAATTTTATTACAAATGTCAACTTGAGTGTTGTAGCAAATGGAATCCTTTCTAACTGAGAAGCAAAATGTTAAAAACAAAAGTGAATGGACTAAAATTAGATTGTAACAAAAAATGGATGAGGGGGAAAATGAGCATAATAAATCAAACTTTAATTTGATTTTTAAAAAAGATTCATCAACTGCTGTATAAAATTAAGTACAATTAGTCAAATCCTACTGATTATATTAATTTATCTCATTCTACTTCATACTGTCCACTTGATTATTTTTTACTATCTTATACCATTAAAAATTAAACGATTTCAGATAATTTGTCTTAAAAAAAAACACGAAATTTATATATAATGCAACTCTCAATGTTGAGCCACGATCGAGTGAAGATAACGATTATTGAAATCTGTACATATAATGAGGTGGTATTTTTAATTGTCCAACGTTCATCCCAATATTTTTTTTTTTTTTTTTTTTTTTAGAAAACAATCGCAGGGTCACAGGGAAAAAGTAGATTCCACAAAATATAGTGAAATAATTCTAAATTTTGCAAAGAAAGTTGTATTTTAATTTGATTTTTGTAAACATTACATATATGGAAAGAAAATAAAAAAAATAAATAGAGTTTAACAAATCAATAAACAATTTCAGACCAACAAGGAGAGGCCACGACTAAAGAAATTCATTTGAGGTCGAGACTTGGTGTAATAGTAGTACTCCTTTAGGGTGTTCAACCCTCAATGTAATTCCGCCGAATGGCCAGTCAATTCGGAGGAGAAGCCTTCGAAATTCATGCTTATCTTTTATACAAATAAATTTCAATTTCCTCTAACGATTTCGTAGCTTGGTTGATATATCGTCTGAATACTATGCGCGAGGTCTGGGTTCAATTCATTGACCATTTTTTTTCATTTCATTTAATTATTTATATAATTAAATAAATTTATTTATGAAAGGTTTATTATATATTTAATGATATTATTTTATGTAATTATTTTGTATTTTATAAAGTAAAAACAATTAAATGAATTTATTATTTAAAATTATTATTAAAAATATTAAAAATAATTATTAATAAAAATATTAAAAATAATTATTAAAAAAATATTTAAAATAATTATTAATTAAATAATATTATTATTTAAAATTATTTAGAATAATTTTTAATTAAAATAATTGATAATTATAATTAATTAATAAGAATTATTATTAATAAAAATTATTGTTAATAAGTTATTTTTAAAATTATTAATTTATTATTATAAGTATTAATTTATTTTTTTAAGTTATTAATTTATTATTAAAAGTATTAATTTATTTTTTAAATTATTATTGAAATTATCATTAATTTATTATTAAATTTATTATTTATTATTGAAATAATTATTAATTTTTTAAAAATTATTTAAATAGACTTTTTAAATTTATTTAAATTTATTTAAAAGGTCTTATTAAATGTTTTATAAAATTATAAGATAATTAAATTAACAATACATAAAAAAGATACATTTTTTATTATTTTAATTATAAAATAATTAATTTAATAATAATATACTTTATAAATTATTTTATATTATATATAATATTTTATTCATATTATATTATATTTCACATTATAAAACTATTTGTAACTCATTTTAAGTATAATATTATTTAATGTTTTTTTATATATTTTATTATAAATATTCTTTATTAATATAAAAATATGTTTATAAAGTTTAATATAAATATTAATTTTAAAAATAATTAAATTAAATGAAAAAAAAAAATTGGCCGATTAATCGAACTTAGATCTCGAGCATAGTATGCAGACGATATATCAACCTAGCTACGAAATCGTTGGAGGAAATTGAAATTTATTTGTATAAAAGCTAAGCATGAATTTCGAAGGCTTTTTTCTCCGAAATGACTGGCCATTCGGCGGAATCACATTGAGGGTTGAACACTCTAAAGGAGTTCTACTATTACACCAAATCTCGACCCCAAATGAATTTCCTTAGTCGTGCCCTCTCCTTGTAAGAACCAAAAAACGAAGTTAAACTAGTTTCACGTTACAAAACTTTCACATTCAATCGGTTTGCTAGTAAGGAAATATCCTAACACAAAATTACAAAATAAGTATAATTTTTAATTTGAATGTAAATAAATCATAAGTTAACTAAAGATCACTTAAACATATCATTAAATTTGTTGAAACAATGTATACGAATTACATTTGGAAAAATGTTTTCAAAAGTGATATTCATAAAATGAGCGTAGATCCAGTATCACCTATCGAAAGTATAAATGATCAGAAATACTCGGAAAAATAACATATCACGAAAACCAGACTGATACAAAAGTGTGATCTGGTGATACCTGAATATACACTACATAAACAGAGAGAGAGAGGGAAAATATTTTTTTTTAAATTACTGTTTAGTTTGCTTCAATTAATGTTTTATATATTTGTGTTGATTGGAGGGAGAGATACAAGAGATATAATGAAAAGTACAATAGTTAAATAATATTTTAATATTTTCTAAATATAGAGGGAAAAATTAAAATAAGTTATAATTAATCCTCTTTTCTAAATTTTCAATGACATGAGTTAATATTATTTTTAGAAAAGTTAATACTCGTTTAGTTAAAAAGTGACATTTTAACACCGACCAGCTGTTGAATTCTTTAAAACGAAACTCATCAATTTCACCAGACAGGTTCGATATGATTTTTTATAAGGGCATATATCGAACTAGTAGCAGGACAGAATATTCCAAAATTTTAAATTATTTTTATATGGTGCCTCCATTTAATAATCTTCTAATTTTCAATGAAATTTTAAAAGAATACGTTTTTTTTGCATAGATTCATTCAAAATAGAAACATAATTATTCTACAAGAAACAAACGAAAAAATACAAATATTTCCAAAATTAGACCATGGTGCTCTTTGATAAATTGTGTGCAGAAAACAATGCGAAATTGTTCTCCTCCTACACGTTAAGAAAGAATAAATTATAGTTTAAAAAACCTAAAAAAACAGGCTTTTATAGTGAATCGCGCGCGCGCGCGAACTAAAAAGTAAAAGAAAAAAAAATATAATTCTTAATATAAGAATAAAATGATTAACGAGGAAATTAATATCATTGGAGTAAAAGCGTGGAGTGTGCTTTGTACTATATTTTTACACTAACTCAGCCTTTCGGAATATAACTAATAAGAAATTATAACAATTAATGTAGAGCACCCCACGCTTTTACCCCAATGACATTAATTTTCTCGTTCATCATTTTATTCTTATATTAAGAATCATTTACTTTTTTTTACTTTTTAGCTCTATTACTATAAAAGCGTGTTTTTTAGTTTCTTTAAACAATAATTTATTCATTGTTGAATTTATCCTTGAGTTTGATATTTGGAGCCGAAATTACGTGGTTGCTGGAATTAGTCTTGCTCTTTAATGGATATTACTTAACGGGTCTGAAGGGTATTTATTCTATCCGTTTACGGGGTCTCGGATGAGTCTCGTATAGTTATATTTCTAAGGTTCCGTCTCTATATATGCAACTAAAACTAACAAAAGTGTGTTAAGAAGAAATATTAAATGTTTCCCACGTATTATCACCGTTTAAACGAATTGCAATAATGTTAATTCGTAGCATCCCTTTTACACACGTATTGCTTTATAAAAATGTAAAATATTTAGCAGTTAGAACATAAACTATTTTTTTTTTCAAATGCACGAGTCATTTTTTTTTTATTTCCATTTTCAGGAAAACTAAACAATTGTTGATTATGTTATACGTATTGTTATAATATTAATTCATGTCATCACTTTTAAACGTATTTCTTTATAAAAATAAAAATAAAAAATATTTAGCAGTTAGAGCATAAACTTTTTTTTCACATGTACGTGTCTTATTTTTTTTTATATTTCCATTTTCAGAAAAAAACTAGACAAGTGTTTATATTATGGTTAGAAATTGCTGACGCACCCACCCTGCAATTTATCACAAAAAATAGTTTTATTCTGTTTTACTTGTATTAACCACAAGCCTATTCACTTTTAAGGTTGTACTTTAATCTTTTAGTCTCTAAATCTGGAATTAGTCGCCAAATCTGGAAATGGCATATGGAATTAGTCGCCAAATCTGAAAATGGTATATGCAATAAGTCGTCAAATTTGGATGTGGTATAATGACTTAGTCGCCAAATCTTAAAATTCTTATTTCTGATGATCCAGATCAAGACAATCACACACAATTTTGAAATTAATGTATTGTCATCGGTCCTTGACAAGTGATCAAAATTTCGAATTAATCTGACATTTTAAAGTAGGTAAAAATCGAGTTCAAAGATTCCATTACATACAAGTGAAACTTATAAAATCGTGTTAAAAATGCCAAAAACTTTACTCTATGATAGTGTAATTAAACATTTGTAAGAAACAATATAACTTTTTTTACTATTCCTTTTTAAAGAAAGCGAAATATGCATTAAGTGTATATTATGAATTCCATGTTACATATCAGGAATTCCATGTTTGAATTGTTGTATTTCTAGAAAAAATAAACGACTTCAAAATAAAGAAAATAGGAAACTGCAGCATTTTAGTACCCTTTTAAAAATTCGCTAAAAAATGTGACAACGAAAGATTTTCTTTATAAAAATCGGATTCCTCTCGGAATGTAAAAGAATCATAATTTTACTAAGTTTGATTCAAGAGCTAGGCAGTGAAATATTTAACAAAACCGCAGGAGCTGTGGATTTAAAAAAAAAGGAAGAAAGAAAAAAAATAATAAAATATTCTCTTTTTCCGCAATCTTAAGATTCAAAATTCCTAATTTTGTTATGCCGTGGTATTGCATATTTGCGTTCTACCTTCCTCGAAAACTGTTCACTTTATTTAACTTCAGCAAACCATAGAGTCAACTCGAGCAATTGATGAGTAACAGCAGTATGTAGCACATTGCAGTTCATAAAAGAATCACCCCGAATACCAGGTAATAAAATAGCAGGTAATATAATAATAAAATTAATAATAAGAATATAGACCCAGTTTGATGAAATTCTATCATAATTATTCCCTGTTAAAAGTTTTGTTTAGTCCACATATTAAAAGATAGTGGAAAGAAACGGACCGAAATAACACTAATACCTCACGGATTTTTATCAATATGATGACAGTAATTCACTAAATTGTTGACAGGATTTAATTAAATATAGATCCAAAAGCCCAAATAATATATATTGGGGAGTCTTAAGCTGTAAGAGAAATTACAAACTTAGCATTAATTTAAATTAATAACTATCAAAAATAAATATTTATAACTCAAGACAATTTAGTTTAAAATACACTGAAAGATAAATTGCAATACTAATATATTAATCGTGAAGTCAAAATACGATCTAAAACAAATAAAATTGGCGCAGGTTTAATCAATAAATCCTCAAAAGTGGCTAGGCTGAAATAAGAAATACATTATATTATTATTAAATGAAATTATAGTTCTTCATTTATATTTCAGCATACCAAATTTCACGCTTCTGGGTTTTCAGTTTGTGCGCTGCATTGAGCATATATATGCACAAAATGTTCATTTTAATTATATAGATTTTTTTTAATTTGTTAGTTAAGATATTGTTATTACTAATATATGTAGACGGCAGTGGTAATATATGAGGTATATTCTGAAATTCTCGTAAAATTTTAAAAAATCAAAATAGTAAATATAGTTAAATTTAAAATATTATGTATAAAATATGTATTACCATAATTTATTTTATCGTTCTTAATGATTTATATGAAATTGAGAGAGATGATCGATGATTAGAGAAAGTTAAAGTAATCTAAAGAAGTTATTTTTCCTTTTCCTTTAATAAACGTTATTCTTTCTAGAATGAACTTAAACTGAAAACAAAGAATTTGCAGTTCCCGAAGGAGACTATTTCGTTTCCGTAAGGGATGAGAATTCGTGGAAAGTATGAAAAATAAGAAAGTAAAAATAGAAAGAAAAAATCCAAGAGAAACTTTAAACTCGTTTTTCATTCCCAGAATTCTCCAATAGGTTTGGCATTTCCGGAAAAACCGGATGGGAAAAGGGCGAGAAACGCATTTTATTACATCTTATCGAATATTTTTGATTTCATTCGATCCCAAAGGAATGAAAAAGCTTTTCATTCTCTTGACCATTTCAACGCTTTCCAATAAGAAACAATGAAAACTGTAATATTCACAGTTTCACTTTTTTGTTAGGAAAGGTGTAGATTTTTGAATTTCCCTTTTTTTATTCGAGTTTGTAATACTGCACATTTAACTTTAATTGTTGAATAAAATGAGTTTCTTTCTTGATAAGTCGTTTTTTTTTATTTATATTATATATTTTTTATTAGTTCGTGAATAAAACTCTACAGAGTTTTGCGATCGTATCCTGCTAAAATGCTGTATTACTTTAAACTAGAATTATTTGTGACCTCTTTTAAAAAAATATGCAAATATACAGGTTATACAATAAATAAAAAAAATAGTTTTATCATGATAACAATTACAAGAAAATTTTTTTAAAAAAAAAAGACATTTTTAAAATAGCAGGATAATACTCAGATATTGAGTATAAAAAAGTGCTATTTTTTCTAAAAATTATTCATGAGTTTAAAGTAAGAAGAGATTAATTCCTTTTACATGCGGTTTTATAGCAATTAGTAAGCAAAATCTAGTATTTTAATCTGTAAATTTGAATGTTTGTATATTTGTTTGAAGCGTTTAGCAATCCACAATCTCGCATCGTATTATTTTCAGAAAGAAGCTAAATAATTGTGGTTTTACTGATCAAAGTTTCTCTCATCTTTGCACTTAAAAACTAATTTCGTATTTTTATGTGAAAAGGTATGCTCTCTTACTATAATAGAGCATTAAAGTGACTTTAAAACTTCGTAAATTATTTAGCCTTCGAAACTCAATAATCAGTTTTATAAGACTTAAAGGTGCTTCAACTGGACATTTTCAATTGCTCTCGAGGGCAGGTGAGATTCTCAATAAAGTCTCCTTAAACTTTCCTATGCAATTTGAATGAAGCAGTTGGAATCCCCTTATTTAAAAGCCGATAGGAAATATATGTTTCATCCATAAACTTCATTACAGATGTTCATGGCTCATTTATTTTTCAAGTTAACGAGTTTAAAGTGTATTGATACAATTCAGAACTTGAAAGGCACAGTTGGATGGCAATTATCAGAATAACTAATGTCGATGTTTCCCTTCAGTTACTAAACATACTATGATTAATGATTGGTTTCTGTTTTATTTTCAAGTTCAAAGCGAAATATACGATCATACAAATTTATGAGGATTTTAAATTTGAATGATGATGGGTAATATTAGATCATAATTGGTACCGATATAATTATTATATAAATTATGGAATAACTCATTTTATATAAATATTTTAAAAACCAATAACTTAACTTTAACAAGTAATTTATTATATAGTGCGCTTAATATATTAATATTTTGAATGAAATCGTTTTCTAAACATTCGTGAGTATTAGGAATGTCTTATAAGGGCAAATGTATCCTATAAGAGTATTAAAACTAAAAAAAACTGTTATGATAATTGAAAATCTAAATGTGGATGTCAAGAAAATATTGGTATATTAAATTAATAAGCTAAATTCAATCAAAAGTAGATGAACACATTCGATTAAAAGGTAATATATATATACTAGCCGCCCGACAGACGTTGTCCTGTACACACGTCTTAAATCCAAAAATTTCTAACTTTTTTGAGTAAGTTGTACCAATCTGGGCACTTTTGAAGAAAATTTCTATAAAAATTGTTATTACAATACCTGACGTCATCACATGCACAGTTACCACAATTCAACCTATTGTGTGTGAGTAAGTGACATTAAGTTGAATACAGTAGAAGATATTCTGAATAAAAAGTTAAACTTGTTTTAATTAAAAGATAAAACACGAGCTATTTTCATAACAGGTATATTTTTAAATGCACAATAAATAAACTTATCGTAATACTATTGAATGCACAGTATATTTGGTAAATCCTTGTGGGGTATAAGTAAACAAATGCGATTGTTTGCCAACCAGAGGACAAGCAACATATAATTGGCCTTGCGAAAAACCAAATTTTCCCCTCTTCTTTCATTTTTTTCTTTTATGCCGCGCATTAGCGGAATAAACAACACACAGTTGTAAAGCAATTATATATGCTTTTTAAGGTTCTTAATTAATAGCTTTTTAACTAATTGCTATATTGGACCGAATTGTGAATCTAAACCGTTCTTGAATCCACTTGAACCTCCACAAAAAATGTCATCAAAATCGGTCCAGTCGCTTAGGAGGAGCTCAGTCACATACACACGCACAGAACAATTATATATATAAAGATATATAGTACATAATAATAAAAAAAATGTGTAATCAATAATAATATTCAATTAAATTTATTAATTATTATAAGATTACACTTAATTAAAAATGTAAAATTACCAACATTATATTTATATTCAAAGGCTTTTGGGAAGTAATAGTTTGCCTGAATAATAGTAATTAAATATTTAAATGGGAAATGGTGAATTCAACCGCAAGTTATAGCTCAGTACAAAATCGCAAGAGTGAGTGAGTGTTAATTAACTTTTCACTCTAAGGCAACGGAAATAGTATTGGTGTCAGATCTCCTTATTCTGAATCAAGGTCAAGTGACGAGGGCAAAATCTGAATTAGCAAACCATTCCTCAAACTTTCACATCACAGTAACCTGAGGACATTGAAGGTTTGGGTAGTGAAAAAGGGTAAATACAATTTTTTTTCAAAATTTGTTGAATAATTTTTGTACAAAGTTGATGAGCTTGAGGGAAATACACTGTTCTCCTTTTCCCGGTGCTCCACAAACTGTAGGGTACACCCTCCTAGGAACACGTTATAGACCTAAGACGGGAGCGCAAGCATATCAAATTGTCGAAAATAAAATATTTTTTTAAAAAAATCAATAATTCTATGAAAGGAAGCAAAACAGAAGATGCTGACATAATAAAAAATAAAATACGCGTTTACACGAATTACACACTTATAAATATATCAGTACTTCACTATGTATGTGATAGTTAATTTATCAATACTGAATTAAGAATAATTTTTATAATTACTAGTGACTCTCAAGGACTTGCCTTGCAGAGCAAAATTTTTCGGAGACGGTTGCACAAACAACCGATAGATTACCCAGACGGTTGCACGGACAACCCATAGATTACCCAGACGGTTGCACAGAAGTCCGTGAGAATGTCAGTTGTGATGAATATAAGATAAGGAGCAATAGAGAATAGACTATTTTTTTATTAACATTTATCCCTTTAAAACCCGAATTATTTTTATCTTCTAACATTAAATTCTTCTGGTTATTAATACTATATAGACCCCAATGACATTAAGAAAAATAATAAAAAAATTCCCGCACCTCTCCTGGAACGTAGACGGTACCTGCACGATCGTGCGGTTTGAGCGTTATCTGTGAAACAAGTCACCTATGAAATTTTACAAGTTATATATTTTTAGCTCTAAGTTGATCGAAGAAACAATCTTAATTCAACTAAAATTGTTACTAATAAGGAAATTACTTATATATAATTAACTTATTTATTAATTCATTATTTATTTACTGTAAAAATATTTTGTTTTGTTTTTGACAAGTATAAATAACCATTGCATTTTTCACAACATATTTTCGAACTGCTTTCGTATTTTTCAAATCTGCACTTGTGTGCGTGGCCGCGAAAAGTCATCAACACATCAAAAATGGCTATACATGCCAAGCCTTTTATCCTGGAATGGCCAGGATAAAAATTATGACATGTATAGCAGGTGGATTATAACGTTTCTTTCTTTTTGCAAGTGGAATTACAACACTGTTATCTTCGTCATCAGTTAAAATACTTTAGTTAGTACTTGGAGAGGCTGATAACGCATAAACTATCTCTAACTTAAATTTTAAGCGATCCATTTTGATTTTCAGAGGAATTTTATTTGATATTGCATCTTGTTTGCGCAGAAACCAAGAGTTTGCAATAGCTAATTCAATGTAATGAATGTGTTCAAGAGACTTTTATGACAAAGAATGATCGAAAATTGTCTTTCTATTTCAAATATTCTCATGTGTTTTTTCATTGCTCTCATCTGAACTTGATTCCCATTCCAGTAAACGCGATTTATATGTTTTGTTGACAGCATTGTCGTCATCCGAGAGATCACTAAGTTCTGATCTAAGTTCAATCTGATTTATTCATCTATTGAAAAGTTTCTTCTGTGAGAATTCTCCTTTTAGGCAACTGAAAAAGTTTTTGGTTAAAAGTTAACAAAGTATTCCATGAAAAGTAATAAAATGTATCAGGAAATTTTATTATTTATATAAATATATATATATATATATATATATATATATATATATATATATATATATGTATGCGTGTGTGTATTTAAACCACACCATAATAACTACCAACCACCGGAAAACCGATATTTCATTTTTCGGGGAGATAAGATATGGATGCAGATATCTGTGGAGAAGATAAAAATGCCATACTCCTCATCAAATGTATGAAAAAGAAATTAATAGCTAAAAAGTGAGAGAGAAAGATAAAAAGGGACCCATTCATGGTGACCACCAAGAAAATTTGGTATTAATTATATAACTATATATTTCATTTTTTATGTAGGATTTCATCAAAATTATTGAGACAAAAAAGAAAATTTGCATTGTAAGCACTTACCTTTACAGCTTCATTGACTCAAGTAACGACCAACCCACATGATCGTGCGGGTAACGAAATCCGGAATCCTACAAGCAACATTAATAGAGTATAGTTAATATTTTTTCTATTTTGCAATTATTTAAACATTTATACAAAAATTTGTATCAAAGCAATTAGAAATATTCTGATAATTACCTTTTTTACGACAGATAAAAATAAGACGTGTTTTCGTTGTATTTGAAAACAAAGCTAGATTTGCTCGCTGAAAGTAAAACATAGACCACAACCATCATCTGTTTATAAAAAGTAACACTTTACACTTTCTGCAAATCAGTTCAATCATTAGATTCGTAATTTTCTTACATATGGCTATTCCAGAAGCAAAAATGTATAAGAGTATCTAACCCGCATGATCGTGTGGGTTGGGTCTTAAAGAGTTATACTTATAGAAATGGATGATTGAGAAAATCAATACTTAATTTATTTAAAAAATTACTTCTTCAATCTATTCTAATTCAAACGTTAGAATGGAAAAGTAGCATAACGCTTATCCTGTTACTTAAAGGTAACTTACTTAAAATAATTATTACCTAAGAGAAACACATACAATTTTCATAATTTGGCCGGCTTGTAATTAAGATGACATTGTAGCTTTAGCGTCAAAGTACATTACCACTGCATTCAATACATAGTTATTGTGTGAGCACAAGTAAACCAGCTAGTCAATTCTTGACAATTTTCCTAAACAACACTGAAATGGTTTCTTTTTCGAACTTTTTTCTTCAAAAAATAGCTCCTTATTCAAACTACATAAAATTCACATTACATGTGTAATGAATATTTCATTTACTTTTAGAAATAAAACGGTGAGAAGCAAATGTTAATTGGTAGGCTATATACAAACTTTTTATTGTATTATAAATGTAATTTTTTGTAGTTAGGACAAACTTTCTCACCTTTTTCATTTTATTTGTTGATAGAGGGGGGATGGGGGTTGGTAAATGGTGAACCACTTCGTATGATTTTGACGTATATTGTTTCAAAAGACTTCATGATATTTTTTGTAGATTGTTGTATTTATTCATTCTTTGTAGAACGTATCGAAATCGTATTCTTTCAAAAAAGTAATGAAGCTTATTTAAAAGATTATTAAGAGTTATCATTAAAAGTTATTATATATTTTTACATATGCAGAGTCTCCCTCTGCCTTAAACCTAGATCCTCTCTTTAAAAACATTCTATTTGTGTGTAAACTAGCTAGAGAAGTTGATGAATTTTCACTTATGCGAAGAACAAGTGCTCCAGCTTGTATTAAGTAATAGGTTACTTATGTATGTTCAATCAGATTGATTTTTTTATTTGATACATTGCTCCCGTCGTAAGTGCTCTTTGCAAAAGAACTTGCTTTGATTACTGAAATAAATATTTTTGCGTAGATTGGGGTTCATGGATTTTGTTATCAGTTTAAATAATAAAACAGTTATTTAAGAGTGATGAATATTTATTGTAGAAGAACCATCCTTAAAAGATACAACAGTAAAATGTGCACAATAAATTCCAATAGATTTCTACACCTTCTCATCACTCAGACACAAATATCAACATCTACAAACAAAAGTATAGCATGTTTATTCACAAGCAGATACTCGCTGGTGAACTCTTCAAGAGTCAAAGTGAAACTGGTTCAGTTTAACGAACGGATGCTATTTATAGTCTGCGTGGTTGTCTTCTAGCTCTTTCTCGAAAATTCCGTTTTCGTCATAGATCGTGATTTTAATAGATTTCTCCAGTAAATTCCAGAAGCATCAATGATAGCCAATTCGCCTAATTGGGCCACCAAAAATGATGCTAACCGGGCTGTATCGCTAGTATTTCACCAAGTTTCTATTGAAACGTCATTATAATATAAGGGTCATCGTCGCTTTCGAATATTGCAATTTTTATCATAAAATAAATACGATGGAAGGCAATATTAACGTATTAAACATCTCTTATTAAACATCTAGATATGATTTGCACTACTTGAAGCATTACTTGCACAAAATTCGTAACAATATGTTTAATTTACTGCCAGTAGGTAATAGAACATATTAAAAATTTTACAAGTGAAGGCGAAAATTTAAAGATGCATCACATTAAGTTTTGAAGATGAATCGAAAAATATTTAACTAGTTATAAATATCAACTGAATAGTTAATTAGATGCATAAGCCTTTTTTATTCTTCGATTATTCAAAACATCAAAGTCTGCATATTTTCGTGATAAATTCTAGTAACATTCAAAACAAATTCTGAAAAGTAAGTGTTTGTTCCAAGGCAAAGAGCATTGGTAATCATAAAAGCAATTACAATTAAATCCAGGAACCAAAATGGATGGAACATCTAAAAATTATTCAGAATTCCATTCGTCTATTTTTAAAATATGAATTCTAAGAGAGAAACGTTTTCTGTCTTTAACAACACGTACAGTTACTTAAGTTAATTTATTTTTCTTTAACTGTATCAACAGTTACAGTTAATGTAAAATGTGTATTATAACAAAAATGAATAATACATATAAATTGTAATTACTTCTAAAATATGAAATGATATATTATAAGCTTCTGAAATTTTTCATTTTCCTTAACTTATAAAAATGTGTTTAAGTCCAAATTATCAGTAAAACAACTCAGTTTAAGTTTTATTTTAAACAGGGACAAAAATCTAAAACAATTTTAACTATCTTACGATAACATCCATCCCAATTCAAGATGCTTAGTATGAAGAGAGAAAAAATTCTCCAATGGAAAGGAAAGAAAGGAGAAAATTATTAAAAAAAATTAAACAGAAAAATGCACCCTAAATCATAAACAG
>BMAV01001853.1:357555-369132 GCA_019973955.1 Trichonephila inaurata madagascariensis
CAAATTGATCATCTATAATAATGAGCGATGATATTTTTTCTTATATAATGAATCTAACTTAATTTCTTGGAATCAATAAGTAAAAGTTTGTCAGACACACAGCAAAGAAAATTGAAATTCCCAGCAGTACTAAATTGCTTCTAAGAACTAATACATGCTATATATTTGATTAAAAAATATAAAAATATACAGAGATAAATATCGACAAAAATTAGATTCCTGAGCTTGTAAGAATAAAATTTCTTAGAAGCTCTGTTTCAGAACTTCCTCGTAAAAATATATCAGGCGATGCAATTTTTGTATTAATATTCAACTTCATTTGTTTTAGAAATTTTTCCCTTCCCAAATTACCATGTTTTTTATCGTTGTTCATCGTAAAAAAGAATGAATAATTCAACAGTTACTGCTAGATCATCCGCTAAACGAAATACAGTTGTGAAGATTGATTAAAAACAATGTACTTATCTGTACTTATCTGAATATAGAGAGATAGAATAATTTCGAGGCAAAAAATTATAACAGGAATATTAAATACCAGTGTTATAAATTGAAACTTTATTACATATTAAAATAGATAGCTGTAACGATTAAAGAATGGTTAAAACAATGAGCTTATTACATTTTAAACACCCAAATATATTCATTGTTGCCATGAAAAAAATCCATTATTGAAAACTTAACAAATGTTTATTGTTGAGAAATAGAACATGATGTATGTATGATATTTTCATTGTTTAAAAACTTTACAATTAGGGTTCTTAATATAAATATAATATAAACAATAAAATTCTCATTTTTCATTCTTGACTTTCAATTAAATACAAAAACTATTTTTTATCAATATTCTTAAAAGTAAATTTGTCTAAATAAATATGGAATCATTAGAAATTATTTAATTAAAAGCAAAAAAAAAAAAAGAATATTTTCATGCAAAAGATGAGTAGAAGAATTGTTTGCGTACAAGTTACACCAGTACGGAAGACAATATATTCAGAAGTCAAATCTTGTGATAGCTTAAAGCAAGGACGTTCAGGATGTTCAATTGATTCTAAAGATCTTCCAAATTCCCGTAAAAATATATCAGTTGATATAAGACAAAAATATTTGAATAGAAATAAAAATATTAAAAAGAATCATGAATCGAAAGCAGATCTGGAAGTTATACCAAAAGTTCATGATCCTCTGAGGTACAAGGCTTGGTGGGAAAATGATAATGATGTCAAGAAAGAAGAGATTGGCAAAATACAATTTAATTCTCATTCAAGAGTAAATAACTCTCTGAAAAAAGATGAATTACTTGGAGTTTTGCAATGTTTTCCCAACTTAGAAAACAATGAACCTATCTCTTCTAATTTTACAATTCTGGATAATATGGAAAAGACAAATTGCCCAGTTAAAGAAACTACCCAAGATGAATTCGAAAGGAAAAATGACTCCAAAGGTATTGTAGAAAGTATAAATAGTAATATTTTATCCAAGGAACAAAACTACGATAATATTGCTGGAATACTTTATAAAACATCTGATAGTAAGGTTAGGGTTCCTATTTCAAGTTCCAAAACTCAATCAGAATCTGTTAAAGAAGACGAAAAACTTATTGTAGAGGATAAAATACCTGCAAGTCCTCTTATAATTGATATCAAAACCTACATAGAAGCAGATGGAAAGAAACAGCGATATTACGAAGAAAAGTATTCTAAAAATATATCTGAGAAAAAAAAACCTAGTACAGAACATTTTTGTGTTGATAACGAGAGTAGTGCTACTAAAAATTCAGAAAAGTACCCCACAAGCCAAAAATGTTTAAGCAAACTCAATTTAAATACCAACAAAAAAATAAGAGAAAATATTTGTATCGAATTCCGTCCGGGTTCTAATCATTCAAATAGGGATAAGCATGTTCACAAACATAATAAATCTTTGAAACAATTTGATATCCATGTACATTCAAATGGAAAAGTAGCTAAAATTAAGAAAACTTTTAGAAAGGACCAGGATCAATCTTCAAATGAGTACAACACAAAGGAAGTTTATTACAAGGATAATGCTGTTAGAAAAAAATATAACATATTGGAAAAATCCAGCTACAAACATTCGATACATGAAAAAAATTGTAATTGTGACAATTTTGCTAAGACTTACCGTAAACATAATAAAAGTCCTGGATGCTGCTTGAATTCTAAGAATATTTCGAAAGGAATATCTCCTAAACTACTATTATCACCAAAAAAATCAAATCACTTATATTCATCTAAAATACATACAGTAAAAAATTTAACAAGGAAGAGTGATCAAAATCATGTCGTTTTGAAGAATGACAGTTTTGAATCTCGAACTACATTTTGTGGATGTGTCCTAGATGATAGTAATAATACGTTTACTTCAACACAAAAACAGTTGGAAGAAAATTATGCATATAAAAAACATGATGTCCTAAAGAAAACGGAAGGCAGTGATTCCTTTGAAAGCATACAATCTGATTCTTCTACGCATTTATCCATTCAGAATAGAAAATCTATATTGAAAAATAATAAATCTCTCAACAAATCTGAAAAATATAATAATACTTCCCCACCCAAGAGTATTAAATTTGAGGATAAGATTAAAAACCGTAAAAATGATGTATGTCCACTAAATATTAGTGAACTAGTTTTGAAAAGCCCCCAACGTTCTAATGATAATAACAGTCACAAAAAAGGAGAAATATTAGCAAGTAAACCAACCGAAGGAAAAGAGATTAAGAAAGAACTTAAGCCACTTGTCGACAGTTTAAATATTGATGAACATTCTAAAATTAATACTAAAGCGAAATTAGCAAAATTTAATTCGGGAAATGCAATGATGTCTGCTTTATACGGAACTTCTGATTCATCATATAAATTCACTTCGGGAGCAAATGCTGGAAGTAACCTTATGGATTTGGTGCCTGCCAACAGTAATAATCAGGCAAATAAAGAGTTATCGGGACCTTACTGTAAATCTGTTGAAAGTAAAGTGAACTGTAAAGAGAAACTAAAAGATTTTAACTTGGGAAATATTATGACTGATACATTATACGGGCATGTAAACTCCTTTAGGACAGACCAGGATGCAGGTTTAGAGGTAAGAAATGATTCACTAATGGATAAAAGGATAAATTCTTTTAATCAAGTAAATACAACAAAAAATGCATGTCTTGAATTGCAAAACATGTCACAAGAAAACAATTTAGGTTCCTTAAATGAAATTCAGCAAACCATTAACAATGCAGAATACATCAACACAAACATGGACAGTAAATCGTTTTCAAATTTTCAGGCAAATGTCAGTTATTTTTCAGCACCTTTAGATAGGGTTCCCATTCTACTCTACTCAACTGAACGTTGTGGCACTGAAAATGTTTTAAAGCCATATGTAGTACAGCGTTCAATACTAACAAAAGTTTCCCCACTGAATCCTGAAGCATTTCCAATCCCTGATCAATTACCAATAACATCTCAATTAGAACCTAACCCATACAACTATAGAGAATTAAGCGATAATGGATCACTGGTCACCAAACAGAATGTTTTGCCCAGCAATAATTTGATTCCAACTAATAACGTGCTTAATTTCCCAGCTACATATCCAATTATTCCATTGCATCCATCTATAACTACAACAAATCTCTGTAACACAAAACAAAATGTAATGTTCTCAACTCATAATGCTTTTAATAATAGTAACACAAATGCTACTTCTCCAACAGAACAGTCTACAAAATTAAACGATGTTCAAGTACCACGACCTGAACAGAATGGCACGGATAAAGAACAAAATGAAAATTTAAGTATTCATTCGAAACAAAACAAAAGTTACACTGCTTTACTTAGTTCTATTACACAAGAGGGCAAAAAAATAGCCATTGCTTCATCTTCTGGAAAAGAAATGGCTCAGATATTATACGGAAATAACAACAGGGAATAAAGCACCACTGCAGTACTACTAAACTCTCGAATTTGGAAAGAACAATTTGTCAAAGGAATCAAAACCATCCTCCTGAGGAAACTGCTAGATCTTGTAAAACACCTGATTCTCAAGTTTCTAAATGTTAAAATGAAGATGGAGACTACAGACACAGAGAGAACAGATAAATCTCCGCATCATAGAAATCCTTGTGGTATTGTACAGGCTTTATATTTTTTGTGATAGAGAATAAAAAGTTATTACATCTCTCTGCTAATGGTTTCTTTTTTTCTTCAACTTCTATTTCAAACAATACATAAATTCTCAAATAATTACTAATGCCAGAAAAAGTATTACAGTAACATTTTTTTCGAATGGATTGGAAATAAAACAATAAAAAATTTTGTTATAAGAAAAATATGTGTTGAGATTCCTCATTTGTTTCATAAGATATTTTAAAAATGGTACTAATTTGATATTGGTAAGTGACTCGTTTTGGCGTGATTCTGGAATCGTGCCAAACAGATCTTTGTTGGCAATTATAATGCTATCGTATAGTATATACTACCCCAATTTGGCAAAATTTAACAACTGTTTAGCTGAATAATTCGTAGTGCACTGATATTAAATTATTTCCTTGCAAATTAAAGCACACTTAGATTACAAAAAAATATATTGACATTGTAAAATGTGTTAAATAAAACACTACTTTAAAATATATGTACTTCACTTCTTTTTAATGTTCCAGCTATATCCTTCGATAGATTTAGTGTTAATATATTCTTTAAAGAATGCATTATGATACATTTTATAATACATGTGTGTGCTTTAAAATTAGTTTAATTTAAAATTTTAATTCATGAGGTTTTTAACAAAGTTCTTTTGTTTTATTTACATTCCTATCTGATGATAGAATTTATGCACCAGTAAAATAAAAGTTGATTCATTTGTTCTTTACAGTTCCATTATAATTTTTGAAATATTACACAAATTTTAGTTAACAGTTCATTTTTAAAGTAATTCTATGTTCTTTATTTTTTTCTAAAAAATGAAATTTATTTTGTTTGTGTCTTATAATATATATTCCATAACAACATAAAATAAGAATGCTTAATAGTCTTTATGTAAATCGACAATTAAAATGTAAAAATACAAATAAAAACAATTCCTTGGCTCATTAAATTTAAATAATTATTTTTTGCAAATTGCCTTTTAAAATCAGATTATTTAATCATTCATTCTGAATTTCTGTTATGCTCATTACACAATATTTTTAAATTTCATTTAAAAATGATCGCTTACTGTTCTATTTTACTAGGTGTATATTTAGGAAATGGTAAAATCTTGCTTTTGTTTTCCTAAGAATAGTGTTTTTTAGAGTTTGTGTATAATTTGTGTAAAGTAATTTTACCCAGAATAAAATTTAAAGTTTGTGATATCTAAATTCTTTTTATGTTAAATATTTAAAATAATGTACCAATAATAGATTCCTTAAAATATTATTTGCTTCAATTTTAAATTAAAACTCAACAGGTGCACTGAAAAAAAGAAGTTTATGAAAAAAAGAAATTATCATTTTTTTTTTCAAATTACCAATCAAATAAGACTGGATTTGAATAATGGTATTAAAAAAGATTCAACAGAAATATATATTACGAAATTGTTATCACACTTATGTTATGTATGTGTTATTATACTTATTGTACAATCTATTATTTAATAAGAATGAAACTTGTTTTTTAAGGATCAAAATCAGGATTTTTGAAAAATAAACTTTATATGTGCAACTTATTTTTACTTTGGGTTGCGAAAAATGTTTTCTCTTATTATTTTAAATAAATACCTCAAATAAATAAAATGTTATACTTTATATTTTATGATCCCTTACACAAAAATTGCAATTTAAAAAAAAAGTTGGAATATTCCAAGTTTTCAAATTATTCCAACTTTTTTGCCTTGCAAACAATAAGGAAAATCTATGAAATCTCCTAGCGCATGTCTTCAAATTTTTTTAAGAAACGAATATTTGTAGATGTTATTGAAAGAGTGTATACCAAATAAGGCACAATATCACCTGCTTATCACAGATATCGTACGTAAATATCACAAGACCTTTGCAAAATTGCAATGCTTAGCCTATTTTCTAGAAATCCTGGAGTTGAGGAAGAAAAGAGGTTATTTTCCTATTTATATCTTGTATTTCGTTGCGTGCATGCATCTTAAAGTCCGAAAGAGGGCAAAGGGAAATTTCGATTGAGATAGAATATAAAAACGGGTAAGAAATAAGAACGCAAAACATGCATCTATTGGAATTTTTTTAAGGGATATCTTGAAATGATATCGTTATGTTGGAATTCAAAGTTTACCTAAACTCCACTGCAGAATAGATAAGAAAGGAAAATGATCGGATTTGCGTTCATAAACGGCTGTTATTCTGAAAGAAAGAGATATCAGCGTCTGTTTTTATGTTCGCGTTTTCATCTTTTTTATGACTTTAGCTCTGTGATACTTGAGATTTTTTTTTCTTCTCGTAAGTTGTGTAAAGCGAACTGATGCATCATAGTATAAGTAGATGCGTGACATTATACACTTTTTTGATGATATGTTTCTGGTTATAGACTTTTCGTAGAACTTTAAGCTCATTTAAATGCGAAATCTAACATTGCTTTAAGTGTATTGCATTGTGAACAAATATTTTTTGCTTACTTGAAAGGGAATTTTTTGCATATTTGTTTAGCCATATACTGCAATATAACTTTCAAATCAGAATCAGAGGACCGAAATCTGGATCTCAAATCAAATTTTTAGCGGAATAAAATACACAAAAAGCATATATTTGAATATATGTTTCCGGAAAAAGAATCTGTTTACATATCAAGATTCAGATGTTCATAACAAGATCATTCGAATGTAATAATAATATGTACTTTTATTTACTTATATTTCCTTGAAATGTTATTTAAATATGAAAAAAATCTACTTCTAATAACATGTAAACATACTTTTATAAACACATATTATTTGAAATAGAAAAAAAAAATTATCGTACGCTTGTCAGATATTTTTGAAAGTGCAGTTCCAACATAGCTTGTAAAATAGTGTTTATATTGTATAAATGCAAGTATTCCAGATATTTATATTTTTTGCTTTACTCATAAAGCCTTTTTTAACATACTTAAAAGTAATAATACAAAAACGAAAAACAATTTCTAATTGAACAAAAAACATTTTTTTTTTAATTTTTGCAATAGATAATTAAACTTTAACCTCTTTTTTAAGAGAAACATGAAACTTGAGACAGAATTCTTAGAAGTTCAATCAAGTCTTTTACAAGTGTTAATAGAAATGTATCCGTATTGTTAGCTTATCCCACTCACTATCTTTTTATTTATGAAAAATATATGTATATTTTATTGTGTGTATGTATGTATTTCATGATTCTTTTAGTTATTATATATTATACTATATTTTTTATTTGTGCATAATTAAATTTTAAATTTATGGTAATGATTTTAAAAAAATACACATATTTAATGTTTCAAATAATTTAATATAATATTATGTAATTTACTTAATACGTCGAGATATAATTTGACTCGTATATTTTGGTAACTTAATCACATATAAAAATAAAAAATTCATGGATTCCGAAAACAGTTTTGTTTTTGAAAAAAAATATAAAAAGACTCAAATTTTCAGTTGCGAGGCTTAAAAAAATTGAAATAATTTCATGCCTCAGCAAAATGTTTTTAATTTTCTTAACTTTAGACTTTTTTAAAAAATTTTTCATTCTTTGAAGAAAAATTTGAATCACATTTGGATAGTGAATCATGATAAATGTTTATCTGAAATTGCATGTTTATATGTGTTTTACTTTTAAAACAATGCAAGAATAAAGAAAAATACCACTTTCACAAAATATATAGTATTTACACGCCCATAGAAGAAAATACTTTTTAACCATTATTTAATACAATTGTTTTCAATATTTCCATTGTTTTTTCTAGTTAATTCATTTGTTTTCTCAATCAATAGCTTTCATAAATGTTATATTTTCCCCTTGTATTGTCATTTAATTTTTTCTGCAAACGGTTATTTCTAAATAGCAGAGCTTATATATTTTAACATGTTAATTGAATCTGACGAAAACTTGAAGTAAAAATTATCGTAAATATCACATACGATGTATTTTGCATGGAAAAAATACACGTCATGTGCTCCACTAAGTTGAGCAAAGTAATTCAGTTTCTTTCTTTTTTTCTATTTTATTACAATAACAGTTGGCAGTAACTAACCACATAAAGGAAATAAATTGAAGTGCACCAACTGATATCGAAAACTCAAATAAAAAAAAGAGTTGCCTGAAAATTATACAATTTTAATGATAGACGTATTTCACCGAATTCTGCAAATGATGAGAAAGGTGTAGTTCTCTGGCTCTCGCTGGAAATATATAAAGACAGGAAATTACAGAATGGGAAGTATCCACACTTTTATTCTTGATAGGGAAATATGTATGGAATGTTTCTTTGTTTGTTTCATACGACGTGTATAACAATAAGAAATATTAGACCACCATCAATATGATCAGTTCTAACACAGATGCGATTTTAAGTGGGTCATGTTGATTGGAATTAGAACAGGTCCATACGTAACATTTCAACTACCTTCAACCCTCACCTGGTTGTAGCAAAAATGGTTGCAATAAAAGGAAGTGGAAAGTTTTGTTGGTATAAATGTGCCAAAAAATTTCAACTCGAGTGGATTGATGAGTCTACCGACAAGTAGTGGCAAAATTGCAACCTCCTTCTGCAAAAATTTCGCTGCACTTCTTTCTAGGGCTTAGAATACCACGTCACCTCTAATATTCGGATTGAGGACACTATGACTTTACAGTAATAACTGGGTTATGTGAAGTGCATAGTAACAATACCTTTCTTTTGGGGGGTGTTCTTTATTAGCAGTCTGACACTTAACTTCTACTTTTTCGTGATTCAGGGAGACTAAAAATTACTCCTTTTTCCCTTTTAAATTGCCATTCGTGTTTTAAATTCAAAAATAATTGAAACATCATCAGGCAATATGGATGTAAATATATTTCCTTACATACCAAAAACATTTATTAAGCATTACTCCAGGAATTCAAAAAAAATAAAAAAAAATTTCCTAAACTTAAAAAATTCTCTTAAATTTGAACATCTGAATGTTTTTTTTTTTAAAAATGTCTATTCATTCTACAAAACTTTAAAAACTTTCCTTGCATTTCATAGTGACCATGTTAGGGTAGTGGTCATGACTACAAGTTGCCAACCAGCAAGATCTGAGTTTGAGTCCTAGCGCTACTGAAGACCCACCGTGTAGAGTAGTTAAAAGGGAGGGTGCTTGTTCAGGTATCGTCCTCATCACTTGACCTTGGTTCAAAATCTTGAGGTCCAATCGTCAACATCCCTCGTGTTGCTTTACAGTTTGACGCTAATACTCACTGACTACTGTGCATTTAAGGTTGTTAATCTATCACAGATGATCAATTATTTCACTTGCAGTATTTTTCTAAAACATGTAGCATTTCTGAACTTGACCATAGTTTAAGTCACTTCTGGTATATATTACTCAAATTGAGTAATTTTTATGGCCCTTTTTTCTATCAGATTCGTCATGCAGTGAAATTTAATGCGCAATTTATAACCTATTTTTTCACAAAATATATTTCAAAAAACAATTTCAAAATTTGCTAGAAATTTTTCCGTCATTTTTGATAAATTTTATTGTTTTATATACTATTAATCACTATTGACATTTGAGAGCATTCTTTCATCTCTTTCACTCGAATAACAGATATTTAATCTTGTGAATGCAAGCGCCAGTAGAAAACCGTTAACAAAGAATTGATTATCTAAAGTTGTTTCAAGAAATTTAAGTCGAAGTGATGGTTGATTTCATTTCATAATCTTATGTTTTGATCGAGGAAATGATTGTTTTACAAACAACAAAGTAGTGGAATGATGGAAAATATATTGTACTGGCTAGTCCTTAGTATTCCTCTTTACTTAATGTAGGCATACATTTTTGATATCTAACAAAATATTTTAAGAAACAAAGAATTAAAACATTTGTATCATTTAATTTGAGAATAAAGGAAATTAGTATATTTTTTCTGCTAGAAAAAAAACTAAAACGTTACGTGAGTGTGTATACAGGGTGTCCGAAAAATACCACCCAATCCCTGCACAACTATTCCTCGTTCGGGGTTCATAAGTAATTGATAGTTTTCGCGGAAAATAAAAAGGAACAAAGTATGATTTCTAAGCCACTTTTTCCCCCAATAGTGCTGTATTTCAACAACTAAGGCTTTGCAAACACGAAAAGTTCCCAAAAGTGAGAGACAGCTGAATTAAACATCTCAACAGCAGTATTTGCAAACATTTATAGCGGCAGAAGTTCAAAGGGTTCGCCTTGCATATAGAGGTGTGGAATGGATGAGTGCACTCATATCAGCAGCACAGCGTCCAGCAATCTCAAACAGCATGCAGACGATCAACATGACCAATTGTCTAGTCACTACATTTCGATTCACCGATTTCTTGAGAGAGCTCCAGAGAGAAAAAAATCTAACTGGACGAGATCTAGTGAACGTAATGACTATAGAACCAGACTCCCTACGTCCTATCCAGGTACTTGGTATGCCATATCCAGCGAATCACGTATAGAAGCACAGAAATGCGCCAGAAATCCATAATGAACCACCATTCATTCATCATCATTTACAATGTTTCTATCGTAAACTGTTTTGGAGCAATTCTTTGGACATTTTTTATGGACATTTGGTTACATTATTTCTGTTATTTGGGAGTATTTTCTTTCACTTATGTACTAAACGCCACCTATCCGTTGGTTTTTTTATTTTTACTTTTTTCCATCTTAAAAAATTCTCGTGAGTCAAACCTGCAAACCGTTTTTATTTTGTTTAGTTGTCTGAGTTTTCTAATTTTTTAAAGTTTTTACTGACTTTTTGCCCACCCGGTATTTATATATATATATATATGAAAAAACGCGGCGTATTCCTGGTGAGTGGTAGTTATGATAACTGCAAGACGTGGCGAGTGGATGGTATGACTGTAATGAAATGACAGGATATGGTTGTAATGCTTTCTTTAGGGTTGAGCCTATTTTAGATGGTTGATGTTCTATATTTATGATATTGATAGGGCAGTTTTGTGGTTAGTTAATCCGGTTTATTGTACATTAATCATGTAGAGACACACAGACACATATCCACAGAATTAAAAAGAAAATACACATACACTAGTTGCAGCTAGTTGTACATGACAAAGAACAGAAAAGAGGCGGGGTATTCAGAGAGATTTCTCTATTTACTTCAAGCGCGAAATCACATGATCTCGGTTCGGTGGAAGGACGTAATTCAAAATGTTACCGTTAGGCGGGTAGCTTGTTCAAATTATTAAACAGTTGTTCTGAGGGACTGGAACACAGATAAATAAAGAGCTGTTAAAGATTAAATTACTATATATATAGAGAGAGATAGATAGATAGATCTGATTTATGTTGGTTAATTCTTAGGTTCATAGTTCCTGATGTTTGACCTACATACTTAAAGCCGCAGTCCCCGCATGTCAACATATAAATGCAGTTGAA
>BMAV01001853.1:371374-392371 GCA_019973955.1 Trichonephila inaurata madagascariensis
AAAGAAATATATCTTAATACATATCTAATAATTTTTAAAATTCAAAGTAATTTCATCAGATAGATAAAGTCTCATAAATATACAGGAGTACTTGAATACAAATGTAAAAATTATTTTTAGCTTACTTTTACTCGAATATATACTAAAATAATATTTATAAGCAATTCATTATTGGGCGTTTGAATGTATAAGTGTTGCCCAAATGCAAAGTGGACATAGGCAATTGCGTCAGAATGAGTGCAGTAATAACAGAAACAGAAAACAGAGACACGGAGGACGGTAAGAAATATACATAATATTCGATATTAAGCAGTGAAACCTGTTAGAGGTATTGAATCAGAAGTAAAGTCGTTTCATATACGGATGCGTCCATATTGGAACAATGTGCAGTAGTATGGTTTCTGATTGCAAACGTTGAGATTAATGTGGATATCTATCGATGAATAGTGGCAGTCTATGGCCTGTGCTGTTTAAGTCTAACGTCTTGGAACAGTTGGAGTAAGAGTTTTCGCGAAAGACGCAAACGATATCTGACCTACATGACAATGTTTACATTCTCGTCTTCCGTGAAACCATGACAACATTAAGAAAGTCCTTTGGGAAATGTGTTAGAAAACCCTGCGTGCAGACTGTATTTGTGACTTTTAGGACACATAACACAGTATTATGTTTCTATTTGGACAATAAAGCGGAGGAAGCTGGGTAAGTCTTCCTCAAGAAACAAGCCCGTTTTTTCTAGAGTGTAGACACAGACCTGCTGCCGAAACGATGGAACCTGAGTTACAATAAAAAAAAAGTGGTATCTTTTGATTCCCAATATGAAATTGTTCTTTTTATTTAACTTGTTCACTTTTCATTTGGGCAACTCTTATACATCATTTTCGTTTTGTTAAAGATTTGTGAATAAAGTTACAAATTTAATAATTATTCAAAGAATAATACACATTTGTGTAGTTCTTTCATACTTGAAATAATTCAATTAACAAAATAAATCTTCATCATTACCAAAATTAAGCTAAATGTATCATTTTAAATCTCCAACTGGAATTGAAACAAAATGAAAGTGTTTATTTAAAGCTGAAAATCCTTGGGAAACTTAGTAAATAGAAAATATATTTATTGAAGTACACTAAAAGAGAGGACGCATCTTGGGAAAATAATTGATACAAAGGTAAACAATTTATTTGACTTATTCAGATTAAATTTTATTTAAAAATTGCAATTGCATGCTTTCAAATATTTTTACAAATCGAAATAACCTTGAATAAAATGGATTTCTTCTTTAAAATTAAAATAATGTTTGCGTGGGATTTTAACGCAATATAAACCTTTGATCAAAACATTTTAGGGCATTTGAGATTCCGGGTTAGTTTAAAAAATATTACATACTGAAAGTTGCAATACAATTATGTTTGAGAGTAAATATATTCATTATTCAATTAATTATAAGCATATTTCAATTTGTCTCAAATGCTTCAAATAAAGCAGTACTGTTCAAATGCAGTGGATACATATAATTTAGGCACAAAATACAGCAAAGGTATATCTCTGCATTGTTTAATACGTTGTCAACATCATTTCCTTTTATTCATTTCGTCATCTTCAATTTAATAGTGCATTCGAGGATTCTATGTTTAAAATCAGTATCTTAAATTGAAGGTTATAGTAACCACGCAATTAATGAACTTTCCTTGTAACTGTGTTACTCGTGGGAGTTAAAGTAAGGGAAAACACATTTTGATGTCCTTTCAGTAACTGTATTTCACTCGGGTATGTTTCGATCTTTATCTGTAGTTGCATCTGCCTCCATCACATTTCGTGTCATCGATTGGGAAGCAGGTGCTTTCTCTTGCCTTTATTTCATCATTTCACACATTTTTCCTTCTTGCTTTGCAGAGAAAAGTATACAGAATGATCACTTTCATGGATTTAATGTTTGTATTTCATATTTTCTCAAACAACATCTTGAATGCTAAACGAAATTCACAATTCGATTTTTGAGAATTATTCGCTTTAAAAAAGAATCAGTGCAACTTCATTTATTTAAAAAAAGTAGCATTTCTTTAACTCGTTCTATGATAGTAAATGACTGATGCCACCTATTTTTATATTAAAATGAACATTCTGTTCTATTTCTAAAAAAATATATATATATATAATTATTATTAGAATTATACGTTTTATAAATAGTTCATACAATAGTTTGAAATATATACTTTTACAATCATAAGTATTACTCGTATAGTTAATTTAAGAATATTTAAATTTATTGTTACAAGTTTAAATTTTTACTTTCTTTGCTTTGTAATTTACAGTTATAGCCAAACACCCTTTTTTTTGAGGGACCAGATTTCGATATTGTTTTATTGTATGCCTATTGGAATATCTAATTGAAATTACATAAAGTATTAATTCCCTATTTCTTTATAGGAATTGGGGGAATTTATTTATGGCTAACTGAATTTGTTGAATTCCATAAGATGCAAAGAGATTATTAACTTTTCTATTTTATTTTGTTCTCAGGTATTACTTTATTATGTGCTCTTATTTATATTTGTTGCTGACACTTTGTACATTGTGTCTAGAGTCCTATTCTTTATTATATAGTTTCAGTTAGAAATAAATAGTTTCTAATCGTAAGACCTGACTCAATCGTAGATTTTTATAAGTATGTATAAATAAATGTCTTATAATAGTTAATACTGTAGTCAACAATGAGTTAATAACTAGCTGTATAAAAAAATTATGTGTCGAGTGTGTGATGTTTTAAGAATTAAATATTCCTCCAATTCTAACAAAGCTATTTTTCTCAATACGTAATCATAGAATGTATTACTATAGGTCACTGAAATGTTTTGTTTCTCTTTCTGATATCCAGATTTCTGAACACAAACTAATTACTTTTGAAATTCCTTTTATTCTAAAAGTTCATGTTTTTCTAATTCTTCAACAAGTAGTCCTTTTAATTGGAAGGTATGTGTTTTATCTTCTTTATCATTCGAAATGTCCGGGAAGCAATTGTAATTAACTTTCAAAGGTCATTGTGTTTCTTGAAATGAACTTATTTTTTAAACTCTGAAATACAATTGGAATAGAAGCCGTGATTTATTTGTGTGTGAGCATGAAGTTTAAATTATTTTCGTTTAACATTTTTTTTTCTTGTAGAACAGGCCATTGTTTTTCAGATATACTGATTTCACTAATTTGAACTAACTATCTCGATATTATTAAATAAAATATCAATGTATTATTTTGGGAGCTTACCTCTTTTCATTTATTCTCATTTTGAAAGCATAAGAATACGGATCATTCCTTAAACCAGGGGTGGCGTACCTTATGGATGAACGTGCCATTTTTTCTGAAGAAATGTTAAATGAGGTATAAACGTGCCGTCAAATAATTTTGACTTGTGATTATTGGGAACATTATAAAACTGAATACTAACAACTCAAAATTATTTATTTAATACGAAAAAATGCCTTTTGCATTGTATAGTAGTAAATTTTCATTTACTACTATACAATGTTACCCGTGTTTTAGTTATACGTGTAATTCAAATTGAGTAACATTATTGTGACTTCTGTTGTTGTAGATTAGATGACAAAAAACTGATGTTAGAATTGAAAGACACAAAGGTTGCTGGTTCGATCCCGGCCCAAGTCGATGGATTTTCTTGAAGCAGAAAATCGACAGCGGCCATGTCGGCCTTGTAAAAAATCCCTAGAGTGTCTCTTTGTTTTGGGTGCTCTCGGCAAAATTAAATCCTAGTACAGGTTCCCATCGTCAGATTTCTGATGCCTCTCTCTGTGGAGAAAACTGGTCATCAAAATTACTTGCCGCGATTTCTACCTATAGGGTGCCGCACTAAAAAGAGATATTAGCTCCTGGGGAATGTACAAGGTCTGTAATAGTAAAACCTCAATCCGCAGCCCATTAGAAATAAAATTAAAAAAAAAAAGATTGTAAGACATTAACAAACAAGTGTGCTCCCCGCCGCCACGCACACTACGACCGAACACTCGCGTTTGGTCGTGATACTTCATAGTGAACTTTTTTATTTTGAACTAAAATGAAAACCGTTTTGATCGGTCGCGTGCCCAAATTACTGTGTTGCCTGCCACTTGCTCGTCATCACTGCCTTACACATTCTTAATGTAATATTTTTGTTAATTTGAAACACACAAAAAACCCATTTACATATCCTTTGATGAATCCCATTTATTTCTTTTTAATATAGAAAAAGAGCACACACTCACACATGTATGTTTAAACTTGTGTTCTTTTATATAAATAGATGGGGATAGACCGTTACTGCACTGATTATTTGTAAACTAACTTGTGAGAAAGAAGGTAAGTGAGTTGTCTGACCTTGCTTTTCTATTTTGCAGCGATAAACCTTTTGGCTCGTTTGATCTAAATTAAGAACATTCATAAATTTTCGTTGGTGATATCTAAAGCAAAGTAAGTACTACTACGCATTCCAATTATTTTTTAAAAAAAGTTAGCTGTTTATCTATGACAGGGATGGGCCTTAAGTTGATCGTGATCGACCAGTAGACATTGAAGACTTTCTGATGTTACCGACTGAAGAATAGTAGTTAGTAATTTTATACCGAGATATTGAAGATTGGGGCGAAAAGTATGCACAATAAGTCTTCTACTGACTGTAACTATGGGAAATAACTTTGGATTAAAATGTTTTATTTTTTAATATACTTCTCATTGTGTGTGATAATAAATTAATTATTTGATATTATTATATAAGTGACTATTATTTTTTTGTTTGTATATTGTATTTTGCTTTAAACACGAATTTAAAGGAATAAGCTCTTTTTTCTTTTTGTAGTTATGTAGGTAGGTACGTATTTGGTATTTATTATTAAGTTATATTAGATAGTGTATAGGATTTTTTCTTAGCTCAACACACATACGTCACTAGGAAGACTACAACACCTTGGAAAACTGAGAAATAATCCATACTTTTAAAAGGTCTGCCCACCCCTGATCTGTGAGTATACCAAATAGGAAATTCATATTTTCAAATTTTCTGTGTTGAATTCTAAACTCATGAAAGAAGCTAATTTTCTAAAGAACAGAAAATTAACGTACTGTTATGGGAATCAATAATTTTAAACTTGTTATTTGAATTTAAATACTTTCTAAATTTTACTGCGTTTTGAGATGTAGACTAATGTGGACAAAAAAATTAGAACATCAAAAAGGAGTCGTCAAAATGAAACGAAATTTTACATACGTAATGACTACTTTGATATAAGTAAATTATTAGAAAATCAAAGAAAAAGGATCATTTATTTCAGAGAAAAGGGAAAATAACAGAAGATTTAATACCCTGTTGAGCCCCTTCTAGCGCGAATGCACGATGCGATAAGATCGGGCATAGAGACATACGTCATGTATGATGTCCTGAGAGATGTAGTTCTATATTTGCTGTAGCCTTGCCTCTAGTTCGATCAAACTCGTAGGATACCCAACTCGCTATCCCAAATGATTCCAGACATGCTCGATTGGAGACAAATTTGGGGATAGGAGAGGCCAAGGAAGGGTAGTAACAGTGTGGAGACAGTCTTGAAACACCCTTGCCGTGTGAGGCCGAGCATCGTCTTGTTGAAAAATGGCTCCTGGGAGCCGTTGCATGAGTGGCAACACATGTGGTAGCAGAATGTCATGGACATACCTCTGGGCTGCCATGGTGCCACTGATCAATACTAGGGGTGACCGTGTATTGTAGGCAATAGTACCCCATACCATCCCACTAGCTGTGACAGCGGTATGTCGCTGTAAAGCAAAGGCTGCATTGAGGCGTTCACCACGGGGTCTCCACACACGAACACGATTCTCATCACTGGTAAGATTGAATCTAGATTCGTCGCTAAAGACGACCTGGTTCAATTCCGCTGCAGTCCAGTTTCCTCGTGCGCGGCACCACTCTAAAAGGAGGAGTCGATGGATTGGCGTCAAGGGCAGCTTTGCCAACCAGGCTCCTGAATCGTTGCCGGAAATTGGCACTTAATTGTATAAAAGCTAATCATGAATTTCGAAGGCTATTTTCTCCGAATTAATTGGCCATTTGGCGGAATTACTTAAAGGGTTCAAACCCTAAAGGCGTACTACTGTTACACCAAGTTTTGACCCCAAATGAAATTCCTTAGTCGTGCCCTCCCCTTGTGAGATCAGCAAAGTTATTCGACAATAAAATTAAGTCTTTGGATTATTTAAACGGGATTAGTGACCCATTTATTTAAGGAAAAATTTTCTTCGTCAATATAATTGTCATATTCTAAGGCGACAAAAAAATCAAGATCAACCAGGCAGAAATTCTTCAAATTTGATTCACGACTCATTTTCCCATATGAATTGGCACAAAAAAAAATGTATGATAATAACTCAATTGGATTTCTTAGGGTGTATCAGAATAGTATGGTTATGGGATGTTTCATCTCATCCGTTATCAGCTCAGTATGTTAGAGGAATACTGCTGCAAATCTCGCATTAATAAGCTCTAAAGTAGTATCAAACCTTACTCAAATAACGCTGTCAATTGCGCGATGTTATTAGTGACAATGGTGGTCCAACTAAATAATAAGTTAAGCGAATGTTTTGCTGGTCCTGTGATATATTTATGCAGTGACAATTAATTGTTCTTATTTTTCATTTGCTTATGGAACCTGATTTTTAAAACAGGATGATCAAATTATTATAGAAATGCATAGAATTAAATAACTTATAAAAACATAAATAAATTATGCAAATAGAGTATCTATTTTAAGACATTATTTTCGCAGAAAATTTCTGCTGTCAAAAAGGCATTTTTTATAAAAAAAAAATGGGTGGAATGTTTTTGTTCTTTTCTCCATTAGTTGTATTTTTTACACCTTTGTTTAACTCCTGGCAAATGGCTTTCATGTGTCATCAACCTTGCTTTCATTGTTCTTTGTCGTGTGAGTAAAAGAGCAATAAAGAATGGAGAGTTCTGATAGTAAACATGGAAGAAATTAGATGTAATAGTTCTAGCTAGATTTACAACCTCATAAAAAGAACAATTATTTTTTTCTCAATTATATTCTACGCCCAAATTTATTGATTATTTTCCATTCTGTGATTTTAATGGAATCAGATTGTTTAAACTTAATTTCCTCAAACTTTACTTGCTACATTAACTTAATTTTTTTTTCTTTAGTTGGAACAATTCTTGTTTTTAGCATACAAAACATTCTTCTTATAGCCAGCGCGGTACAAAATGAGAAGAAAACCATTTTGCAAACAATGCCTAAAATCAATTTTAATAGTTTCTAAATGTGTCAATAATAAAAATTTATAAAGATAATTATATTAACATAATTTGATAACTTTTCTCTTTAGCTTAAAAAAAACACCAATAATATCACTGTCTATAAAATCTCAATTTTTGTAGAAAATAATGAATGAAACTAAAACATAAAAATAAAGAAATGAATAAAATTTAAAATGCTTCATTTTCCTTTTAAATTGTGAGTTCAAGCATAAATGTATTAATTATACCAAACTGATAAATGTATGCAAAAAAATAATGATTTTAATTAATAAATTTACTAAATAAAAATTCACAAATACTTTTCCTGCACATTTTTCCTTAAATACGATAAATAGTAGTAAGCGTGTCAGTTTTCCTTTTTCTTATTTGACCTTTATTGTACAATTTTAAGTATTAAAAATATTCTAGTAAAAGTTTGATCATATTTGAAACAAAGGCTTCCGCATAATTATTTAAAGTCTTTTAAGGCAAATACAGGGAACATGTAGTAAGTGAGGTTCATATACGCATTTAATTTTTTTTAATCTATGCATACATTTTGTTTCTAGATATAATCGTTATCGTACTTTACTACAGAAACTGTTCACAAATCAGAATAAAATGGGCTAAAATAACTCATTTATTTCCTGTTTTATTTAAATGAAATTTATTGACACAATGTGTAAAGAAATAAGCAAAAATAAATATTTTAAATTACTTTTATTATAACGTGTAACACATACAATGATTACAACAAACGCATATCTTATGTCATTAGCACTAATTGGAACTCCAATATCCATTGGAAGGCCACACGAATCAGTATGTGACATTATTGACATTATGTGCTATCACATTGAGATACATGGGATTTCCTCGGATATGTATTTCCCGATAATAGTATCTAGGTAGAAATCCCAATGTTACAATGTAAGACCAAATGGACAATTGTTGTGTTCTGTAAATAGGACGTCTGTAAATAAGTTATATAGAATCTAATGTTGTAAATATATTTTTTTATGATTTTTTTTTTCTAATGTGAATGCTTTAGAATCAACCAATTTTATTATCAGAACAAGAATAAAACCCATAGACACCAAATATCAACCATCCAACACGTCGTATGTGATACATTCACCATATACAAGGCGCGACCTGAAACTAAGTACCTTTTCGTAGTGGTAATCAACACTTGCGCACATGTGTCTCTGGTTGATTTGCCAATCTAGTGACGCCCTTAAAGTCGGATTGTGTTGTATCTACACATGTTAGTGATGATTCCAAATGTTTAAGACGATTGCCGATCTCGCCGACTGTAAAGTGCGTTCTGTAATCCGTTTTTGGAAAAACAAATGTTAAGTCAGTTGAAATACATCATCTACTTGTAGAGATTTATGGTAAAAACGTATTGAGCATTTCAATTGAGGGCAACAATTCAATGCGTGGTGCATCAATGTTCATGACAAAGAATGGAATGGTTGGCCTTCTATTGTTAATAATGGTCTGGTTGAAAGGTGAATGATAAACGTACAAACTGACGGTTTATAATAAGATTGCTTCAAAATGAGATTTAACATATTTCAAAAACTTTTCACTGGCGGCATCTTTCTTTTAAGGTATCCGACTACGTTCGGAACCGTGATTTAAAAAAAGTGCATAACTGGAACATTTTCATGATATTTAGTGTCACTTAGATTATAATACATGTATAAAATTGTTTTAAGGACATTTTGACAAAAAAATTATTTAAATACAATATTTTGGCAAAAAATTAACTTAGAATAATATTTTTCAAAATTTTCTCCTTTTGCGAAAAATGTTTCTATTATTTTAATGTTTTGCCTGTATATAGCTCAGACCTCTTTACAGAGGCTCAACTAGTATTTTAGAACAATTCCCATTATTTTCAGAGTTACCACCAATTGAAATAATTATCGGCGTTTTTTTTCTTAAAATTGCTCCCCTCTGTTGTCGTAAAATATGGATAAACCCACTTTTAAGTTATATATTTCAAAAATTCTAGTTGAGCCTCTGTAGAGAGGTCTGAGCTATGTACAAGCAAAACATTATTGCAATAGAAGCATTTTTCGCAAAAGGAGAACATTTTGAAAAAAGGTTATTCTAAGTTAATTTTTTGCCAAAATATTGTATTTAAATATTTTTTTTTTGTCAAAATGTGTCCTTAAAACAATTTTGTATATGTATTCTAATTGAAGTGACACTAAATATCTTGAAAATTATCCAGTTATGCGCTTTTGCAAAATCTCGGTTCCGAACGTAGTCGGATACCTTAAGATGGTGTAGACAAGTTGGTTTACTTGTATGAAAGATGTCTGAATAACTGTGGTAACTATGTTGAAAAATAGTTTTCGACATGATCCTTCATTCTCTTCTTATTTATGTGAGTTTATCCAAAATGGGGGTTAATTTCTGGACACGACTCATTTGTGTGTGGTGTGTAAAAATATATATTCTTAGTTATAGCCTTTAGTCTCAATATATTTTTATGCAGGAAGGATATGCAGGATTAGGATATGCAGGAAACATATCCTAAATTTTACAATTTTTCAAAAGCATTTTTAAAAACATCCAGTAATGATTTTCGAAATCTCCTCTAACCAGATAACATTCGTAAGCATTTAGTAGTCTCCTTTTCATTATTTGACCTTTTCAGGTTACGAGTTTCATTTATTCTCCCGATTTCAAATTCCAATATGATTCCATGATTCAGCCAATAAAAAATAAATCTCTGCCTGCAGTACGAGAAAATCCGTCATCTACTTTCACACCTTTGAGTTACTATTTATATTCAGAATGTATCAAAAATTATATAACTCAGGAGAGAAGTTAGACGATGAAAGAATTTATAGCTATCCCCAGGATCTGATATTCGTTCATAATGCGGTTGTTGGGGAAAGTGCAATGTATTATTCATGCCAATGCATGTTTTATTCATAAAAATTTTCTATTTCAGTGAGGTACCTGTAAAGATTAAAAATGAATGCCCCGTTTCCAATACTTATCGTTGCAATTTGTTCCAACTTGTATTCGACGGCGTATAAAATCAGAATAATCTTATGAATGAGACGATATTTTTTCACTTATAAGTATTATAATTCACGCGATCCATTGTAGTATTAAAAATTATTTTCCATATACTCTTTGCTGAAATTTGTGTCCTTTTTTAAATGAAATTGAAGTATATATTTATTTAACATTTAACAGAGTTTCCAGAATAATTGTTTGTTTTTTAAAACAAGAGTTACGCATTTTATGAAAATTAAAATGATCTGCATTGAGGTTCTTAAAAGTAACAAGCATTTATGTATTCTATTGTACAAGCATTCACAAAATCTTTGCATATTTTTAACCCATTAGTTCAAGCCACATTTGTAAAATATGTAATTTAAGTATAATGTGTGTGAATTTTAAAAATAAATTGAAATGACTTTCAAATTAACTTAAGTTTTAGTATTTTATGTATTTCATTTTTTTAGCCTTTATTTATTTATTTTTTTGTTATTATTTGTATTGTTCTTAAATTATACTTTTTATAACAAGAATGATCATATGGCTTATGATTTTCAGATAGATGGGGAAAAAATGCTTTTCTTTTGCATTTTGAAATTCGCCAAAGATTTTCAAGCTGCGAAATTATATTTGAAAGTTATTAATAAAAATAAAAGAAAAAGTGTTGAGGGTAAGTAATAAAGTTTGATAGTAAGTTGACGAAATTTTGTGGATAATTTCAGCTTTGTTGCAGCTTAAATATTTTTCTTAAGATGTGCCTCGTTTATTTTCCCTTAGGAAAGTTTATGTATTTCAAAATTTAAAAGATTTAATTGTGAGAAACAGAAACCGAATATATATTACTTTTTACAATACTACACACTGAGAATTCTTTGGAGAAAAGAAATATGTTACGTTTCTAACCAGGCTGATTCTTAAAATGTTTCTTTTTAGTAGTTAAAATGTCTTAAGAAAAATTATTACTTTTGTCCTTAAAACCAGTTAACAAGAGGAATGTAATACCTTAATTGTTATCTAGCGTACATTAACATTTTAATGAATTAAAAAAATACACAATTCTAAACGAGTTTTAAAAACTATTGTGAAGTGTATTAATGCATCTCTCTCTCTCTCTATATATTTCGAACCAGAGAATTCTCTATTTAATTATCTCTAACTGACGTACATTACCAATAAAACGTTATGATTGCGACAGACGCGTAATAATCAATTAATCAATCGGACCTGAAGGAGAAAATATATCTCTAAAAATTATTTGAACACGCTAGGCAGATTCATGTGCTTCAATAATTCTTTTGCTTAGGTGAACTTATCTTCATAATCAATTAATTTGTCTATAAAAGGTCGAGTTAGAGTTAGATTTACATTTCCATCGCATTGTAAAGCTGCAAGAGGGTAGCTAGCGACATATCAGCCATATCAATGATTCTTGTCCCTCAAGCTACAGGAGCCTAACATGTGTCACTGCAATCCCACTAACAGGGCTCCCATACCTAAAACGATCCCCGAAAGAATTTTGACAAAGGGCCCACTCAGAACTAGCTACGCCAGTGAGGAGAGCTACTGTTGAGCAACCTCGTAATTTTGAGCAATGGTCAAGCGACACCTGAGTTGGCACCGTAACCTAAATAATTCAATTATCCATATTTCGGCTGCTTTTATCCCTCTGGTTAGTCGCATGTAAAATGTAATAATTTATATGAGGTATAAAGTATTCATTCTCTTAAATATGAGCAATTATTTCACCATTGCTTAGTCAATCTTAAAAGAATTTTGTGAATGAAATTGAATCTGTGAATTATATATATAAGTTATGCACATAAAATAAACAAATGTTCTATTATTCTTCCATTTTGCAACTGAATATTTTATAAACATTTAAACACATTGCGAAATGAAAACTGAACTCTGTATACTAATATAACCATCAGAACTTAACAATATTGCAGTATATTTTACTTTTATATAAAAAGTTAGTTTCTTTTTCCTAATTTTACTATTAAATATATTCCTCGCTGTGAAAGCTTTGCTTATATATAAAAAGACATGCCTCACAATTGGGGAAAGATAAGTAAAAAGGAAATTCAGGAAATCAAAACATTAACATCAGGTAATAAAACTTTTTGTAAATAACGTTTTAAATAATATAATATTATGCGTATATATATATATAAGCAAAAATATAAAGATCTGGATTCCTATTAATAATCTCCTCAGCACACCAAAAAGAAGAGGTCAGAGAAAATTAGGAACATGTACATTTTAACAAGTACAAATGACATAAAATTCGCTACTCTTGTACAATTGCCAATTTCCGTGCCATTATTTCCGCCAGAGAAATAATCATGGATATTTTTTTCTTGTCCCAGAGAGCATGTGTAATGGGGGGAAAAAAACTAGAATGGTGACATTGGGGGCAGTTCCAGATAGTTTTATGAGGAGCATGTAGCTGGACTGAGAAGATTAGAATGGGGTATGCTTCAAATCTCAGCAGAAAACCGCCTAAATGCTCCCACGTGCTCAGGTTGGGGCAAAGATGATTAGAACAAGGGATTTTTAACTGTCTAAGCTGGTGGGGGTGGTCCTGCAAGCCCTTTCTGCCTCCATTTTTCAACTTTCGAATGGAGAAGGGTACCCCAATGACCATTTTTAGCTGAATAATGTCCTGTGTGCATCACTTATTAGCGTGAGCTCTTTTCATAATGTCTACCTCTCCTCCATTTCCCCCTGATATTTCATCAATTGAACATGTCAGGACGTGATTGAACACCTGTTGTATACCCTGAAACCACAGCTTTCAAAAGACTAACTGTGTCAACTATTTTGCAGAGAATGGAGAATCTTCTCTCAGGTGCCATCCATACTGTCACTAAGTAACTAGGCGGGTTATTTCAAGCATCACAATCTGCGGGAGTCTTACAGCCTACTGATTTGATATTGTCCTCGCAGTGTGATATAAATATCGTTTCAAAAAAGTAAACACCAAATACTGTTTGTTTTTGAATGTCTCTGTTTAATGAGTTTCTTCCTTTCCTTTCCACCCCTTCTCTTGGTGTTGCCTTTTTATTATTTCATAGTGTATATAAAGGCTATGCATTCACTTTTTAAATAAGTGTAATATTTTTTTATGAAGTTTATTGTAGGAACTTAACAGCATAATTACACAACGCTTAGTTACGAAACTTTATTTTTTTTAAATTTCAGATAGAAAAAAAGATGTAAAAGTTGGAACAGTAAAGTATATTGAAGTACATTAAATCAAATGCACGCATATATATATGAAATCGGTGAAGGTTTTTTATTTTAAATATATTAAATTATCGAAGAAAAAAAGAGAGTGAAAAAATTAAGTGTATTTACTTCAAAAGAGGGAAAATAATTGTACATTTACATATAAATTAGTTTACTTGTAATTATAAAAAAGTACCATCCTTTCGAAATTTAACATTTGACTTATAAAGTATAATTTATTTTTATATCATTTAATATAATGAAAATATGTTTATTACAAAGCTGAAGAATTTTAAGTATGCAAACTATGCCGTCTAAACAACTGATTCCTAAATAGCACTGAGAATCAAATAAATATTTAAATTTCTGCTTTGAAATTTATATTTAATTACTGCCCCATGAATAAGTTTTCGTAATGTTTAAACAAATTCCTTAATATTTACTTTAAATGAAAATGAGCATTCTATTTTCGAACGTCCTTTGATGAAAGCAGTATTTGAAATAGTAATTTACAAAAGAGGGAATGTCTATTTTACCACCAAGACTTTATTCAAATGAATTAACATTTCCTACCTTGACTTTCCTCCATTTATAATAAGCCGCAATTTTCTGGAAATCAGAGTGTGTTGCTTACATGGACATAATTCCTTTATATTGCTGTCAAGGGTTTCGGAAAAAACTTTGCTTTGTGAATGCAAGTTGCTTTCATGCGGTGTTATTTTTACAAGCCATTTTAACATTATTTAACAGTTCAGTTGATATGCAAAACAAAATATTATAGTTTTTTTACACTATCTATGCACATTTTAAGGAAAATTAAACTGGAACCGAATGATGTCAAGAGATTTTCGACAGAAAGGTTTGACAGGATTTATCACAAATAAACATGTATTAAAAAAGATAATATTTGACGCATTTGAAATCTATCTATTTTGATGTTGAAAAGAAGGTTAATGAGTTTTTTTCTTACATTTAAAACTAAGATGCAATTTATATTACTAAATTTTAAAGTATTGCTACTCCGTAACAAAAAACGATGAAATTCAAAAAGATAACATTTGTTGAGGGGAAAAAAGAGTGGATGATTTTTAACATAAATTAGCATCAAACTAGTTGCTAATAAAAAATTTAACTGAGTGGCACAACAGCCCATGAGAGTCAAAACCTATTGCTCCCAACTTAGTACCCGTGACCTTGGACCCTGAGGTGCTTGAGCAGATGTTCAGGCCAGGCGGTCAGTCTGACGCAAAAACATTCTTAATAGAAATAATTATATAAATTGTAAAGGTATCCAAATGTCAGTGGGAGAGAATACTTTGTCTCCAAAACAGAGCATCTTTTCCAGGAAGTTCGATAAGGTATCAGAACTCTGGCAGACAGTTGTAACTAACACAAAACATTATATTTTAGATAAAATTTTAAATAAAAAGATTAATAAAAGTTGGCTTTTTCCTCAGAAAAAAATGATAGAAATTTCCCTTACAACCAATTTTTCGTCATTCCTCCCTTCGGAAAGTACGGTGCCATTTCAAATAGCATATTTTCAGTTGAGGCTGTTTAAAAATTACTCTCAGCCATCCAAGTGTAGCTTCGAAATGTAACGTTAATGAAAACGAATCAATTAGTCTTCAGAAAGAACGTTACTGAAGTTGTTCTAAGTATTAGTGGTGTCTCGTGTTAATTTAAACTTAAAGCTTCTTTTTTTTTTGTCTTATAATTTTAGAAAAAGTTACGCTTAAAGTGTTCTCTTAAAATTGAGTTTTTAAAGCAGGATTCTTTTTTTATTGCAATAACTCATATTATAAATAGATGCTTTTCAAATAAAAATCGGGGCAACATGTAAGTTTAGTAGATAATAATTTTTTATAATAAGTGATAATTATATAAACGACTACATTTTTTTTTCTTGCGGGCATTATTAAACTTTTTATTACTTGTGTTACATTACAAAATATTACGATTTTTATTTTGTCCAGGTATGTCCTTAATCATGATAAAAACAGAGTAAAAATGCATCGTCTTGTTTATTAGAAATTTAATCTATTTGCATGTTGGCATTTTATATTTGTGAAATATTTTTGTTGTAATGAAATTTGTATCCAAATCTTTATAAGAAGGTTTTAGCTAGTTGTTTTATATTTTTTTTTAATGTTTAATGAAAAAATAAGAAGTATACCACTTATCTAAGAAACAAAAATAATTCATAAAAAGTGTCTTGCATTTCTTGTGACATAATTGTTTCTGAAAGTTAAATGTTTCTTTTTTCCAGCTTGAGTGTGAGTTTATGTTTAAACTCGTTTCAAATAGAAATAAATCGGAGCTTCTAAATCCAAATTTGTTACGTTTTCCGATAAAGTTATAAGATTTTCAATCAACAATGTAATAATTGCGTAGTTTTCATTAATTTACTGTAGGGATAACAGTAGGAATTATTAATCTACAATGAATAGTTCAATTGATTACAAGTGAATAAAATGAGATTCCTGAATTAAAATAAATGTGAAATATTTGAATTCCTTTTGTGTGTTTCTGGAAAACTCCAAGCATAGAATATATTGATTAATAATTCTGGAAACCATAATTAATGAGTAAATCCCTCTTTGGAACTGTAGATAACATATATCACTAACTTAAACTTAAAGAAAATTTTAAAAAAAAGTTTTGTAATATAGAATTAATTTTTTTAATCAGTTTTGAGAAACAAGTAGCTAATATAATAAGTATCAGAAATTAAAAAAAAATATTTGCATGGGAAGTAAACAAAAAAAAAATTACAAAGATGAGGAGTAAAGTTAAAATAAAAAATAACTGGAAAAAAATTATAAGTAATAAATATTCAATTTAAAGAAAATAATCAAGATGCCATGTCAACACATATCTCTTGTGTGAATGAAAATTCTTGATATTCTTATTTTGAAAAGCATTAGGCAGTGATACTTTACAACTGTGTGATGTTTTTCGAATATATAAGAATATAAAATGATTGATCTTTTTAATATATTTATACTTATTGCTATAATTAAAGTATATAATCTTTTAACATACTTTTATATTCTTTTTTCTTACTGATATATCCTTAAGAATATATTCTTATAAGAATTTATCAGTAAGAATTTCTCCATAATTCTTATGTTTTTTACAATACGTAAAAGTGGTTCTTATTTCTTTTGAAGGAACAAAAAAAAGTGTATCATTTACTGTCATATGCAGAATTTTTTTTTTGCTGATTTCAGAAATAATTTATATAATTAATAATGTGGATTATTTCTTGAATTGGGAAACCTATATAAAAAGAGAAGCAAATCTTAGTTTTTAATGATTCTAAGTGTTTTTGTTTTTTCGATATCTCTAGAAAAATGTCTGAAGACAAAAAAATACAATGTTCCATTAGATGAAGCTTTTATTTTAACTTTATTTTCTGAATTTCTTTTCAGATCCGAAAGAGAACTTTTTTATTGCTCTAGAGAAACTATTGAGACTTGGTTCTCACTTTTGTCATCATAATACCTATTCAATCTGAAGCGCATGTAGAAAGTTAAGATATATTTATTTTGATCTAGATCTTGGCCATCACTGAACTCAAATCCATTAAGATACATTTGTTGCCAGAAGCTGTGTAATGCAATACTTGTTTTGTCATGGAATAGCCTTGTCTTGAAAACTTTACGACTTTTTGAAGGGAGAAAACAAACATTAGATGTGTATCACTTACCTATCAACGTCCAGGACTCAGATGTACGTTAGGACTGAAATAACGTTCTAGTGTAACACAAAATCTTATTTATCATCTGCAATGGATAAAGAACGTGGCCTAAGGCTTTCTACACATATGTTCGGAATTTCGCTTTCTCCGACAACATTAGTTCCGAATTTCCAGGATAAAAAGTAACTTTGAGTAGTTTCTGTTATGCGAGAAAGAAAAGTTAAATACTCGTAAGTTTTGATTAGATATAAGAAAGAGGAAGTATATCACAAGCTCTCAAAAGTTTAAATTCTATCAAGTGAAAAAAAATATATTTGGTTGACATTGTGGTAAAGATAAAAAAAATGGATATAAATTCAAAAATTTAGAAATAAGGTAACTGTATTTTCGTACTAGTAACACATTGTCTTTTATTAGTTTTAAGCGTTCAACAACAAAAAAAGAAAATTTAAATAGGAAATTTAGTCATATCGTTTTTCATGAAATTGTCAAATCACAAAATAGAAAAAAAAGGTAAATTTTCATAGTAAATTTATATTGTAATGAGAGGAGAATTCTATAAGGAATACAAAACAGAAGAAATATACAATATATGTATAATAGATTAAACATTTATGAAAAAAAAATAATTTAAAAAATATAAAATATTATTTTTCTATTCATGCTTAAGAGACCCGAACTAAAAATACATTGTATATATTCTAATGAATTAATGTGATTTAAATTTAATGGACATGTACGCAAAAAATAAAATGAAGTATTCTGTAAGAACAAAAAGTGATTTGAAATAGTTTAGGTGATTTTAAAGTATATTGTAAAGATAACAGAGTTAGGTCCTTAAGGTATCCGACTACGTTCAGAACCGTGAATAAAAAAGGCGCATAAATGGATAATTTCCATGATATTTAGTGTCATTTAGATTAGAATACATGTATAAAATTGTTTTAAGGACATTTTGACAAAAAAAATTATTTAAATACAATACTTCAGCAAAAAATTAACTCAGAATAACCTTTTTTCAAAATGTTCTTTTGTGAAAAATAATTCTATTATAATAATATTTTGCCTGTAAATAGCTAATACCTCTGTATAGAGGCTCAACTACGGTTTTTGAAAAATTCACATTATTTTCAGAGTTACTACCAATTGAAATAATTATCGGCGTTTTTTGCTTAAAATTTCTCTCCTCTGTTGTCGTAAAACATGGATAAACCCACTTCCAAGTTATATATTTCAAAAATTCTAGTTGAGCCTCTGTACAGAGGTCTGAGCTATATACGGGCAAAATATTATTATAATAGAAGCATTCTTCACAAAAAGGAGAATATTTCGAAAATGGGTCATTCTATGTTCATTTTTTGTCAAAATATTGTACTTAAATAATTTTTTATTGTAATAATATTCTTAAAACAGTTTTATATACGTTTTCTAATCTAAGTGACACTAAATATTATAAATATTACCCATTTATACGCTTTTGCAGAGAATCCCGGTAGTCGGATACCTTAAGAATGAAATAATTGCTTATAAAGTTTGTTCATTGTGTGGAGCCGCATGTTGCTCTTACGATTTATGATTGAGGCTCTCTCTTCGTGTTTCTATCTCAATGCATCATTTTACAAATAACTGTGTATCTGCTAAATATTATTTTCCCTATTTCTTATTTCCTTTACAGATATCCATTGACAAGATGTATCAGTACTTGTGCATACATTAAAATATGTGACTAGCTTAAGGCAGTAAATTCTATATTAAATATATTTTTACTAACAAAGATTTTAGAGAATCAGGGAAATATTTAAATTAGTTCTAAGGCAGTTAAAATCTAATTTATTGTTAAACATACCGCCGTGGGGAGAGACGCTATTTAAAGTGATTATCAGATACATTTACTTATTTGTATAGAAGAATTCTAGATCATTCATAAATGGACAAGCGCGATGCACTTAAACTCCTAACATAAGTGACAAAAACATATTTCGTATTTTATGCCAAGCATAACCGTTCATAAAAACATTGTTTTAAAATTTTTATCTGCAAAACTATTATAGTACTATTAAAACTTATAGTCAATCTTACTTATTCCAAGATAAAATACTTTAAGTACTATTGGTATATTTTTTCCTCGAAGTTCGAATATTTTAATTCAGAAAATTATAATAATTTGACAACGGTTGTTCTAGCATTATGCCCAAGAAATAAGAATATTTTTAATTGTTTGTAATTTTAGAACACATGCAAAATGTAACATAGTGAAAACTTCATTTACTAAGTATCATAAAAAAAATAGATCAGAGCATGACAGTTTTGATAACGACCGATACAGAAGGTCTGCCTTTCCACGCATGCATATATTAGTTCCTTGATACCTAAGTAAACATGATTCACTTACAATTTGGCAATTATCTCTCCAAAGTTTGACGAATCCCAGGTCTAAACCATATTATAGATTACAAGCACAAAAATTCAAGTGAAACGAAAATGATGAATCAGATATAACAAAGCCAGTAGCAGATGTACCATATAGAGATCTGCGGCTCTTGAAGGCTCTACAAAACGATACATTTATTCATCTCTTTGAGCAAGAAAAGGAAATATTTCTGTATACCACTGTTATAAGTATTGCTTTTTATAATTTTCTACTACAAAATCTGAACGGTAACATTTTTTAATGGCGTCACAGTGCTGTTTCAATATTGACATAGGAATTAGTAATGTGTTAACAAATATCCTAAACCATTTAAATAGTAAATTACTACTGCTTTACTTTCAGCAGTTATTGCTGAGTATCGTCATTTATTAGATTTATATTATTTTCGATGTTTTTTCGAAAATATCACTCCTGTGTGATTTTCTCATATATAGAGCACATTTCATTTAATGAAACTAGGAAAATAGACACAGTAAATCTTTCTATATAATTTCTTTATGTATAATAGTTATGTATAACCTCACTGTATATAATTTCATTATGTATAATCATTATGCAGATAAAAATATCTTTATGTATAATCATCATGTATATAAAAATATCTTTATGTATAATTTCATTATGTATAATTATTATGAATGTAAAAATCTCTTCATGTATAATCATTATGTATGTAAAAATCTCTTCATGTATAATCATCATATATATAAAAATATCATTATGTATAATCATTACGTATATGAAAATCTCTTAATGTATAATCCCCTTATGCATATAAAATCCCTTTAATTATAATCATTCTGGATGAATTTATGGGAAATGTTGCATGTTATATTCAATAAAACTTTTTAATTATTATTAAGGTCAAGGTCCACAGTGTGGAATGGAATGAAAAATGATGCATAATGTAAACCAAATTATCTGCATATAAATATAATACTCAATGGCAATAGCCTTAATTGTTTTGATTTGGATAGGCATTGTTTAATTCATTTTTTACTGAAATTTTTGTGCACAAAAATTTAGAGCTTTTAAGCAAAATTATTAACAATTCAGAAGTCATATTTTAGCTTCTTTTACTTTTTTTATTATTAAGTTATATTGAAAAATAAGATATATGATTAAGAATTCCGATAAATAATCGAAGTTTAACCTCATCTTTTAAGAAAATTAATATCGTAACTTTTACAAAATATACAGATGGCTAATAATTTACTACAAGGATAATATTTACTTTGATTGAGAGAGAGTGAAAACTAAGTAAGAAAACAAAACAAAAGTAACAAACAAATCTAAAGTAATTGTTTGTGT
>BMAV01001853.1:403475-572098 GCA_019973955.1 Trichonephila inaurata madagascariensis
AATCTTGGCTTGAATTAAAGAAATTACTTAAGTTCGGAACTAAAATTAAAAAAAAAATGTGTGTCATCTTTGTTATTATTTTTTAAAACAATTTATATAGAAAATCTACACCGGAAGAAGAAAAAAGAGAATCTTAAATCTCTCTTCAGAAAAAAATTAAGTTTGGTTAATTAATTAGTACTTAGATAATTATTGCATTATGTACCATTTCTCAAACTGTGAGGTGCACTCTATTAGGGGGGGGGGGCGGGATCATTCTACGAGGGGAGAGCGAGCATATAGAAAAGTGAAGAATAAAAGATTATTTTTAAAAAATTATTAATTTACAGAAAGTAAACAAACAAAATATATTCTGACATAATGAAAAATAAAATACACATTTACTCTGATGTAATACACTTATAAAAGTACTGTATTTTATAATTAATTTAACAAAACTAAGGTAAAATACAAATTTAATAATTACAACTAACCCCATGGACTTTTCATTTATAAAATTATGTACAAAAATTAACACTTACTTAATAATTTGTACAGTTTTTAAGCATTCCCTCAACTGCCGATTAAAATTTCGCGATTCGCTCTCCAATTCCACCGTTTTCCTTGGAAGCATGCGCATGTGATGTATTGGGAGGAGAGGGGAAGGGGGTAGAAAAGTAATGAAAAAAATAAGCAAATCCTCTGAAACAAGTAAATCCTTCTCAAACACTGCCAATATCCTTTTTTTGTATTTCAAAGCCTTTGGAATATTTGTAGTATAAAATGGTATAATTATGGTAATAAATATTGCAAAAAAAAATAATATTTAAATACAAAGTACAGGTGCAATAAAATAATAATAAAATAACTCTGTACAATATAGAATGCTTACTAAATTATACATTGAACTTAGTCATTTATCGTCAGATGTTGTTAATTTTAGTATAAAAAATACAGTAATATTTTTGTAGATTTAGATAAGTTATTTAATAAATTTTGATTAGCTTTTTGTGCTATGGACTTTTTCAAAGTAGGTAGAACCATTTTCTTGAATATCCAGGGGTACATTGCATTCATCGAGAACGATGAACGAAGAAGAGACGATAGAATAAATATCCACTGACCACTTAGAGAAAATATTTTTGCTATGTGTCTAGACCAATTAGCCACTGCCCGCGAGAGAGATATACGGGGCAATTCACACAAAAATATAGGAGAGGACGGAGATGAAGGTACTTGCAGGAGTGGTAGAGAGAACACACAAAAACAATTAGGAATCACATAGCATTCTAGAGTTGGAAGCATCTTTTACTCCAGCTCGAGTTAAAAGAAACAAAGAACACAAGAAGAAACGCAACACATCATTGGTAAAAAAATTCATTTTAATGACATATTTTCCGTTGGTAAAAATTCCGCACAGTGAAGCACTTGTTCAAAGTTTCTGTCAAAGGCTTTCACATAGGCTGCTCATGGGCAACGTATGGTATCTGCAACGTTCTGTCGAGTATCCGGTAGTACGAGAAATGGGAAATAGTAGGCCTTCAAATTATTCAATGGGGATTTAGAGCACTATTGGTTTCATACGATCTGTAGAAAAGAAGTTCAGACATCCTAGGTCCGGGGCTCTAGCAATCCAATAATTGACCTAGAAGACTGAGCCAATGAGGTCCAATTATAACTTTTACGTGTTGTTGTACTTCATTGGTATAAGAAAGAAAACGCCTCATCATTTTGGAACAACATTGAAAGGTGCAATGACTAAGTAGTTTTAGACTTTTCGATAAGTTTCTAAGACTTGAAGAGGAATCACAGACATTCTCTAACTTATATACGAGGGCAAAAGATGTAAGGTTCATAGAGGTGCACTTCTGCAATGCCAGCTCAGACCTCAATGAAGAAATTACTTTTCCCTTTTCATGTTTTCTTTGGGGATTCTCTAATAACCATAGATGGAAAGTTTGTGAATAGAAGGACCCTTCTTTTATAAAATCTCTCGTCTGTAAAATAAAGGGATGCAGAAAAACACTGATCTGCAGTAAGCTGGTAATAAAAACAAGCAGACAACTCCCTTCTTTATTCTTCTCTGGAGTCATTGTCTGAGTGTTCTATAAATATTATGGATTCGTTTGAAACAGTATATTCTATAGGGTAGGTTGAAAAATCCCCAGTCATCGGTATATCACACGAATGCATTTATTTGGTTTGCTCTTTACAATATGTAAGAACTTCTACTCATTGAATGGCGACTTTGTTAATCTTCAATGATTTCCCACGTCAAGTATTCATTAAAATACTATCAAAAAGACTAAACTATTCTTTCGTGACATTCGTAGTGGAAAACTTCTTATAATAAGGAGACGTGCAAAAATGATAAATAGCATATATATTCAAGAAACATTTTTCAAATAATTGCAGAATTACATGCTCAATAAAATTAGCACATTCACCTGCGAGGTATGTTGGCCACTTCAACCTTTCAAAGTAAATGGTTTGTTCTCTCGTTATGGTTTTCATTGGAATTGTGTTGTATAGTGGATATAGTTTAATAATCTTTACAACATGAAGACAACATCCAAGACCCTTTTTTGCAGCTGTAATGATATGATAATATATGTGTATCTATATAAATATATATATGCACTAAAAAGGACCTAAGATCATATATCAGTTCGGTGTAGAATGACGTTCAGAAAACTTCTGAAGAAATATTCAGCAATGTTGAATTTTGAGACAAGATTTAGTGCACTAACTCATAATTTTATTATACCTCATGTATGTTCTGTGGTTTTCATTTCTGCCAGTCTAATTCGACAATTCAATCTCTAGAATTCCCCAGAAATTTCTATCCATGAATGATTTTTGTTAAGTGTCATAGAGCATTATCATCCTTTAAAATTCTATCTTTTTAAGAGTGATTGCAGTGTATAAATAGCTACAAACTGGCTGACTTTTCAGCAAGCTACTAGTTTGTTGAACGTAACCATTTTCAGTCAGTGATTATTAGATCCAGTCCGAACAATTTAAAAATGGCCTACACTATTATGGAGTCACACCTGCTTGTTCAATACCTTGTTGACAATATGAGTTCCATAAACTTTTAGGGCTTACACTAAACTCGAAACATATACCAGAATTTACCAACTGGAATCTTGAGTCATCGGACAATTGAATTTTGATTCATCAAGTATTCTATCGACATGTTCGTGAGACTAGAAAAGGTACTGCATGAGATGCTGTGTTGTTAGTACAGGTAGTCGAGTATGTTTTCTATTGATATACCCTTTAATGCCAAATTTTGATGAATTGTTTTCCCGGACAAATCCGTTGTACATACTATATTAATAGAACTTGTTATTTGACAGAGTATTGTCTAGTTATAATGACATCTTTTGACAGATGCTACTTGTCTAGATAATAAAATAGACACGGACTTTCTCAGCATTTTCTATATAGAGAGCTATAGTCTGAAACTAAATATCTGCCAACTCTTCGAATTGTAGATTGATGAATATTGTTAGCTGAGAAATTTGAGGATTCATTGTTATAATATTATTGGCATTCCGCTTCGAAAATCTGTTACATCCTATCATGCGTCCATAATCAAGATGGAAACGTTTTCACAGGAATCACTGAGTTCAAATGAAACTTCTGACAATGAATTGTGTAATTGTATATTTCATACAAAATAGTATTGCTATTTAGATATTTGTAAATGTTATCTAAATATGTTTTGTGATACATTATACAAATATCTGTATAATATATTGTTTTGATATGATTACTGCCCCATATAAGTTTTACAAAAAGGATCATAAGAAAAAAGAAAAACTGTTTATATATATATATATATATATATATATATATATATATAACCATACTTTTCAATTAGTTTAACAAGAATTATTTGATTATATCAGGTGATTAATTTTATTCATACTATAATTAATACATTTTCGACTGATAAGCCTTTTTTAATTTAATACGTAATCTAGTTTGAATTTAAAGCCAAAAACTTTGTTAGTTGTATACTTTATCTTACTTCAAAATTTTTACAAAAACAGTTTCATGGTTGTGTTTCTTAATATTTAAAACTTTGAAATGCCATGCAAATCAAATTACATTTTAATTACTATATATGTTTATTATTGCCTAAAATAAGCTTAAAAGTTAATATAATTTTATTTCGTATAGATACGTTTAATTTTGTATAATCAGCCTCGGGAATATTTATAATTCTTTCCTCGTAGGAGTGTTGTCCCTTAGTGCAGCGTTTCTCAAACTGTGGGGCGCGCCCCCCTTGAGGGGCGTGATAGCTCTACAAGGGGGGGCGAGCATATTGAAAAGTTGAAAACTAAATATTATTCAAAACATTATTAATTTACTGAAAGTAAGCAAACAAAATACTTTCTGACATAATAAAATATAAAATATACATTTACTGATATAATACACTTATAAAAGTATTTGTACTGTACAATGTATTTTATTATTAATTTAACAATACAAAGTTAAGAACAAGTTTGATAATTACCAGTGGCCCCATAGGCTTGTATTAACAATTATCTTGATGATTTGTACGGTTTATAATTAATTCCTTAAAAAACTGCCTATTAAAAAGTACGCGTTTCGGTCCCCAATGTCACGGTTTCCACGTAGACTCGCGTATATTGATGGGGGTTTTGGGGAGGAGGAGAAGGAGGAGAAAAGGAATAAATAAGCAAAATCCTCTAAAATAAGTAAATCCTTTGCAAAGACTATCAAGGTCCTTTTACTACATTCCAAAGCCTTAGGAATAATTTTATGGATAGCAGTGCACAGAAGAGTGCGTACTTCGGAAAGACGTATATATACGTCCAGAAGTTTAATGCTTTGGCTGAGAGAGACGTTTATATACGTTGGTGGCACATAAGAGGTTAAAGCGTATTATAGCTTTAGTGTAAAAGTATAGTATTAGTGAATTCAATACAATGTTATTGTGTGGAGGGGCGCGATGAATATTATGATTGAAAATTGGGTTGCGAGCATTGAAAGCTTGAGAAGCACTGCCTTAGTGTCCTATTATATACTCACTTTTTTTTCTAAAATTTATAAATAACTGAGTAAAATTATTTAATCCATGCATTGTAACAATCATATTAATTATTCAGTCTTTAAATTCCTATTTATTTTACTTTAAATCAGATAAAAGTGAATTAACAAATAAATTAATAAAAGGAGTTTAAGTAAAAAAAATTATAAGTAAACTTTAAAAATCGTTAGTTATATTTATTGACTGTCTGTTTTCGAGTTGCTATATTATTAGTTTATAGAATGATATTATACTATAATATTCAAACAATTCATTAAAATATCATTCAAATTAAATTTACATATGACAAAATTAAATCAATCTTAGGCTAAGCAACCTTTAACTTAAAAGCCAATTGCAATTAACTGCGCTTAGCATGGAGACAAAATAGTTTAGAAAGGTATTCGATTCTGCAGACATGCAAAATGTGACTTAACGTTGTCTTGACCGGTAACCACTTCTCAGGTTCAAATAAATGTAAATGGGCACTTTACCTAAAGTTTCAAATTTAATTGTAAACTATTTGATGATAACTATTGTTAACACCATTATATACTTAACTTCTCAATATAATTTGGAATATGTTACGCCGAGTAGATGGGTGGGTATTGGAATATAGTGCACCTTACACTAAATTGGTGAAATAACTTTCAAATAATTTAGATTCAGACATATAAATATCTAGCTAAGTAGAAATAAATTCTATAGAAAATTGGATTCCAAATTAAATTTATTTGAATTCATATTCTTTTAAAAATAAGAACCCACATCTTTTTACTCATACACATAAATTTATACACTTTAAAATTTATTAAAGATATATATTTTTACTTTAGAAATGGAGAATTGCATTTTCTTAAGAGAGTAATCTTTAAAAAGGCTTCTTGAGAAGGCCAAGGCCCACTCTGGGCTGTCGAGCCACGGAGGAAGGAAGAAAGGAATATTTTTCAATAAATTTGAACTTCTCCCTACCTTCAAGGAGGTAATATACGATAAAATTTATCAGATTATTTAATTTTAGCGCAGTAACACATATCTAATATGTGTTTGTGTGTGCAGATTTGCTTAGGTCACTAAAATTTTCTTGTAAAAGTTTCTGAATTAGTGGAAAAAATTTCGAGAATTAAATAAATGTGTGGTTATATATATATATATATATAAATTATAAGATAACCAGACATAAAATTTTAGAAAGGATCAATAGAAATTAAAATAATTTAAAATATGAAATGTGAATGCTATAGTACTAAAAACATTGTCGACTTATGACAGCTCTTATATATAAAATATATAAAAGTGGGGTTGAACATGTTATTTGGCTAGAGAACCCTCCTCTTTTCTGTTAATAATACTGAGCAAAAACCCATCGTGAAAATAATAAATAGAATATCGAAATACATTACAAGAAAATCACTTCTAAAAATCAGATTCAAAATGCATAGCACAAGCTAAATCTAAGTAAAATAAACGTTATTGCCAGATTCGCACCCAAATGCAAGTTCAAACAAGTAAATGGCTGAATAGTAGTCTAAAAAGAATAGCAATAAAGAATAAAAAAAATGTGTATACAAACTACCATTCCTTTAGGGACACTAGAACTATGAATGTATTTAAATATTTTAAAAAATACTACGGTAAAAGTAATTTGTATCTAATATTAGAATATGGAAATAACTATATATATCGAGGAAAAATGATAAATTTATAATAATGAAGTATTAAAAATCTAAACTATAGACTGAAGAAAAATTTTTTATCTTTAATTTGATCAATAAGTTATTTACTATTTTTAAGTATGGCTGCGCATTTAAGATTATTTATTGTGTGTGTGTGTCTTGTAATATTTCATGTGGAGTATTTTGCCTGATAACCATTAGTAACTGTTCTAAACTTGACTGAGTCCTTATGAAACTTAGGTGTAAGAAATACATATGGAAATATAAAATTATTATTAATTTGTATTCTTGATTGTGTTTGAAAAGCCAAAATGCGATTACTTATTTCTCTATCAGAAATTGATGACTTAATAAAAGCTGTATTATTATCAAAACATTTGTTGATCATTAAATTATAATAGTATTTACATATGAATCAAAATTTCCTAGCACTTTATCAACATAAACTATAATAAATTTATTTTGAAATTTTTTAATCTGATTTTTAATATCATTAAATAAGATATTATTACCTATACTAAAGTTATGTTTATTAAGCTGTTGTGTAATATTACATTGGAATTTTGTAAATGTCTCTAAAGGCATTCTATACTTAATAGCTATTTTGTAAATGAATTGCTCAATACCATTATATAATAGATTTTTTATGGTTTTATTATAATTGGAAATCTTTAGTCTAAAACCAGTACTTTTATTCATTATATTTATTGTCTTTTACAATGTTGAGGTATATATATATATATATATATATATATATATATATATATATATACAAGTTGCCTATTTTCTGCGGGAAAAAAAACTTAAGGTCATCTAGTGCAAGTGCTTCCGATTCGTCTGGAGCGCGGGTGGATTATAAACTGAGAAAATTTCTCTTGAGTCTCTTTGATAAATAACAATATGAACATTAAGTACAGTTTTTAAATAAATGAACATTTTTTTTGTCATTTTTATATTCAATATTTTTCTTCATACCCTTGAAAGGACATCAAAAGCCAATGAATGCATAGTTATAAATGTGGAAATTTAAAGTGAAGCATATGAAGTAAGCCGAGATAAAACGTGCCTGCTAACGTTTGAACACAATTAGAATTTTATGTGGATTTCAAAAAAATATATACTTACTTTTGGTTCTATAGTGAGCTATAAGAAGCAAGATGTTCATGTACATCTAGAGAGAAGTCAATAGTTTTTTAAAGCAGATTAAATATAAAGAAGACCGTTTTTATGTCTTGACAATCTATTTTGATGAAAATTTCTTTTGGGCTTTTCTCAGAATATTTAACTTTAAAAAAGAAACAAGAAAAAAATTACATTTGGAAAAAACTGATGACTAATTTAATTATATTTTTTAAAAAAAATCTTACTTTGGAAAAAACTGTCAGGAAATCGATTTATTTCTCAGAGATTCGGATCACCGATACTTTTCAAAAGCATTACATTTATATAAAATAAAATGCATGATAAAATAAAATGGAGAAAAAGTAATGTAGAAAAAATTATAATTTAAGAAAACAAATTTAAACACAGTTTTTTTTTATCTCCTCGTTATTTGAATTATTGTAGAAAATGTCTGATATAAAATCTTAATATATTTAAATAAATATTATAAGAAATCTAATTTTTTACGATTATAAAAAAATATATTATCGGGAAATTAATAAAGGGATAATTAGCTAATCAAATGAATGTTTTTTTTAAAAAAAAAACTTATTCAATAGCAAATAATTCAAAATTAGAAAGAAATTGAAACACTTTTTATTAACTATAACAAATGTAATTAAAAAAACATAATAAAACTAGCGGAAACAATTTAACTAGAGTACATCAAACCTGAAGAATAAAAAAATTAGCTTAGAAATTTTAGAGAAACTAGATGGAGCTTAGAAATTAAATGGTTTTTTCCCCAAAAATAAAAGTTCCCCAAAGCTCGCCAATTTACCACCAAAATGTGAAAAAAAATAAAATTACTCAAAAGTTAGCTTATCCTCATTTAATGTGGGTATATTAAAATCGATCTCTAAAGCAACACGAGTGCTATTGGCGTCTGACATCGTAATTTTGAGCCATGAACAAGTGTCGACGATGACACTAACTGGCACTTCGATCTCATTTCTCACCACGTCAATGTGAGTACTTTAATCCATGACAGATTTAACGTGCAACAAGCGTGGTGCACCTCTTCACGACAAGTTTTATGTGGCCTCAGGACTCGACAACGCCGGCCACCTGTTTGTGTTCATGACCATTAAGTTATCATGGTCACTCCCCTCTTTGAAAAGTATGATTTTAAAATAACAGGGGATTCATTAGACAAAATAAGCAAAAGTTGTAATGTGAGTACTTCGTTTTCTGTGTCTAGATATTCTATTTGATAGCTATAGAGATTTTTCCTGTCTAATAATAAGTAACATTTACGAATTAATCTGAAACTGCTATAATACCCGTAGAAGTTTAAGAATAAAAATACAAACATGTGTCGCATTGCTAATTAATATTAAAACTAACACAAATTATGTTGGGTTTTTTGTGGAAATTTATACAGGTGGAAAGTGAGACATTTCTATTGTCACCAAAATTTCGTTTTATGCAGTTTGATGTCATGATTGGAGCTAACTAAGTGATTATGATTAAAAGCATTGTCACTGGCAATATTCAACGCTACGATTCCTGAATCCATAAAAATACTTCCTGAGGAATACTGAGGTTTACTGCACTACAAATGGAATAATTGATCTGAGAAAAGGTATGGTTGCATAGACTCATATGTTCTCATACATTATTTTAATACGGAATTACGAGATTCCACGACAGAAACTTGCATTGCTGTAATGAAATACTCAGTTAAAAATTTAAATTCTGTAGAATAAATCAGAGATACAAAATAAATATTTAATGTTTATTTATTTCGTTTTTGGGGAAAATGCCAAAAATCTATTACAGTATCTAAATCCACTAAAAAGAAAATGAATTGAGTGCATGAGTACTTAAATTACTCTATTTCGAACAATTGGCCAGATACTGATCAAACTGATTTAATTCTAAATATTGATGGTAAAGTAATGAATGAATAAAGTTTGGAAGTATGCTTATATTTTTTGTGAAAATAATTTAAGACATATTCAACAATATTTAAACAATAAATATTAAAAAAAATTCGACGTAGTATTCAAAGTTTTCCATTATTTTAAAAATAAATAATAATTTAAAGCAATAAAGTGTTCTGTTATGTATTTAGGCTTAAGAAATTAATTACTGCAACGGAAACGCTGAACAAAACAGAAAAGAAAAGTTAATATTTCACAAAATCGTAAAATATATTTTATTCAAAAAATCTTTTAATTAATTTAAGGTTATCATAGTTGTAGTTTGATTTTGCTTAAAATCATATAAATAATTATGAAACATGGTGTTGTATAAAAATAAAATGTATCAACGCTGGTTTTGGCATTGTGTAACCAATTATGAAAGGTAAAGTCAAAACCAATTAACTAAAAAAAAACGATTGTGATTAATTTTTTTTTAAATTACATTTTAGAAAAGAAGTTAAATCATAGAGATGGTTATATTTATGAAAACATTTATGTAACGCGGAAATATTTTCAGTTCAAACATTAAATGGAGCAATTGACATAAAAGTTAATGAACACTTTATAGGTTAAAAATGCGAGTAGAAATATATATATTAAAATAAAAGTGAAGAAGTACTAGAACCTACAGTGCTAAAGCAGGAAGAAATTGGAATTCAACAGACACAGCAAATGTAGATACAAAAAAGTTTTTGAACCAAACTGGAGACCTATTATGATTTCTAAAGCTGTCACTGAATTAGGCCATCGAATTAGGGTTAGCAATGCTTTATGGATCCAACCTTCCCAGTACAGCAGAAATTTTCGACATAATAAGGGAAAAAACCAAGTTGAAAAGTTAAGCCTAATACAACACTTGGAAGAAAAACATGATAATATATTAAAATAAAGCTAAGAAAAGAGAATAATAATGAATGTCTCAAGGAGAGGAATAGTACAAAAAATTTTAAATAGAAAAAAAAAAATACGTGTCAAATAATTACTGGAAATCGAAAATTCAACCTTCCACAATAAGCTCCCAACGCGATTGAAGATTGGAAATGACTATTCAGTGGAAAAACCGTGGCAGAAACCTGGATATTTATTTTTGCAATTAAACAAAACCACTAAGATTTTTGAATTAAACAAACCACCATGTCATAATGTGAATTGTCTATTATGCATGACAAGCAGCATGAACCCTTGCTTAGCTCCTAGTATAAGCGCATAGCAGCAACAGCAACACTGCTGCTTCTTAATCTTCTTATCTTATATATATTATACACTATACGCTTGTATCTTATATATATATAACAGCCCTATATATATATATACTATATATATATATATATATATATATATATATATATATATATATAATACTGCCATTAATTAAACCTGAAATTTTGGTTCCTAAGACCAAGAGTTTGCTATTGTACTACTGTTGCTATATTTCCTACTATCTTGATTAGTTATACTTAGGTTTTATGGCTATTTGTATATATATATATATATATTTGTGTGTGTGTTTGTGCGTGTGTGTGTGTTTTCAAAAGCTCTTCATTAAAATATATGCAAGTAATAAATAACTGAGCAACGTAAAAAAGTCGAGAAAATAATTTTTACCTTTGAGACTTTCATTAGTCTTCAATAGAGCGCAGAAATTTAAAAGAATGTAAAGAATATTTAAGTATCTGATTGAAAATTGAAATATTTTGATATCAATGAAGATAGATATAGAGGTGGATATATTTCTATTTACTTCAGGATTACTTAAAATTGTAATTAATTTAAAAGAATTTCAGAAATAAGTATATCTTAAAAGCATTACTTAGTATACATTTTAATAAAAATATTTTTTATGGAACTTGAACATTTTTAAATCTTTAAATATTTTCTTCAAAATCCCAGTCAGAAATACTTTTAATAGGCAAATAAAAAATTACTTTTCCAATGTAAAAAAAAAAATCTATCCTTTCTAATAAATATCATTTATGTTTAATCTTCCATATCAAACGCGTAGATTACTTTAGACTTTTTTGTCTCCTTATAGATCAAGGTAATTTTATCCAATCTCTAAATTCGTAGGAAACGAAAGAGATATCCATTTACTTAATTATATCTTTTCTTAAAATGATCGATTTGTGGATTACTTTCTGTTCTAATAGTAGGGCAGAGAAACTCTGTAAGTACTCTCAAATAAGTCTTTAGTGAAGGTGTTATTCTTTATATTAAGTAAATAATAGTAAGCTGTTAATAGTGTAAAGAGGATCCATCTAATTCTAGATTTTTTGGTAATTTAAACGAAAAATCTAATGTATTGTGCACTGCAATATTTGTGTTTTTTAATAACCGTATGTAGTTTTAATATCTATCCATATAGATATAAAGAACATTTATATATTGAAGTATTCATTTTCGTAAAATCTCTGACCAAATTTAAAAAAACCAAAAAACTTCTTTATTTATCATTTTTAATAATTTGTTTCAAATATTTTTTTTTTTCATCTTAAATTATTCAACATATATATCTTTCTCAGAAAATATAAAATTTTTAATTAGTGGTCAATATTTTAAAAAATTCTGTAGGTAATAGTTCAGTATTTTTTGAGAAAAATTAAAATACAAAATTACAGTTAAGATTATATGAATTTTTAATACAATTCATAAGATTATTATGTTCATTTCTGTGAAGAAAAATAAAAAATGATTACTTAAAGCAATTCAATTTCTTTTAATATTTGAAATACGTAGCTTCTTTAAAAATTTTATGCCAAAAGTATGACATTTATAAATACATTTTAGTCTTTTAGCTAATTATGCATTTTAATTATAATTTTATTCAGTAAACATCGCAATAAAGATGATTAGGTACTATCAGAAAGAAATTCTTCTTTCACATACATATAATATTTTTAAAACGCCCTTAATAAAAGTGAAAACACAGTTTTTATTTGTAATAGTCATACTTCATCTACATTTCTTGTTTATTTTTGCTTAATACTTCTAACTAAAACGCTTTTAGTAACTTTATCAAATGATTTAAAATAACAGATTGAAAATGTTGACTTTCATATATCATAACTGTATGCAAACAAAAATATTTGCATTGCTTATAAATTACAATTCTCCCATGAGAAAGCAAATATATATATTGTGATAAATTCATGTTTCAATGGTATAAAAAGGTATTATAAAACTATTACGACTAAAAGCTTGTGAATATTTTAATCCAAATAAAAAATATATACGTTTTTATGTTGAAACTTTTTTGTATTTCGTACAATTCAAAAGAATTATTTTGTTTGTAGATTTAAAAATATATATCTATATATATATGAATAACAAATTTATATAGAACAATGAAATAATGGTTTTCAAGAAGATATCAAAGCGTGTTTAAAATTTTATTTAAGATAATAAGGTAAGCATTTATAAGAAACTTAGAAAAATAGCTGCGTAAAAATTTATGACTAGGCACATTGTATACAACTAGGTAGATAAAATAAGTGGTTAATAAATAAGCATTCTCTTCTTAATTCAAAATTCCAGAGTCAACATGTATCTTTTGTTTATTGAAAAATGCAACATATTTACTATATTAAAAAAGTGCTTTAAAGGGACATTTTTCGGCACTTCCTGCTTTAGGAATAATGCAAACATACTGAAGAAACTTAACTGGAAGTGCATATTCCTTATTTATGAGCGAAAGTCCCTCCATTTCCATTTAATGACTGAACTTCTAACAGGATCCTGCGCTAACACCTCAGAATTAACCAGGATTATACCTCTCTCACAAAATACAACTACTTCCTTTTGTGGACACTTCACACAAGAAATCGAGAATCTTTCATCTCATTCGAGCTTTTACTTTAACGATAAGACGAGGACTTGAGCCATAAAAGTCTGGAAAACTCTCCATCAGCTCAGAGTGGAATGTACTCTTATAATGGAGGCGATAACCGTTCTTCAGTCATAAAATGCCGCTTAGAACACTTTTGGAACCTCTTCTAAAGTTGGGCAATTTTAGTGCGATACGGTGACACTCTTTCAGGGTTACTTTTCTCATTCATTTTTACTTCGGAATCCCCCAGGAAAGCCCTTGAGACAGAGTTGGCACCCAAATAGCTTGATTCATGGTATGTTTGCTCAGGTAGGTTTATAAAAGAATGTTTAAAAAGAGTAGCTATACTAAGTTAATTGAAATATAAATATGCGCAAATTTTTTATCTTCTCTATGTTGTAGTGAATTATATTATCAGATCAAATAAAAAAATGAATTGAAAACTATTCTTAGTTGTTTCGGTGAAATAAAAGAGTAATGCTACAATTTATTTCAAATCTTAAGGTATCCGACAACGTTCGGAACCGTGATTTTGCAAAAACGTATAAATGGATAATATTTATGATATTTAGTGTCACTTAGATAAGAAAACGTATATAAAATTGTTTTAAGGATATTATTACAATAAAAAACAATTTAAGTACAATATTTTGTCAAAAAGGGAACATAGAATGACCCATTTTCAAAATATTCTCCCTTCGTGAAAAATGCTTCTATTATAATAATATTTTGCCCGTATATAGCTCAGACCTATGTACAGAGGCTCAACTAGAATTTTTGAAATATATAACTTAGAAGTGAGTTTAGCCCTGTTTTACGACAACAGAGGGGAGAAATTTTAAGAAAAAAAAGCGGATAATTATTTCAAGTGGTAGTAACTCTGAAAATAATGTGAATTTTTCAAAACTCCTATTATCAGACTCTCTGGAGAAGTCTTTATATAAGCACACACAAAATATTATTATTATAGAAGCATTTTTTTGAAAAAAGATTATTCTAAGCTATTTTTTTGCCAAAATATAGTATTTAAATAATTTTTTTGTCATAAAGTTCTTAAAACCATTTTATACATGTATTCTAATCTAAGTGACACTAAATATCATGGAAATTATCCATTTATACGCTTTTTTAAAATCACGGTTCGAACGTAGTCGGATACCATATGGAATGTAAAGTTAGTGTCAATATATTTTCTTTTTTTCGTATTTATAATTATCAATAGTGCTACATTGTGTCTTTGTTACTTTTGAACTTTATTGAAATTAAAACATGAAACTAATCCGAAAACATAATTAAAATGAGGAGGTAATTTTAGTTTAATAATATACGCTTTGCATCTGCATAAATATTAAATATTATTTTTTTTTATTTCTAATGGGCTGCGGATTTGAGTTTATCCATTGCATACCTAGTACATTCCCCGGAAGCTGGTATCTTTTTTTAGTGTGGCACCATATAGGCGAATACCAATCGCCGCAGGTAATTCTGACCCCAGTTTCCTCCCTAGGGAGGCACCTGAGCTGTGACGATGCGAACCTGTACTAGGATTTAATTTTGCCGAAAGCACCCAAGACAAACAGACATTCTAAGGATCTTTTACATGCAGTATAAGCATACGACATGGCCACTGTCGGTTTTCTACCTATCTATGAATCAAGCATATTACACTGCTACTTTAATGTTTCTTCACGTTCATTAAAATGTAATAAAAACTTAATTGAGAAAAAATACAAAATAATAATTGAAATTACCGGGAGTTAACAATTTAAAATTAAAATATGCTTTTGTAGTTTTACCGAGAAATTTCCCTTATTTTCTTAGAAATGTTGATTCATGGCAAGAAAAATAGTTTTATGAATTTTAAACTAATAATAAATGTAATGTAATGAATAACACTAGACGCTTTTTTGGCTGAAAAAATATACCGAAGGTTGTAAAATGTTCACTATTATAATTATTTGAAATTTCTTACTTTTTTTATTCAAAGAAATTATTTCATATTTTTATTATTTTATCTTCTTGAATATTTTAATATTATCAAATTATTTTTTAGTTTCATTCACTTATTATTCATGATAAACAACTGAGATTAAATTTCTATTTTTAAAGCAATAAAAACGGTGAAATTTGAATAAATTTAAACTAAAAAATAATTTTTTTTTGAAGATTAAGCTGAGTATTTTTATTTCCCAAGCGCTTGGAAAGTTGTACTGATTATACAAAATAATTGTAGAAATATAAACTTGTACACCTTATTATTACTTTCAAACTACAATTTTAACTAAAGGAAGCTGATGATCAAAGCACCAAGTTCGAAACACAATTTTTTATACATATATTCATTCGTTTCCTAAGAATTCAGTTCTTCAGACTTTTTCGTCATACAACAACATACGTCGTACTTTGCTGACGAATCGTAAACAACGATGATGTGAACTCCATGAGATTTAGCAAAAGCGTACTCTAAACGCCGAAACGAGACTGACAGATTACCTCCTAAATTAACTGCTTCTTGTCCTTTACTTCCCAGAAATAAAATATTTACTATTGAGAGGCTTGCTGACACATACTTACGTATAAATGGATCACTTACTATCCACTTGAGGACTTATAGTTCCTAGCCACCCAGGTCTCGGCAAACTTTCTCTCGTGGAAGTTTTCGACTCTAATCACTTACTCCTTATGAGGTTTCAGGATTTGGATCCAGTAGACATTGTTGAAATATTACCGCGACTAGAAGGTCAGTAATTTTCCGACTAGTAATGTCAAACTTATGATTGTGTTGTGTGAGAGCTCAGTAGAGGTAAGCTACGCTTATGTACAGTTGTAATCTGCCATTGAAGGTCGGTTGCCCTTATTACTAAGCCTAATTTGAAATGATTTAAGTTTTTCTTGTGTTTTTAAATACATGCGTCGTCTAAACTAAATGTTTGTTAAAATATAAAGCGGTTGTCTTTATGTGATGTGCCGCCGTATGTATTAGAAACATTATTTACATGTCTACAGTGCTTGATCATGGGAATATTATCACAATTTTTTTTAAAAATATGTATTATTTCAAAGTATCTTATTAGTTATAAAATGGCAATAAAATAATAAAAAAATTTTAAAATTAAAATTACTAGCATTTGTTGTAATTAACATGGGAAATAATTTTGTTCTCAAAATGTAAAGTGAATGTTAGGTACTTCTGGTAATAGATTTTTTTTATGTATATATATATATATATTGATACATAGTTTTAATTCCTTCAGTCACAAATATAATAATACTGTCAAATAGTTGATGTGATAATTAATATTTTTATGGAGATTTCAATTCATGATTTCTTTGAAAACTAAGTTATATTTTTAGAAATTTATTATGGAAACATAACAAAGTTTAATTAGATATTATTGATTCATTCAATATAGAAGAAATATATTTTACCAAAAAATATCTATTTTTCTGTATTGCATAAAAGTTTCATACCATGATTTCCAGTTGGGACACAACTAAATTAAACTTCACATATCGAAATTAGAATAAAACATAATTCAATTTTATTTCTTTTCTAAAAATTATACACAACTTGAACAATATTTAAAAATTTCATTGTACATTGCTAATAAAAATAACATATGTTAAACACAAGACAGTACAACATAAAATCTTTCAAAATAATGGAAAAATTAGGAATGGATAAATTGGTGAACATGCAGGTTAGAACTAGGTGGTGAAGGAAATATAAACTCTATGAATCTATAAACAAATATATTTAATCATCTTTAATGATTAAATCTATTTTTATAATACATCAATACAACTTTCTCCTGAATTATTCTTTAAATTTTTTCTAAAAGTCAAATTTGATATTTAAGTTATTTTCTAAGACTGTAACTAATTCATGGTATAAGATTTTAATTAGCATTGTTAACTAACGTCAATAAAATTTAGTTCTTATGATGGATAAAACATTTTAATTAGAATTGGTTTCAAATTTTGTATTCTTTTAAAAAGTCTTATTTAGTTTGCAAAATGAGTATTGTTTCATAATGATTAAAAAATAAATAATGAAAAAGTCTCTGGAATATTTGCTGATTAAAATATTTGCTCCACACATGAAGATGTTTACATAAATTGAGAGAAAAGAAGATTCTATTTAAAAAAAATTGAGAAATAAAATAATTTAATGAGGTGTGTGTGAAGAGAGAGATAGAGTGTTATTATAAAATTCGGAATTATATTTAAATCCTGCTACTAAACATTAAATTATTGAGCCAAATCTTAACTTTAAATGTATTTAGTTTCCAATACAAGTGGTACATCCCCTAAATCCAAATTAATATACAATTTAATACAAAAGTTCAAGAAATATTAAAATTACAAAATTGGAAATGTAACAGCTATATGCTATATAACTATCAGAAATATTTTAATTGTAAAACGAATTAAATAAAAAATTGAAATTCTTTAAACAAAAATTAATTAAAAAAATATAGAAGATAAAAACTCCCCTTCCCTATATCCATAAAAAATATGAATATTTTGGAAAATAATCACTTTTGTGAAATAATTTATAAATTACATTATTTCAACACTTTTTTATGCTCATCTCAATAACTATAATCACCTGGATACAAATTAAATTTAAAATGCTGCACTTAAGAGAATGTTCTGTTAAATTTTACAGAAAAATGACATTTGTGTAAATATAGGAATTTGAAAAATCAATGTTTTATAATGTTAATGCTAAATAGTTAATCCATCACCTTCAAAATTTAGTTATTTTATTTTCAGTACCGATATCACTATTTTTTTGTCTGACAGAAGATTATGGAAATTACTAAGACTCTTAATTTTTAAGAATTTTATATAAAAGAAAATGTAACATAACACTGCTGTCCGTGAAAGTTCTTATCATAAAGTAATATACATGCATTTTTTTAAAAAAAATAGTTCACCACAAAATTCCATAAATCTAACAAATAATAAAATATTTGACATTTGACAATAGGAACATATATAATTGTCTAAAAATTTAATCATTTATGCCATTAAGTCCTTTGCAATTTGAAGCACCTGAATTCTTCTTCTGTTAGAGGATGCCATACACATTCTAAAATTCTACTGACTTCACTTTTTGTTTTTTCTATAGACACTGAGGTCTTACGTAACCAATCATAAAATGAATCAGACCATTCCGGATTGTGAGGCCAATCGCATTTTTGAATTAGACCCCTGCGTCTTACAACCAATCGTCTTAGATTTCTTGATTGGGATGCTAATAATAAGATAGTTGCTGTTGAAATTCTGTCCCGTATCACAAGGGTATCAAGAAATGGACAGCAGCGAGATAATAATATCTATATAAATAGAAAAAAAGAGTAATATATATATATATATATATATTCCACTCATAACTTAAAATATTGAAAGAGGTTATAATCAATTTTTAAACACAAATAAGGGCATATTTTTAGTTCTAGTAAGATTAATACTCTCGTTAGTTATATGATAAAAAAAAGTTCTGTACTGCTATTAAATTTCATAAATCCTCTCTCTCTCTATGTATTATCTATACGTTTTTTCCCCCTACTCTTTTAGTTTTCGACACACTCAATTTATTTCGATTTAGATCATTTATTTTTCTTTTGCTTCAACTTTTTTCACTATGTTTAAAAAAGAGTTAAATGACATAATCAATATCGCATTTTTGCAGCTTGGGGGAATATATATTTTCTTTTAGTTTTTTTGGGTAATGGTCATTCTTTTTATCATTGACACAATGCGATAAAAAGTGAATGTTTTTCTTAAATTACAAAATAGAGACCAAATTTTAGTCTCAATCTAGTTTTCTTTAAAGTTCTCATTCTATGTTATTAAAATTTGTGAAACTGATTTTTATGGCATTTTTAATATAAATTTTAAATAAAATTGTCCTATTTTCCTCCCATTTATCTCCATTCATTAATGAACTCTTTTCCTGTCATAATAATAATTTTTGATTAACACCATTCTCTTGCAAAATAAATGTAGAAAAAGTTATAAATACGTGAGGTATTTAATCATTTTAAATTATGACAACGTTAAATTAACGTAAAAAATTTACAAACTCATTCCTTATAATTAAATCTGTGAAATGTTTTCTGTACATTTTACATATTTAATATATACATTCAATGTTGATAAAAATAGCATCTCATGAAGGAAATGTGCTACAATCTTGAAACTTTGCCAACAGCAAAAGATTCAATTGTTATGTAAATGATCTAACGTGCGATCTAAATGCGCATGCATTTGATGCAATAATGCAAACATAATCTGTCAGTCATAGAGATGGCAGCTTCTTTTAAAATCTATAAGTTATTATATTTAAAACCTGTGAAGGTATCATTATACGAATGAAGATCGTAGATCGTCGGTGGGCAGTATAGCTTGCCACTGAAATTTTCAGCAATTCTATTAAACAGTATTAGTAACAATGGGTATATAAAGAAAGCAACATTCAGTGGTAAAGGTCACGAAGATCAGACAAACTAAGAGAGTGATTGTTCATCAGGCTCGAATAAATGTAATGGTGCCCCGATCATCTGTTAATGATGCTGTTGTGGCTCAAGTTGGTAGGGAAATAATTACAAAACAAATCTGGAGTACTAGAACACTTTAAGAGTTCTGTCTTTAACACCTAAACATAAGCAGCTCTGCTTCAATGATGCTAAGATAAGCAACTTAAAAAGTTATGGAAATGCGCTTTGCAATCTTTAGTGATGGGTCACAATTCGGGATAGGATCTGATGGCCAAGACCAGATGTCGAAAGTTAACCCCAACCTTGTTATCGAATTTAAAAGATTCCGAAAAGCAGGTCTAGACACTCAGACCATTTGATAGAACCTCTTTAGTAATGACTAGTGAGATACATTCATCTCAGCACTATGTGGATGATACTGAACTTATACCATGTGTACTTTGTAAATATTCATGATGCTTTATTTGAGCAAGATCATGCCCAGACTCAAATGGCACTGCATATATATAGGTTTGACTACATCATTTGCAAACACTTCCACAGCCTTTCCGCTTTTCGGATCTTTTCAATACTAAACACGTCTGGGAACAGATATGAAACATTACTTGACATCGTGTTACAATATATTTGAGATTCAGAAAGTACCCTATAACAAGCCTCAAAATCAAACTACAACAATGCCACTTCGTTTTGTGACCTGTATTGCAACAGCCTGTTGACGAGGACTAGGCTAAGGTTCATGTCTTCTTCACTAACTTCTCTTATTCTCTGATTTTAAGACATATGTTTTATGTATATATATATATATATATCAGTTTCATATGTATCTTTATGTGTATTTAATTCAACTTGCATTAACTGCTTTCTTCTTGGTGCTCTATTTTTATTCGTTGTATGTATTTTACTGGTAAGAATAATAGTTATAAAATATATTGAACTGTTGAAATGGAAATTCATATTCTTTCCCTAATGCACAGACTAATTGTTTAAGGAAAGCTTATGTTGATTGTTTATTGACATCTTACTTAAAAGAAGCACGAAGGTTACTGACGAGTAATTCTGAACCACATTCAAGTGAATGACAGCAATAGAGCAGCAACCATTTTTCTATTATCATAATCTACTTTTTAAAACTCAGCATTATTTGGGGAAAAAAAGAAAAAAAAACTTTCGTTTTTAAAAATATAAAATTAAAAAAAAATTATCATAACAGAAAAATGTTCGTAAATATTACAGCTAAGATAGTATCACAATTTAAAGATTAATTGTCTGCTCAATGTAATATAGCATATGTGGACCTCTTACGAGTTTCTTTAGAAATACCTCGGAAATTCCCATGGAATTCAAATTAAATTTAAAATTTCAGTAACATTATCTTTTTTTTTCTGTATAATGTTCAGAAAAAAAAATTGGATTAAGAAGTAGGATATTGATTTTATTGTAAGATAAATATAGCGATATCAATTAACTCAAATAATTAATTCAATGTAGTTATTATTTAGTTCCTTTTGTGTTTAAAACACTGTTTTGAGTTTAATTAGTTGTAAAGCGATTAGAAAAATTTGCTCTCTCTCTCTTTATATTTATTTATTTTTCGAAGAATTTGCCATTTATTTAAATTAATTCAGATTCAAAAAAGAAAATTAAATGAGCAATCACTTAATTTTTGATGATTATACATCATTTAGTGTTTTACAGTTTTAATTAAACCCGTAGAGGGAATTTTTTAAACTATTTGTACTAAATCTATATACCTGATAGCATATCTGAAAAAAAACGTGCCTGTATAAGATCGTAAAATTCCTAATTAAGTGAAGTGCTGGAAGCCGAACTAAAAAAGGCACTAGTACAAAGCGCCATTCGTTTTATATTTTTAAATTACTCCATTTGTTTAATTACAGACTTATTTAATTAACTTTGTTTGGACAAACTGTTTGGATCATTGCAGATACTTTTGTTATATTCCATGTGATTATTACTTTGCATACGTTTAAATATGTCAAAATACGATTTTAAAAATAAAATAAAAAAAATCTTAAATTAAAAACCAAAATATGAATTCAGATTATTATTCAAAGTTTTTGTTAATATGTAAGTGCCGGTTTTTTTTATTATTATAATATCCCCAAAATTATTGACTTTGAAATTCAAGTTAAAGTGAAAACAATGATTTAAAAAATATGTTATATAGAATCAATTATATACATATAATATAATATAATATATATATATATATATATATATATAAGATTTCTAAGTAAACATAAATTCAAGGCTTAGATAAAATAAAATACTTTAGGTAACATAATAGATAAAAGCCCTAAATCTCCATACGTTTAAAAAAATTTTCATTTCTGAAAATTAATTTCAAAATTATTTATCCAGTGGATCAGATTCTTGTGTAATTCTTATACTTCAATCTTTTAAATTTTCTTAAGACTACCAGCAGTAAAATATTTTAAATGAAGATTTTTTTTTTCCTTTTACATATTTTTTTTCTGGATTACACCCCATCGCAGTCAAATTGCCTTTTTCACGCCGTCTAACATAGTAAGTTTGTGCCACATTAGATTTTTTCAGTACTTTCCAATGCTTTCCTTAAACTTTTTTTTAATTCTAAGAGACGTGAGTTGAATAAAAAATCCAATTCTTATTTAAAAAATAATCTAGTTGGCAACTCTTCAAAGGCCAAGTGAAAAAAAAAAGTCAACAGAAAAAGCAAATTAGCTTTGCCAAGTTATATTTAGACTCAAGGAGGTATTTTTTTATGTATATATCTGGCGGTCAACTCTATTGCGTTTTTATCTAATTTTCTTTTTAACGTTTGATATACAAAACTCCAAAAAAAGAAAAGCTAGACTTTTAAAAACAACCTTGTGGATCTTTTTTTTTTCGAACCACGTAAAAACATCGCATTGTTTTAGCGTTACACAGGATCAAAACAAACATTACGTAGATCCTCTACTCTACGGGGCCTTTTTTCCTTCGTTTTTCCTTTTTTTCTTTCTTTCTTTTTTTTTTTCATTTTGCTTTTTCGCAAAAAAATGAATTTATTAACTACACTTTCAATCTAAACTTGTCATTTGGGTAAGGTAAATTCCGAAAGTAAGTTTTCAGAAATATTTGAATTAAGATCATTTTTTTTATACATCGATGACGTTGTCTTTATTTACTTTTAAGCATCGAGTTGAATGTAAAAGAACTTGGGTTCGGACTCTTGAATCAAAAAGATTAATAAAATTCAATTAAAACTTACTTTTCAATTATACGGTATTATACAGGTTTTTGAGACTTCTGAAAGTGCTAAATTTTACGCAAACAATATTTTTCCTTTATCCGTGAGTTTTTTTTGCTACTTCAGTTGCGTTTTTAATATTTTTATAATTATTATCCTTCATTCTTTTATTCTTCTCTTTAAAAAGTTAACTTATACTAAATTTTAGTATACTTTTATAATACGTACACACATACACACACACACATATATATATATATAAACTTATATTTAATTGTAATTTGACTATCATGCAAAATATTAAGAAGAAAAAAATGATGCCAAAGGCATATTTTCAAAGCTAAAATTTCGAAACATTTTCTCCTTTTTTTTCCTTATGCTTTATTTTAATTATAACCAATGATTTGTTTGTTATTGTTGACATTATATAAATAGAAAAGGAGAAAAGTGATTCGCACTCATTCATTGACTCCTTATGAGATCCCAAGAACTATTAAAATCACAGACTTGAAATTCAGTAAGCATGTTTCTTTTGTTGAGTAGAAATCTACAAACAACAGGTTTTGTGGAAATCAACTCCCAAGAGGATGGTTTACGGGAAAAAGATTAATATACTTCGTTTTAGAAAGCCGAGTCCTTTTTTGAATCAATTTGTGAGGGCTGTAAGATTGTTTTTGAGTACAATCGAAGCTTAATGCTATAACTTAGAACACTTCTCCCCACAATGCCTAGCGTTGGTGTGGTGTGGTAGTTAGGAGAGGGAGGTGCCAGCTCAGGTGTCGTCCACGTCACTTGACCAAGGTTCAAAATTACGTGGTCCGTCGCCAAAAGCCCTCGTGTAGCTGAACAGTGCGACGTTAATATTCAATCAATCACCCCCCAATAACTTAAAAACAGTTTTTCATAATTATACAAAATCATGAAATATTTGGAGAAGAGGGTGGATAACGACTACTGTGTGTGAACACATATAATGCTAGAGACAAAACTTAAGCAACTTTACTGATTTTGCTGCTATTCCACAAAAAGTAAACTAGGATACAAAAGGTTATAATATATTATGACCAGTGGCACACACAAGTGGGGTGTCCTAGGGGTCCGGACATCCCCATAGCCCTTGATTTTATTTCCATTGGTTTATAATCCTATTTATATATTACGTAAAATTTAATTATGTATTTGTTATTAATAATTAATTTTATTAATTGATGCTAATTATTTATTCAATACTTAATTTTGTATTGTTTTTGTTCCTGAAAATCGACAAAATCAAAAGAATATGTTGGGCGGCGTATCGGAACAAAATACCAAAATGGTGGACTTTCGACCCTGGACACCTTGAAAAACTTTTGTGCGCTACTGATAGTGACAATATATTATTTAAACAATACTTAAGCAATGAAGAATGCTTAATAGAAAATAAAATGAATGTCATATGCATAATGAAGTGAAGGAGAAAACGGTTTTACTAACGAAATGACAGGTATTGAACGCCACTTGGCCAAAATTCTTTGTTCCTTATTTGCAATGTTTATAGGTACCGAGTGTTCTAAGCACTAAATTATTTAACAGTTCTTGAAGTCTGATGTCCTCATTCCTCAATGGGATACGTGTCAGTCGTCTGTTGTCCTCCGGTTGATACGAATGTTCCGCGGACATCTTATCAAAGCACCTTATACAATCTCAATGGAATTTAAATCAAAAAGACAATCAAACATGTAAGATATTCATCATCTTCACTTTCTAGAGACTTTTGAACAGTGTTGGACCCATCTTGTAATTCATAAAAGAAAAAAATAAATCTTGATTAATTACGCCTCAGAACAAACATCATCACAGTATGTGTACCTATCATCAGTTTGTGTGCTATAAATGTGGAACTGCTTCCAAATTAATATCTTCCAAACATATGCTAGAACAACTTCAAAGCTTTCTATCCCTAGTGTTAATGATATGGATGTGTTTTCCAACATCTATCCAGAAATGTGTCAAGAAACCTTTGTCAGTCCGGAACTATTCTCATGAGTTAAGAGGACATAATTTCGTTGATGAAATACTCAGTATTAGTATTCATTACCTTTTTAACACTAGAACGCCCACAATTGCGATTACCCTTAAACGTAATAGCGGTGTCGTTTCGACACCGCAATGTAAAATATAAAAGAATAATAGTTTCAACTAAATAATTGTAGGACTACTGATCAGTAGAATTTAGTTTTAAGACTTTTTAATATTATTTCATCTAATTACGATATATTATGACCCTTTATATTACAAAAAACTAACTTATAAACATTATGTTTCGCAAAGATGGTTGAACCACTGCTTAATCGCAAAACATTTCGAAAAACAAATCTGCCAGAAACATTACTATTATGAGGTATCCACTCTGTGCTATCCTTAGCGACATATATATCAGTATTTACTGAACAATTATCAATTACAACTGCGCAGAATCTAAATTGGAACAAGACCGCTAACTACCATGTGATTTATTCTCAGAAAGCTCTCGCAACGAATTAGCAATTTCATCAGAGCTTAGATCTTTTCTACGAAGCATCATTTCAAATTGTCTACTCTGCACTAAGTTCGAAAACAGAATAAAATTTATTTTTTTGAGCTGATAAGCAAATACTATGTAACGAAACACTTAGACACAACAATTTTAGTATAATTGATTCATTTCCACTGTGAACCCAATAACATTGAATTAAAGCTCAAACAAATGTGTGATAGGATTTTGGGAAGTTTGTTTTACTACTGGCATCTACTTGGTGAACTATATTTTGTTGAACGACAACTATTTACAATGATAAATTGTCTTGATGTCGAAATGACACCAGCGGACGTTCTAGGCATATTTAGTTGTAAAATTACTCCTAACTAACCTAAAACGACAAAACTTTTTCTGAGTAATCACCAGGGAAAAGGATTTAAATTCACGAAAAGTTTACAAATCCCCTGCCAAAATACGAAAAGGTGAGCGAAGTAAAAAGACTTTGGTGTCCAATCGACCCCGATGGACGTTCTAGTGTTCAACGGTGCTTCCGATGGTCTACTGTTAATAATACACATCATTCAGAATGACAGAGAAATTTACCATATTTACAAAGGTGTCTGGACAAATTAATCTGGGAAATCTGTATCTGTCGTCCGTTTGCCACAAGCAGTTACTGAACAATGTTGCCTGTTGTTGATTTCGGGTTTTATTCGCAGTAACGACAACAAATCAGTCATCTTTGAAGGTATATCAACCACTACCACTCTTTCTCACAGCTGTATCTGTCGTCTAATAAGTTTTCCAAGCTCATGATAAGAAAAAAATACCTCTCAAACTCTTGAGGAAGATTCGTAAAGTTACCTCCTCCCCAGCTTTACAAACATTTTACATGGGTAAAACCTCTTGATGATTTCTTGTTGTCCTATTGAAGATGTGATTAATGTTTTACTTGTTGCGAATATCTAGAAATAACCCTTTCTTGCTTCTTTGCAAGTTTCGAGCTTTCAGCATGTATTTGTGAGATCCAACTTCATCTTCGACGTTATGCTTCTAAAATTTTCGTACACATCACCTTACTAATGATTTGATTTTTCATAATGCTGATCACAGGAAGCCCCTTTTCTATATGTTGTTGTCTGTGTGTTAAAAAATTATTATTTTGCTTAAGTTTTGTACACTTGTAATAGTACACATATACGTGCATTTTTCTACATTCGTACAGACTATTTATAGGTCATTTTATTATTCAATTTGGGATAAACCTAAAAATGTACCTAAAACTATTATTCCATAATCAGCATATTTAAAATAATGAAATAGAAAAATTATTTTCAACAATACTTACTAAGGAAGTATCCGGTCTGTCTTCAAAACTTTCTTGCAGTTGGTACTCAGGAATCCCTAAATAAGCGAATACTTCCAAAGTATTGCAGTAAATATTTGAAGCATGAAAAATGCAGGAAATTGAAACTTTAATTTCTGGTGTATCATAAATTATTGATCGAATCGGTGCACCATCTTGCCATATTACCTATATTAAAGCGAATGTGGATTTAATTACATTTATAATAAAAACATAATAAAATAATGTTTAAATATAGTGGTAACTATTCAGTAAATTAAATAAATTTACCATTTTACATATTTAATTTTTAAGCTAATCAAGTTGAGTCCAACTATAAAAAAAGAGGAAACATTCAGTATTCTACTAAAAGTAACGTTATTTTTTTTAACTCTGTAATCATTGAGAAGAATAAAAAATATTCTTAACAGTTAAAATATTGCCAATTGTTCCAGATTCTCTTTATTTACATCAATCAAAAACATGCATATAAACTCTTTAATAAAGATAGAAATACATTATTTTGAAAAACAATCGAAGCACCAAGAAAGAGTTGGCTGATTGTGATGAAATTTCGTATAGAGATACATCGTGATTGAACATGCTAATGAACAAAGCTTCAAAGCCAAAAAACATGAATTGTGGTCATAGTATGGGAATGAATTGTGGTCATTTCAGCTGAGCAAAATATAAAATCAGTAATAGAGGCGTAAAAATTATCTTTTATCGATTTCATTGTTGTGATTCCCTGGAGATAAAACGAATGATGCCATCACGACGTTTTTGAAGACTATAGGCAACTGAATAACTTCTAACGTGGACGTATTGTCGGAATGCGGGAAGTCGAGTAGTCATACCGAGCAATATGTCGTCACCTCAATGTACAGACACAGTTGTGCAAAGTGCTAGCAGCAATGATTACTGTGAGGAACATATCTACAAACTGAACGCTCTGGAAAACCAAGATGCACAAAATACGATGCAAGATCGGATAATTGTTTGACAGGACCAACCTTCTCCAATGGCATCATTGTCTACTATTCAAAGTAATACTGCTTTTTCACTACGCCCCGTCGTGCCTTCCATCATTTCACGGTGCTTGTCTGAGGCGTAGTTAAGCTCACAGAAGCTTTCAAGACGTCCGCGTTTGACCCCACAACATAGGCAGTATCGCCTGACATGGTGTCGCAGTCTATCATTAAGGTTGCCATCGAACGAGCATCACATAGTGTTCAACGATGAATCTCGCTTTACTCTTGAAGCAGATGACCACATTATCTGTGTCTGAAGAAGACGGGGACAACGGCCTCAATCAGCTTTTCTTTTGCAAAGGCATACAGCCATAACCCCTGGTGTGATGGTGTGGGGAGCTATCATACTACAGTAGGTCATCTCTAGTCATTCTCCATACAACGTTTACAGCACAACAATATGTTGATACCATCGCGGCTGGTTGTAATATCCTTCATGGCAGGTCATACGGGGGTCAGTTTCCACAACATGATAATATCAGGTCCTATACCACTCGAATATCTCTGGACTGCCTTCACGCAGTTAAAAATCTTCCTTGTTCAGCAAGGTCAATAGACTTTTCATCAATCGAATATGTCTGGGACATGGTAGGGCGCTAGATTCGGGCACCCAAAATATTGCAGATCTGAAGCAGCAACTGTTGAATGCCTGATAGAATGTATCGAAGGATGACATTAAAAACCACTACCAGTCCCAAGACGTATACAAGTATGTATCACCGCCAGTGGTGTTTCCACCAACTAATGATGTGAACATTCCATTTGTAATCGTAGGCCATGGATGCGCCCTGTGACCTTGATATTTTCATCATCGTATTATCCGTGTATGAGCTGTACACATATTTAATTTCATTATAAACAACCACTTCCTTCATGGTGCTTGGATTTTTTTGCGAAACAGTGTATTTAAGAATAATTATTTTCATTTAAATCTTTATAGATAAATTGATGTAATTTCAAAAAAGAAGGTACATGATTTCTGTATAAAAAGTTTGTATAAGTATTTTAAAGAAACACTAAACAAGTACAAAAAAAATTGCTTTTATTCATTTATACTTACTTTATATTAACGCAATTTTATTTACACTGACTACTTTGATAATGTTAAATAAACTATATTTGCATTTTTTAAATATTATCAGGAGAAATAATATTCAATTTTACTGAAATCTCAGGATCATTTTAATAAAAATGTATAATGTATATGTGATATATGTGTAAAAATATATGGGTTTTTCATTTCCAAATTTTATTTAAAAAATGCATATTGAAGAATTCGTATTCAGATAATTTGTCTTATACTCATAATTATAAATTTTATTTTATACTCCTTATACAGTTATTTTTAAATACAGTGTTTGGTCTGATACATAATCGATGACATTTTCATAATGTAGGAAAATATTAAAAAATTGACAGAAATAAACATATGAAATAAAATGACTGAAAATTACTTAATGGAACAAAGGACACATAATACAGAATTATCTATTATTTTCTGGATAGCTTTCAAATTAAGATTACATCTTAGGTAATATATTTTCATAGCAAACAGAAAAATAATTTCAGGGGAAAAAAGCATTTTTACTCCTTTTAAATTTATTTTTTTCGTTTATACTGAAATAGTTCTTTAGAATTTAAATAATATTATCAAAAATTTCCTAAATATACTTGAATTTAAAGGAAAGCATTTGATATATGCTTACTTTTTTTAGCTGGATCATTAATAAAGACGGGAGAAAACTCTAAAAGCATTAATTTATTAGAATTTGTATATTTATGACATAATTCGCGTTAATTTTCTCTAGAGGTCTTTTTAATCTGTAATTGTCTTAACTCTTCCAGGACTTCGCGTAAATTAATGAACTGTTAACGTACCCACTTGACGAGATTTAATCGTAACTATAACACTGCAAAATAATGTGGTCAGCAATTTTAAATTAATCGTTATATAATTCTCCTTGTACGATATTTGTCAACCAATCCAAAGAGCTTTTCTAGGAAGTCATGTGAGTTTTGGAATTCCCGGTTGACATTTTGTACATAAACTTCAGTTTCGTGGGAAATTCGATGCTGTAATGTTGCGCTGATGTAACTGCGCGTTTGTGTCAATCGTCTTTAACTTTTTGTATAAGTGTGTGCGTGGATGTATATGAGTGTCGTTTTTAAATCTTAAGTGTCTACATGTAAATAAAAAATGATTACTATTCTACAACTAGTCTCCTCCATGTCTCTCTCAATACACCTTCTACATCTACAATATAATAAACGACACATAAATCTTAGAAACCAAGTCATCAATAATTAAATATAAGAAAACATGCCAAACACTCCCCACAATGTTATATAATTAAAAGTAACAAAGAATATAATTAAAAAAAATGTGCGATTCACATCGGAAGTAACATTGGGAGTTGAATAAAAATTGTTTGGTGAAAAAATTATTTCTTACGAAAAAAGAAGTATTCAAATGTTCTAATACCCTCAAGGCAAAAATACTTTGGGTTATTAAATGTGGTTTAACACAGTAAATTTTAAGGCGAATTATAACTATAATTGCTTGCAATATTTTTATTGCAATGTCTATTCTTGTAAATTTGGCAATTTTTGAGTTTTTTATGCTTTTCAGGCTCTGTGGACCATTAACAACTAGACACATATATATTTATCGATAAGATAACTTAAAAAATAATAAGTTAATTTATAAAACTCAATGTAGTTTTAAATTATAAATAAAAAAGTGATGTATTGAATTAAAAAATATGACAACTCATAGAACGAAGTAATTGTACATATTTTATAAGGAAAATCTTAATCAGTCTAAAAAATGACATATTATAATCGAATTAATCATTAAGAAAAAATATTTATATTAAAAAGGACTTTCTCGACAAATTAAATGAACTTTTTTCATTCACTTGTCTAATTTACTGCCATTAATTTTCTTTACCAAAGCAAACTTTTTTTATGCTTTGAAAATCAGTAAGAAAATCACGTTTATTCGTGGGTCGATGCTCTTCAGAGATTAAGATAGATAATGTTGAAAGTTTCATCCAATTCTTCAAGATACCACTTAAAGTGCTAGAGACACTCAAACTGACACTGCACGACTGATCAGGATTTGCTGGAGTGGCAAAGTAAGCAATTCAGTTCTTCACTTCAACTTACTGTTTTACACTTTCATGAACTTTGACTCATTTTTAAGGGAAACAGCCATTAAATGATTTGGCAAGTCATCGGAGTTCAGAAAACTCCTGTCAATAGAAGTTCTCTTGCTTTTACACGTGAAGGGAGAAACGCTCATCTTTGAGACTTATAAATAGAAAATGAAGATATTACGTGGAAGGAATAAAAGAACAGGCTTGCCGTTCATGGCTCATTGCCACCAAGAAGGAGAAACAAGTAGAAAACTAGGTCAATAAAAGAAACAAAAATGATTCCTTGGTCTTGGTAGCAGATATTCCAACAGCTGACTGAGCATTTTAGTTGATAGTATATTTTTCACCTTCATTGAATAATGTTTGTTTCTACTTTTAAAGAAGTAAACACAATAAATTAAGGTTTTTTGTTTGCTATTCCCGTTGCAAAAACCAAAGCTTGATGCTAAATATTTATTCTTAAAATATCTTGATGTAATTCCAAACGAAATTGTTGATTATCAAACTAATATTTTTTCATTATATTTTTTTCTGTGAAATATTTCCCCTTAAGTAAAAGTATTTGTCTTTCATTAAGTATTGAAATTTGATGGTATTTTATCTTTTAACTAATTAATCATCGGTAACATTAAAGCTTGTCAAAAGTCTTTATGATAAACGCATTTTTCCAAATGTTGTATTTTCTCACAATTTTCATTTTTAGACGACTTTTAAATAATGCAATTTTTGAACTTGTAGGACATTTTTTTTATACTTTTCTTAGACAAATTGTTAGGACGTTTGAGAATATATATCTTTAATAACAATCATTTTTATTTTTATTTACTCACTGCTTACAGTAAAATTTGAATGTAAAAAATAAAACCATGATATTGGATAAAAGAAAAAAAGTAAGATGAAAGGAGAATAAGAATAAAGTGTTCACATTTCTTTTCCAACTTAAGTTTTAATTACATTTGAAAGGATTATATCACGCTTCACAGTGTTCATTACATAATATTACAAAATGCTTATAATTTGTTAAAGTTATTAAAATATCTAAAATTACAGAAATTATATTAAAATATATATAGTGACATATTAATACAGGATATATAACCATAAAAACTTATACTGACTATAAAGTTATTCAAAATAAGGTAGCTGCATCATTTCATCGCATTTTTTTTTTTCATATAAGTTTAAAAACATTTTTATTTGAATTCATGTCATGATAATACTCCTTTTTTTAAAAATATAATATACATGTATCTAATACTTTTTGGTAAAAATATTTTCGAACTTCTATATCGGTTAACTATGAAAACACATTTTTACTTATTTAAATAAATCATTTAACAAAAGGCATAGCTATTAGAAAAAATGAAACAATAAAGAAAAAGTTTAAATAACATGAATTAATATTCATAACAAAACTTTTTTAAAAGTTGTAAATACAACCTCTGACAATAAAAATTTCGGTGATAGAAGTCAGAACTTCCGATCTGGCAACACTGGCGAAATAAAAGGCAGCACATGCGTAGCGGCAGGTGGTGACCATCTGCACTCACCGTTGTTCAGTTGAGCATCGTTGGTGTTCGTGTAAGACTTATTTTACAAAATGCTTGTTTAATACGTTCGTTCATATCAGAGAACATGATAACGAACTGCACAAAAGATCAATTTAAATATTTGTTTTAAGCTTGGCAAACTCCAACGGAGACTTAATCTATGCTGGTACGAGTTTATGAAGATCAAGGACTGTCCATGAAGTGTGTGTACAAGTGGTTGACCCATTTTGGGGAAGACCGGGAAAGTGTTTCTGACGACTTCCGTAGTGAAAGACCGGTGGCGTCCATCATTGGAGAAAACATTGAGAAAGTGCGTACATTAATCACAAAAGATCGTCGATTAACTGTGTGCATGATAGCTGGACGACTAATTCTGCAAGGTACATTGAAATTTTGATCCGTTTCATGAAGCAAATGTCCGTCTACGAAAGATCGACCCCAGTATGCGCAGCAAGGCTCTTGGTATTTTTGTCCACGACAATACTCGCCCTCACACAGATAAAATTGTCAAACATTTCCAGGTAAAAGGAAGGGGAGAGTGAGGTGCAAATTGAATATCCACCATCTCGCCAGATCTCAATTTTCCAGATATTTTCTACAAACTCGCTTTGAAAGGAAAGAGATCTGACGAAATTCCTGTCATCCAATAAACTAATGAGGCTTTTGAACTCCATCTCAAAAGAAGATTTCATGCAAAATTTCCAGGACATGTATTGCAGATATCAGCGGTGACTATTTCAAAAGACTATTAAGGTGATTATGATTTTATATTAAGGTGACTATTCAAAAGATCAGTAAGGCAATTTTCGTTAATATTTCATCTGCGATAATGTTACAAGACTAATCACCGAACTTAATTGTTTGAGTTTGTAAATACTTCTTTTATATTCATGTCATTGAAAAAAATTTTTTTATATAAATGCTTAAAATCTTAATATACATGATAAATATTACCAATTAAATCTCAACTATTATAATATTTAAATTTAATATTACATTTCACTTCTACAGATTTTTTTAAAAAAAATATGTTAAATGGTAATAATAATAATATAATAATAATAAAGCTTTAAAAATTATAAATTTTCAATTTTGCAACAATTTTAGCAAAATATTTTCGTTTTCTTTATAACAAATGTGTCGAATAAATATTATTCTGAACCCTTACAATGCATTATTTGGATGTTTATTTAGCAAATTATGAAAGCATTTTTCTCCTTTGTACAGTGAAAGCTTTACTTAATAAATCAACAATTAGCGTATCAGTATAAATTAAAGATGTACATACAAATTTTTGGTTTAAAACCGAACACAATCATGAAAAATGTTCTTCAAATCTACCCAAAAGTAAATTTTTGAAAACAATTTCTGCATTTGGTTTGTTTTGCAGTAATAATAAGATGCATATCTGTAATAATAATATACATATCATAAATAGCATATCTGTAGTTTATCTATTTTGTTTTTAATTTAATACTCGTGTATGTTTTATTAAATATATATTAATAAAAAACGAATATTCTTTAAATACTTAGTAAGCATACATTTCGTCAACATATTTTCTTGTTTTTTTTTACGCACCACAGTCCATTATATAAGAACTATTTTGAAATAAATTCAACTTTAAGATAAAAGAGAATTATTTTAATAATAAGGTTTTTAAATATTTATTTATTCTGATAAAACAAAAATAAAAATAAATCTAATAAGACTTCTATTTTTTATTTTTTATTTTCTCACTTGCATTGGTGTTATTGATCCATTGATGGGATGGTTACATTATTCATTTACATTATATTTAGTTACAGAAATTAAATTTTTTATGATAAACTTCGGTCAAATATTACACGATTTATATCATTAATAAAAAAAAATTACATTTTTGAAAAAAAAATGACTACATAAATAATATATAATTGCATAGTTCTTATCATATTATTATACAAGTTTTGTCAAAGACTAATACAAGTTTATGTAAAAATTTGCATTGCCTTTGCATGAATTTTTTTATGAGTATATTAGTATACAACATTTATACACGAATTAAATCTGCCAGAAAGAATTCAAATTTTAGTCGTGGTATTAAAACTAAAAGTTTGAAGTGGAGGTGAGATTCATTTCTCGTATTGAAGTCGTAGCAGAAAAAAATAAGGTATTTTTATATTAATTACATAATTTATTGTTGTTGAACATGAGGAGAGTTATTTCAGCGCATGCTTCTCTCTCATGAGTATAAACACAAGAAAAAATAATTATTCAAATACTAGGTTTTTATACACAGGAAAGAACAGGAAAAAACATAATACAAAAAATACGATCATGTGTTTTCAGGGAAATATTAGTTATTTATAGAAATTACGTCGTTATTTAGGGAGTATTTAAAAACCGGTTAATAAGGCAACTGAAAGTGATTAATGGTACTTTATGTCTTGAAATTGCCAATAAATCTATCCAAAATTCAGGGTCTGAAGAATCATTAATAAATATCCCAACCTAATATTATATATTTAATATTTTAATGCCTTAGAAAAACGATAAATTGAAACTTATTTCGAAATAGAGTATTAGGATTAATGATTAAAATGTTATAAATAAAAAAAAAAGATTTGAATTATGAATTACATGTATGCATTAAAAAATACATCTTAATTAATTGCTTTTTGATATTATTAGTTCTGATGGCATCTTTTTTAAAAAAAAGATATCTGAATCAAAATTGTTTTTGAGTATTTTATTGAAAGTACTGGAAAACATGAAGTTTTTTTGTTCGAGAATTACATTAATTCAAAACTTAATAAAATTGCATCCACTTATAAAATTGAGTTTTTTAAGTAAATCATTAAATGCCATACAGATAAAGATCGAATCAGAACAAAAAGGAATTTTAGAACTTAGATACATTAAATAATTAGAAATAAATTTATCATAACTTCAACAGTTAGAAATGAGACTGTCATTGCAAAATGATATGAGAAATATTCAGTACAGCATTTTCGATTTGAAACATTATCAATCAGTATAAAAACTAAAAAGGCAATTTATTTTAAATAGCAAAAATTATTTGCATAAAATAATGGAGTTTTTAAAAAAGGAAGCATCAATCGTGATTGGATAGGTATTTAATCTACTTTAAAATAGTATTGATATTGCTTAGTCTTATATTATGCATTAACTAAGAATTTAATATCCTACCTGTGTTTCGACAGGACCATCTAAAATATGATGCACTCTCAGACGTGGAGATATTTTTGAACATTCTCTCCATATTTTGAAAGATACGGGAACGGCATTTTCAGTCTGTTTTGTTTGCAATAGGTATAAGTTTCTGAGTTGTGTATTAGCAAGCAATAAGACATTTTCCTCTCCGAGATGTTGAGGAGAAATTGTAAGAGTATGAATATTTACGAAGCACACAGGATGCAACATTGCATATGGTTCTTTGGAGCAGTTTATGAGTTTTAAAGACTGGATAGTTTCACCACAGTTGTATACCACATCATCTAATAGATATTTTGCTTCTTCCTAAAGTACAAGAAATTAAATGACAATAAAAGGTAGAAAATAATAGATTTATGCTTTTGAAATATTTAAAAGTATTTACATACTTTTCGTTTTAAATATATTACTATTACTTCAAAACTCTGTTCTAAACTTTAAACTTCTTATTAAAGCATTTCTTCTTATTTTCACTAAGGAAAAAAGTAAAAATTATGTCTTAAATACTTCATAAAATAAACTCATCATTATATATAATAAGATAGTCATTGTTAATTTTTTTTATAAAACTTAAATTATTTCACTGATGCTCCTGAATAATTTCAGACGCTTAGGCTGTTATGATTAAGTACAAAAAAATCAATGAAAATATCATAGTAAATATTACAGAAATTTTACAAGCTTTTATTTAAAATTACAAGCTTTTATCTTTTTATATAAATTTACATTCAAATATAAGCTAATAAATATATCAAATGAAACCAAAAAGAGCTAACCATTTATATCCCTAAATATTTGACAGAGAAAATACTAAGCACTTATAAAATGAAACAACATAACATTCAAATATACAAAAATTCCATAAGGCTTTTAGTTACGCTATTAGTGACATTAAAATACATTAATATTTTTATAAATTCAATTTCATTTCGCAATGAAGTTTATTTTTATTTCGAAAACAAGTTACATAATTTTATTGACAAATGTTGTACTCAATATGTTTGATTAATAATAAATATTTTACTTCAAATGTTTCATTGAAATTCAAGTAAATTTTATAAAAATATCACCATGAACACTAATAATAAGGTAATAGTGTGAAAAAAGTATACCGTTATTAATGATAACTTAAAAAAAGGTTTTGGAAATATATTCGTTGACATTTCTAATAAATATCGTTTATTTTTTCCTTTCATAAAATTACTTCAACGAGTTCATCTAATAATTATTCTAAGCTACTCTTAAAAATACTCACCTTTTTATAAATATAATTTTATAATTTAATGTTCCTTTAAATGAAACATATACGAAGAAACGATATGCATAATCAAAGAAATATAACATCAAAATTCATCACAAAATATATCAAAGCAATGTTTAATATACAAATTTTTATTTTGTGCATATATCGAATAAATTAATATCATTACAATCAAACTGCATTATTTTTTTTTTTTTTGCTTTATTCTCTACGATTCTTATAAAAATAAAATTTTATTTGATACTAATTATATATTTCTTTCAAAATAAGTTTTACTTTATTCATAAAAAATGTGTCCAATTCTCGAAATTGTCGCAACTTTTTTAATTAATTGCATTTAATTGAATTTAACATAGAGTATGTTAGTGTGTTTCTTGCTGAGTCATAAAAAGTTTTACTGCACAGACGCATCGTAATGATCGTTTTTTAATAACATTAACACATAAAGTTTTTTTAATTACTTTAAAAATTAAGTTTAGTTGTTAATTATAAATTATCTTAATTCATATATTAAATTTTTCTGGCATTTAATTCAGCAACAAATGTAGCAGTGTAATTTGATTTCGATTGATATTTCTTGGAAAAACTCTAGAACGTTTGATGAAAATAAACTTAAATAAATATAAGATGTAACAATGAACTGAAGATTTTATATTACAGTTAATAATAAGAAAATGTAAATACAACATGAAGTTACCTTATTGGATAACGTTTATTCTATTATTCTAAAAAATATGGGACTTTAAAAAAAGACAGTGATCGTATTTTTGTTGCCAAAAATAAATATTGATATAGTTTTTATTCTATACAATTAAACATTGTTCTTTCTTGAACATGATACATTCTATTAAAAATAATTTCAATTGTAATGAAACAAATTCAAAAATTGACATCCTATGAATTCTGAAATAAGCTTTCAAGCTTTCAAATTAAGTTTGAATTCTTAATAGTGTTCTATAAAGTGAGATATTTTAATTCAGTTCCTTCTGTCTAATTAGAATTTCGTTTAAATATATTGAACGCACTATTCTGTGCATTTGCATGAAGAATTATTACAGTGAAAGTTAATTTAAGAAAAGTCCAGTTAAAATATTTATAATTAACTTTTCAGAGTTCGCTGCTTCCTTTTCATGCGCTTCCAGATTTTAAATAGATACAAACAATTTTTACAATAAGGAAACTAATTCATACGTGGAGATATAATCCAACAAATATTTAAAATATTCATTGTACTCTGAATTTACCAATATATTTCATTAAAAGTAAAAAAAAAAATGAATAATAATATATATATATATATATATATATGTATATATATATATATATATATAAACAGAGATCGTAAGTAACTCTTAAACTTCAAAGTAATAAATTTATGTGAAATATATGTTCTAATAGTTTTTCTAAGTAAAATAAATAGTTTTTTCCCTTAATAAATATTTAAGATAAACAATAAATAATTACATAATTAATTCATAAAACATATATAAAAATAAATTTCAGTAAAATCGTAATTATTTGGCATAATTTAAATTCAAAAATAATTATTGGTACACATTTTACATCAAGGGCCTTTAATGTGCTTTTTAATGTCTCTTTATAATTGAAAAGATTGTTTTAATTGGTAGTACACTTTCCATCCAAATTTGATGTTATAAATTAGAAATTTTATTGCATGTGAATTTCAATATTATTTGCTTTTGAAAATTATTTTTTTTTATTTCTGGGTAAACGTATTTCCTAAATCTTCACTTTTTATTTAGTTTTATACCTTAGTTAAAAAACAATTTAAGTGCAAAACAATAGTTTTAGTCGAATATTTTATAGAAGTGAAGATAATAAATTAAAAATAAATAAATAAATAAAAACAATCTGGGATATATATATATATATGTAATAATTCCCTCAAGAATCTTTTAATTAATTCCTTTATAATAATCTTTAAATAAGTTTTTAATTCTTAGGTTCAAGACTAATTCCTAATCTTAATCGTAATCAAATATTAATATTGCATCAGTAATCTCTTTCAAGCCCATTTTTACCAATCACAGCACTTGTTACAAGAAAGCTTATTTTATGCTTTAACAGTGAGTATTTTTCCTGTTCTAATATGAAATACCACTGCGATTATAAACTTTTGATATTTGTGTCAAACTAAAAATGCTGAACGTCCGTTCAGAAGATATTTTCTGGAGTCATGATTGAACCAACACCAACCCTTGTCTAAAGCTACATATACAGACATATATATATATATATATATATATATATAAAAATATATATATATATATATCATATATATATATAATTAGTTATGTAGCTAGCATATGTTATTATATATAACTCATCTTATATATAATATATATATATATATATATATATATCAATATATATATAACATTAGCCTATAAGCCTTATATATATATATACATATATTATACCCTTAGCTTATATAATCATGTATATAGATATATAGCAAGACTATATATATAAACTTGATATATATATATTATACTATATATATATGCTATATATATTATATGTAATATATATATATTATATATATATATATATATATATATATATATATATATAATATATATATATATAATATATATATATAATATATATATATATATATATATATATATTCCAGTAATTATTTTACACGTAAGTTTTTAATTTTTAATTTTTTAAATTTTTTATTTTATTTATTTATTTATTTTTTGTTCCTCGCCTTGTGACATTCATTATTGTTCTATTTTCTTAGCTTCATTTTAATATATTATCAGGTTTTTCTTCCATGTGTTGTATTAGGCTTAACTTTTCAACTAGGTGTTGTTTTTTTTCCTATTATGTCGAAAGATTCTGCTGAACGGGGAAGGTAGGATCCGTAAAGCATTGCTAACCCTATTTCGTTGGCCTAAATCAGTGACAGCTTTAGAAATCATAATAGGTCTCCAGTTTAGTCCAATGACTTTTTTGTATCTACGTTTGTTATGTCTGATGAATTCCAATTTCTTCCTGCTTTAGCACTGTAGGTTCTATTACTTCTTCACTGTTATTTTATATTACTATATATATATATATGAAAAAAATTTGTTTAATATATCAAGAACCAGAAATAATAGATAATGAACATAAAAGAAATAACGTAATAAAAATATAAAAGCTAAACATGAAGATCGAATTTGAATTTATAGAAAAATACAAAAAAGGAACTATTAAAAAGAATCTAGAGAGTCAGAAAGCCTTTTCGGTCTTATATATATATGACTAAACCTTTCATTCCTTCAGTGGGTTGATAAATGAGTACCAAGCTTGGGAACTTAACATTGGAGGTTTTCGTGTCAGACTGACCACCTGACCGGAACAACTGCTCATGCACCTCAGGGCACAAGGTTGCGTATACTGTATTGGGAACCGTAGGACTTGACTCTCATGGGCTGTCGCGCCTCAGAGTTTATGTACATAAACTAGGAATCCAATTTCTTTCTTTTTTCGTCTTTTAGGTATTACAACTTTCTCACTTATCATTTTATTTTATTTTATTATACTATATATATATATAAATGTTACATTTAAAAAAAATTAGAGTTCTTTAATTTCCAGCAAAATAAACAAACTGAAATAACTGAGAAAAATAATATTTAATTCTTAAAAAATATATATTTATTTTTCTATAAAAATATTTTCTTTATAAAAATCTTTAAAGGTCCATTTAGTTCGTTCTATATATAATAATCATCTGACAAACTGATGCCTTAAACTGCTTTTATATGGTTAGAAATACTTAATTCATTTTATTATGGAGAATATTACTGATATACAAAAACTTAAATAAAATATATTAATACTTAGATCATGTTAGAAACAGGGGATTTTTTTAAAACTATTCTCTTAGTTAAGTTTCAAGTTTATGCATAAGTTATTAAAATACCCCAGGCGTTTTCGGAAAATTTGACGAAACTTTTGTTAGTCTTTGTTATACTTACGCTTATTAATACTTAGTAAGTAAATAAATGTTTTACAAAAAACGCCAATAACAACATTTGTTAGAGGAACAAAAATTTTCTTTATCATACTCTTTATGGTGCATTTCATGAAGCTTTTTCTTTTTCTTTTCTTTCAGATATTAATTTAAAAACGAAAACTGTCAAAGTTATTTTCCTTTGATTTTTTTCCCCTTTTTATCCTCTTTTTATGTCATGTACAAAACATTTTACAATTCGATAAATAAAAATAAATAAATAAATAAAAAAAGTCAGAAAAGAAGAATCTTGTATAATTTCTCTTTTGAATCAGGAAGTGCTTAGCGAAGTAGAAATATGTAACACTTTATTTTATTAAAATACTAACGTATCATTTTCTTGATGTTTTTAATTTTCAGTCTTTTTGGAATCAATTTCCGCAGTGTAGATTTAATAATAAGTTTTTCAAAACATTTTAAATAGAAAAATATACTATATATTCAATTACATTTTTATTTACTTTTAAAGTACGCTTAATTCTTTTCTTATGCTGAATATTATCTTAAGTCGCACTAATATGAGTTAATTTAAAAAAAAATTATCAGCTAGGTTGAAATTTAGATCTGCTTTGGTTTCTAATGAATTTGTATATTTTTTTCATTATTCACAGCAAAACATGTGAGTATTTATTATAATTGCATTATATTTACAACGGTAAAATTTATAGAATTTTGTTGTGGGTTGTTGTGACAAATGCCACCTGCCTGACGAAGTCAGATAGAGGCCCGCGAAATTCATCGCGGCTAAGGGCTAAAATTTTTACGCCTGTCGTTAGCCTTAGCTTTGAGCACCATGCAGGTGACAGTAAAATTTTGCTCGGTTCCACCCCAATTTAGAGGGAGAAAATCCTAGGGGTGGTCAGGGGCATCCCGCCTCTCTTCCCCTTCCACCAGCCACACGAGAGGACTTGCGGCTCGATGACTATTTAGAGTACTCCCATGCCGCAAAGGCACTATACATTTACAAATATCCATGTCTTCTGTGGGATTAGAACCCAGTCCCTACGGCCCCGCAGTCAGCATCGCTAACCACTATGTATTGTTAAAAATATTATATTTGGGTTATTTGAAGGCCTGCTCTTGAACGTAAATTCGTAATTTGTTAAAAAGTTTTTAATCAACACTAAAAATTGAGAAATTTATTGATATAAAATGAGTTTATGATAATTATTAATAACTATTATTTGCATTAACTACAAAAAAACGTGCTGTGGCATACAATTTACTTTGAAATTCTGAACATCAAAGTAAAATGAAAAATAAGTTTTCTTAAATGGAAGGTTGGTTGTGTGTTAGACTTAATTACATTACAACATTTTCTAAAAATTTCAATGGAATGCTCATAAAAACTTTTATCAAACCAGTAACCTTAAAACCAATTATCAGTACTAATTTTATAATTTTTACTACAATCGAATCTTTAATGCTTTAAATAAATCTTTTTTTTTTAATAATTACTCTAACATCTTCTTAATGTACTTTATATAAAGCTCAAAATTCTCTCCTTAAAATTTCTTTAAATACTTCTTTAAGTAAATTTTTAAAATTCTATAAATGATTTCGCGGAGTAACTAAAAACTTCTAATGTGTTAGTAAAAATATAATCTGTCTTTTTTAAAAGATAAAAAGGAAATATAAAAGGTTATTTCATAAACGCAATCAACTTTAATTGATTGCAAGGTCAAAAGATTGACATTATAAATGATGAACTACACTAGACAACATTTTTAAATAATACTAATAATCAGATTATGTTCTTTAAGGCAAGAAAATCAAGAGTAAAAAATATTAATAGATAAAAACTGTTAACTTCATAACAGTAGCGCACACAGGAATTTTTCAAGGGGGATCCGGGGTTGAAAGTTCACCATTCTTGTATCATACTATTTTTGATTTTGTCAATTTTCAGGAATAAAACACAGTAAAAAACTAATTATTGCATAAATAATTAGCATTAATTATTAAAATTAATCATTAATAACAAATATTTAATTAAATGTTACGTATTATATACTTAGAATTATAACCAATCGGAAAAAAATCAAGGGCTTTGGGGGGAGATCCGGACCCTTGTGTGCGCCACTGCTTCATAAAAATACTTTTGAAAATAATTTGTAAAATAAACATCGAATGCAAGTGACATAAATTGGTTGATACAGTTTTAAATAGAATATTCTAAATGATAATTGTACCTTTTCTAAAAGCAAATCCTGCAGTGATAAATGCTTTAATCCTTTTAAATCATCCATTAACCTTTTCAAGGCTTCCAGAAGTTTTCCACCTGTGCCGAACACTTTATCTCGTCCTCGAGCCACTTCAGGAGATAATTCGCACCCAAAAGTAAAATCCAAAGATCTGATCATAACCAAAGATTCGAAATTTTCACAAAAGTATGATAAAATTGTCATGAATTCGTATAAATTGTGAAAATTCTCCATGGGTTTTATAACAAGTTTTCTGAAACCGCGAGCTACTTTATGCAGACATAATTGAGTTCTGTGATGATCTAAGACATATTGATCACCCATGTAGTAGTTGAATTTTCTCCTGGTTAAAGTTTTATCACCAAGTATGAAAGTCTCCCATACTTTTTTAGAATAAAATATTCTGTTCCAATTACGACAAACCTAAAAAGAAATGAAAAGTCAGTAATGAGTCATAAATAGGAATGTATATGGAAAACATTGAAATAAGGAGTTAAGTGGCAGAAAAGAAAGCAGAAAGTATAAGTAGATCGTATAAGATACAGGAGAATCTTGTTTATTATAAAAATATATCAAGAATATAATGTGGAAATAACTGAAACAAGTTCTTAAACCAGTGTTTCTCAAACTGTGGAATGCGCCTCTCTTGGCAGGCGTGATAACTCTATGAGGGGGAGGGCGCTAGTCTGTTGAAAAGTCGAAAACAAAAGACGATTTAAAAAATTATTTTGACTTAAGGTAAACAAAATACTTTCTAATATAATAAAATGCAAAATACGCTTTTACACTGATGTAATGCACTTATAAATGTATCAGTACTATACAATGTATATTATAATTAATTTAACAATTTTAAATTAAGAACAAGTTTGATAATTATCAGTGGCCCCATGGGCTTGTATTAACACTTATCTTAATAATTTTTTTTGTACTGTTTATAGCTAATCCTTTAACTGCCGATTAAAAGTTAGACGATTCACTTCCCAATGCCACCATTTTCCATGTAGACGTGCGTATTTCGATGTTTTTTGGGGGAAGAGGGGGAGGTAAAAAGGAATAAATAAGCCAATCCTCTGAATTAAGAAAATCCTTTGCAAGCACTGTCATGATCCTTTTATTGCATTCCAAAGCCTTCGGAATAATTTTATCGATAGCAGTGCACAGAAAAGATCGTACTTCGGAAAGACGTATATATACGCCCAGGAAATTAATGTTTTGGCTGAGAGAGACGCTTATATGCGTCGGTGGCATGTAAGAGGTTAAAGTTGTATTGTAGCATTAATGTCAAAGTATAGTATTATTGAATTCAAATCATGTTATTGTATGGTGGGGGGGGGATTAAATGATGATTGAATATTGAAAGTTTGAGAAGCACTGACTTATGTTATTAATTTATACGGTTAATAATTATGATCACATATTGTAGCTTTAGCATCAAAATGCATTATTATTGCATTCAGTACATTATTAATGGTTTAAAAAGGGGGCCGATAAAATTGTGATTGAGGGGGTGCCAGTATTGAAGTTTGGGAAACACTGTCTTAAACCCTTTCCAATGCTCGTCGAATACAGTTTTGGGAAACCTACTACGTGCTGTATTTGTGATGCCCGAACTGACTTCGGGCAGGAGAAAAATTAACGTTTCTATTTTGTGAAGCCCGATCTAAGTGCGTTTCTACTTTAGGATACTTAATTCACTATTAGATGACATTAGTGGTGGTAAGACGTGATAAGACGTGAGATACATGGTTATTGCAAAGAATGCGATATGGGCTTCTGTGTAATCCCAAGTTTTGGGACATATCATATTTAGTGGCGTAATGTACACCCTCTCAGGGAGCCCCAAAGTCTGACTGCCGCCAAGTACCTACCAACTTGACAGGCCAAAATCCAATTTGGGGGCCAAAAATCTGACTTCTGACTTTGTAGGGGGCTCAAATGTTTTCTGTTACGACACATCCATACTGTAAAGTATTTGTAAAATATATGTATTGAAAATCTTATTGTGTTTTTATATAACATTATACTAGTTATATTATATTTAGCTTTAAAATTTTGTTTAATTTCCTCCCACTGAATAAGATGTGTGTGCAACTCATTACTTTTGGATGTATATGTAAAAATCCATAAAAATATAGTAATTATTGCATCTAAAATTTTATTTTTGTATTAAAAAACCATTTTTATTTTTTAACGTATAATAATATAAAGAACAAAATTAAACAGTGAAAACGGTTTTCAATTTTTGGTCTATTTTTCTGAAATATATGTCACAGTTAAAGGGCTAATTTAAAATGTTTACATACTTATAAATCTGTAACATTGCTTATACAAATGAGAAAAATAGGTGGATAGAAGAACGGAAAGGAAGCTAATAAAAAATAAGGTGAGATATAAAAGATATAAAATACTTTGTCCCTATTAATATAAACTAAAATTAATGAAATAAGGATTTTCAAAATATTTGCAAGAATCTCAAAAATATAAGGTAAATAGAATCTAAAAGAATCATTCACTCAAAACTTAACTTTTTTAACAGGGTAGAAGTTTCAAGAATGATATATAAGTTTACAATTGTTAAATATCGGTTCATTTATATGGTGTTTAAAAATAAAGGGGAACAAACACATTCTTTGAGCTAATAATAATGCTTTAAAAATACTTTCATATACCTTAAAATACTTATGCTGTATTATATGGAAAATAAAACATTAAAAAGTATATATTTTAAAATTACTAACAGGAGAAGTATTAAGGGATTATTGTTTTTAAAAATGTCAAACATTTTGCTGATATTTCGTTTATTCGTAGTTATCTAGCTTTTCAATATGCTCTTCTAATAGTTTTCTCCGATATCTCCGTGACCTCCGATTACTCTGAAATAAGATTAGGTACATGCTAGGTTATTAAGACTATTTCAAAAACTAGAAAATTGTATTCCATAATGAAATAATATTTTCAAAGTTCAGTTAACCATCATAATTAAGTTAAATATATGCTAACATAGGGTCATAACGGATAATATTACCTCCTTCCCTCCTACAGTCAGGTTTTGCCTTTAGTACTTTATAAATTGGTTAAATACGTACTTGGAGCCATTCAAGCTATGTACACTCTAGAACCTCGGAGCCCCCCCCCTCCCCCAACATGCGAAGGTTGTAGGGGCTTACGTTACGCTGTGTCACAACAGCACTATTTAAATCCCTAAGTTATTTATAATTTAAGTTACTTATAAGAAAATTATGTTTTAATTAATGATATTCCAGTGATTACATTTAAATTTAAATTAGTTAAAACTTTTATTTTATTTTTATACTTTTTAGTCCAATTATATATGACAAAGCTATCTGAGAAACAAAAAATATAGTATATTGCGATAAAAATGTGTGGAAAGTAAGATAATTAATGATTGTTTCAAAATGTGCAAATCATAGTATACAATTATCAAAGAGAGTAACATAATTAGCAAACTAAGAAACAGCAAAAATGGAGAGTAAAATTATAAGATAAAGAGACAAAAGAGTTTCGATAGGTATATACAATACATTAGATACTCAAAGTAATAAATTTGTTTAAACGGAATTATCAAATGAGAAATAAATTCAAAACTACCAAATCTACAGCTGGTAGTAGAAAAGTAGTTATTTGTAACAAAATAAGCAGAAATAGATATGCATTACAAAATAAAAATCAGTGAAAATCCTTTTATCTCAATTTTCATTTCAATTTTTTCTTTTTATGAATATGCTACTCTGTACTGAATGCGGAGAGAGTATCTTGATTAAAATTAAATGTGTATTTAAGCTTCATATCCATAGCTATACAGATTAGGAAAATAAATAAATTATATTTTACTAAAAATAAATTCAAAAAGTATAATATAATATAGCAACCATTTTTACTGTTATTTCAACGTCTAAAATAATATACGTTCTTAATTTTTTTTTTCTCTCGGATGTTTTCTGAAGTAAGATAACAAGCTAAGTGCTTTCAGAAGAATTTACCTGAAAGCAAAATACCAAAAACATAATTTTTTCTCTCTTTTTTTAACACAATTTGGAGCTACTTTCAAATCTATTACATTTCGGGAAATTTTTTTTAAGAACGTAAGTTCTTAAGCAAAACTACTAAATATAAAATAAATTTTAAAAGGTACAAAACTTTATTTTAGATACAACGATCATATATTTAAATCTTTCAAAGTGTAACAGAATTTCAATTTTCACATAAGCACACACACACAAAATCAAATTTGTAAAATCTATCAATTTTCACAAAAACACAAAAAAATTGAAGTATTTAAAATATACTAATATTAAAAATATTGCTACTCAAAATCATTTGCAAACGTTGGATCAGTTTTTTGATGTATTGAAGTATTCTTTATGTAGAAAAAAAATTAATATACAGTTTTAAATTATACTTCTACTTCTAGAAAATCCCCGTGTTTTACTCGAGTTATTTTAAGTTATACACGGAAGTACGGTCAGGAGGAAAAAATATTTTTCAATCTTAAATCCCTCAGTCATGGATGATGTTTATGTTTACTGTGAAGTTTTAAATAAGTTCCAGACTAGAAGTTCTGGAGATTGCGATATGTATAGCCACCAGATGTATGAATCATATTTGTCTTTGCTGTCGTGTTTACTTGAAATAAATTCGAATCTCGATGAAGACGCATTTTAGGTGAAAAATATACATTTCATGTATATTTCATATCGCCGAACATTCGAATTTTGTGAAAAATTTAGAATAACATCCATCAGCTGCATGTCTTTCGTTTATTTGGGGAATACGAAATTTTAAAATATACTTCTTTTTCCAATCGATAAGTTTGTGTTTTGCTTTGCCTCAAAGTACATAACATTGGGCATGATATTTAATACTAACACATTTTAAATGAAACGATCCGAAAATTTTATTTGTGAATTATTTTTACTTATTTTAATACAGTTATTCATTTGGAAGGATGTTATTAGCAAGAACTAAATGACAACTGAAAATCTCTTTTTTAAGACATTCCTACAAAGCTTTAAATAAAGTTTACGAAGAGTTAAACTAGATTACAGCACATTCATTTATGAATAAGTACTTTATTAATTCTACTTTACTGTGTATATTAAAATTTTTTCTATAAAATTTATTTCTACTATCTTTTGATATTTTATTATTATATATAAAATATGATTTCAACTTGAAGTGAATATAGAAAATTAATTAAATATATAATGAATTCGGGACATATTTGAATTAGATAAGCATAAACAAATGTGGCAAGATTTAATACATTCTTGAGGAAAATTAATTATTATTATAGTAAATTAAAAATGCTATTTTAAGTATCATAAATACATTACTTTAAATTACAAATAAAGAAGGAAATAATTATAAGGTTCAGAGGGGAGTTCATCAATTACAAACAAACTTATAGGAAAATCGGAGCTGTATAAAAAATTAAATATTTTGATATTGTGTAAAATGTTTAATAAATTGAATTAGCAGTGTATCTTCGATTTATGACTCAGGGCCTTTTAAACTAAAAGGTCATAAATCAAATTAAATTTTTTGAATACCAATTTTAATTTGTAAACATGTAATACCCTGGACTAATTTCGTCAAAGTTAAAAATGTCGCCGAAGTAGAAAATTTTGGTAAATGCTGCCATAGTTATTATTGAGTTAGAACATGAGAGCGAACAGTTTAAGCAATCGGCAGCATATAAATGAATTTGGCAATGTGTTTTGATTTGACGAACTTAGTCGCTAGTATAATACGTAAGAACTTTTTATTTAAATAAGTTATAAAGATTGCACATAAAACAGAACAAAATTCAACTCATTTACGTACAATCATTGTGCAAAATATGAAAAATTCCTAAATCCTGTTTTACGTGTTATTTATTTTCCTACAAATATATAAGGGCCAAAAGAAAAGTGGACAAGTTAAATAAAAAAAAACTTAATTGAATTTAAAATCAATTGCCTTGGGCTTTGTAACGTAGATTCCATTGTTTCGACAATAGGTCTGTGTCTTGCATCTCCTCGTCCGAATGGAATCGTAATGCTTCTTAAGCGTAAAAAATATGTGAAAGATTCATGGAGATAAATACGGACTCTACGGTGGGTGTTCCATCATTTGTTCAGGCTGTCTGGGCTTCATGAGAAACGTTTTATCCGGCATTGTCTTGGAGATCTGGTATCGTATGCTACCCTTCACGAACAATTTTTCACCAATTGTACGAACTAAGCAGTACACCCCATAGACTAATCACATTCGCTGATAATTACCCGCATTCAGCTCACCTTCTGCGGTCAGAAAGCGTTCTAACACGCATTACTCCGATATAGACGCATCCATGAATATCACGACATTACTTTTGGTCTATTTCCTCTAACTAGAACAGGTTTCATCATTACATATCGTATACGGTATACACTTCTTACTTCCCTTTATACCTGCAATCCTTTTTACACTATAACACGCGTCTACTTTTCATTTCAGCAACCCTTATAATTAAATTTTCTTATTTACCATTTCAATTTATTTATTTATCTTTGTGATTGTAAGTCGTATGGTCTGTACATGTTTAGTATATTTCAATAATATAAAAGTACATCGAAGGCTAAGTGAATTTTCATCGTGCGTGCATGCGATTAATAATTTATAAAAATAATAGCTCTTTTTAAGGCGACGTAATTAAAATAAATCATGCTAAACAAAACATAATTATTGAGAAATATTATGTAATAGTTTCAACAAACTATATAACACTTGAAAATTAAATTTGTGATTTTAAACATGTGTGAACATATGTCAGAATTCGAGTAATTAGTAATTATACAAACTTACCTGAGAAGCATAATAACGTTCTCTTATTGAGAGTCTGGAGAATATATCCTCAAGAAGGATGTCGGGAAGATAATCCCATCTTGAGGTACTCTTTTCATCGTAATCATAATCGTCGTATTTGGTTTTTCGTCTAACAGGATTGTACTATCACCGAAATCTAATTCACATACTTCATCCTGTGTTGGAGCTGAATATTTCATCGCAGGAAGTTTCGCCATTTTGAGCCTGTAAGAAATAGTGGAAATAGAATAGGCATAAAAATGTAAACAAATTTAAAATGGAAATCCGATTCCCTCGTTATTTTTGGAATAATTCGACTTTGTCATCGACTGAAATGTTAGAACTGAGCCTCATGTGAATAATTCATGACTTATGGGAAAGCCTCACAGATGCCCTGAGATCAATATAAGTGTCCATTTATTTATTTGTGTGTGAATATTAAGGGATCACAGGATGGATTTAATTTATCGTATGTTTCTTATTCTCCATTCACGATTATATAAATAACTTTACAAATAAAACTAAATTATAAAAGAAAAATATTTGATAGGTAAATTATAACAATTTTAGTAATAGACAAGAGTAATTTGATTTAATAATCTTCTCATTAGTCAAGCAGCTCTTATTTTTCGATTTGTTAATATTCAAGACAAATGAAGTTTGCTTATAAAAAACTTTTCCAGTTTCAATACATGTGAAGTTATTCATTTAGCACAAGAAAATTGAAATACACAGCATTCACTAATATACTATTTTGAACTTGAAAGATTTTAAACTTATTCGGATACATTTTGAAGTAAAATGGCAGGAAGTCACATCCTGATGAATTCATTGCTAAATTAATATAGCTCTATTGTTACGTTATGTAATTAGAAAAGAAGAATTTTGGAAGAGTGATATGAAAATATCAATCGCTTACATATAAATCCTGGGTGAGTGCTTATAAACGTCATATTATAAAGCAACAAGGGTGTTCCTAGAGACGGAGTTCGTAATTTTGAACCACATATTCAAGTGATGAGGAAGACACATGTGCTGGCGCCCCCACTGCAAACTTCCACACCACATAGTTAAGACTATGGGTTCCAACGGATTCAACGTTCATCATCCCACTACACGGCGGATCTTCGTTGGCACTAGAGCTCGAACGCTTAATACGTCGACCACGAGTCCTTGATCATGACTACTAGGCTTACACTATTATGTAAGCTATGTCGTAATTTGCAATTTGCAGTTTTGAAATGTTTCAAATAAATAAGAAACTTAATATGATTGATAATTATAATTGAAATAAAGTTAACTTACTTCGAGGTAGCAATGTTTTTGACACCATTTAAGGAACACATGCTGATGTAAGCCACTAAAAAAATATTAGCTGGTCGCATGTAACTTTGAGCCAAAATATTATAATTATGTTCATTACTCATGCAGTTAAGAAAAAAACTTCAAGAGAAAATTCATGATAGTGCATGCAAATCTTATTTCTAATAGAATATTTATTATTTTGTTTAGAATTTACGATATTGATGCAAGCTTTGTAAGATTAATTAATACTTATATAATATATATATATATATATATATAATTTGTATGTAAAAAACTATTTTACGGTAGAAATAAATTCAATTCTCCGTATGAATCGAAAATGTGTACAGTAAAAAAATATAATAAAGCACAAAAGAAATTGAACACTATAATTATCTGGTATGCTACTATGATAAAAAAAGTCAAAAATATTAAATATCTTAACTCTTTAAGGCTACATCCCATTAAAATATATGTTTTATAAATGTGTACATTTTGGGAATAATATATAAATCTATTATGATGTATGAAGAATCATTCACATATTTAAATATCATAAGAGAGAATAATATATGAAAATTCTTTAAATAATTTTTGTATACTTAGAATAGAATTGAATATTATGAGTTCTAATTTCAAGATATCCTTTCTACGTGCACAAGCTTCAGATTCCTCATTAAAAGGTTTGTCATCAGTTTTTCTTAAATCCTTTTCGCTATTACATTCTACGTACGTAATAAATGTAGTGAATATCGCGTGGGCTTTTTAATAAGTACCGTAAAATCTGGCGTATAACGCGCACCTATACTTTCCAGCTCCATTTTTATTTATTTTTTTTTTTTATTTTTGAGGTATATTCATCGCAGAACGCGTACCCCTATTTTTACGAAAAAACCTCAAATATAGTGCCCAAGGATTTTATGTTTTTGAAGTTATTTCAAGCTTTAGAAAAAATATAATATAGTTCTAGAACTACAACCCTTAAAGTTCATAAGAAATGCTATTTCTTCGACCTATGTAGAAGTCTAATGTTTGTCTGTGTTCATATTTTCTTTATTTTTAAAGCTCTCATTTTTATACCCGAAGTATAACGCTCACCCGGAAATTCCAATCTTATTTTTTGTTTTAAAATTGCGCGTTATAAGCCGAATTTTACGGTACAGATTAATGTAGTTATTTAATACTTCACATAATGTGTCTATCCCCTTATGAAGTCCATTTAATATAAAAAAAATTAGAATTATATATATATATTTATATTTATTCATATTTCATCAATAAAGTATTTAAAATAACATTGGACTGTTTAAAAATAGATTTCGAAATAGAATTCGCTTCCTTCCTCATAATTCGATGTAAGCTTATCATTTTTTAAAAATTATTTAATGACACATTAAACAGATAGATTCTATCTTGCTATAGATCTCCAGTGAAGAACTAAAACGTAAGTAAGAAGAGTCTTGAGTACTTTTGTTTGCAAAGTGAAAGGGAAGAAATACGCTCAAAAGTTTTTTGACCTGGAAGTCATGAAACTCTGTTTTCCCTAAAGTACTAGAAAACACATTCAGAAGAGTAAGTTGCATTTACATTTGTTTAATTCATACATTTTTATTGTGTTTATTCTACCTTTTTTTTATTATTTTATCCGGAATAACAATGTGCTGGCTTGATGCCAATGCCATCCCAAGAAATTTGTAAGAAGTCTTGAGCTATTTCTGGAGCTGAGCTAACAGGAGACAAAGAGTTAAATTTAACATTTCGCGTTCAGCTCCAGTCTTTCTCTACTAGATTTGTATTAACTATTGTAACGTATGTAAATAAATGGTTTTAAAATAATAGCTAAATGGAATCAAGCTTTATTAAAAAAAGGATTATGTAAACAGTGTGTTGAAATTTATTAAATAATTTCCAACAGAAGAAAAAAAAACAGTTCTCTTTTTTTCCCGTAATCTTTGAAGTTTTATTTAAATAATATGCATTTTCGTTGAACACACTGATGAGCTCTAATATTTTGGGGTAGTGCATGCAAAGTTTTATTGAAGTCTGATTATGGAATACAGGATGCATTAATTTGAAATACTTTTTGATAGATTAAATTGCTGTAATTATTTTACACTGACTTAAAAGATTAAAGAATTCAAATTTTTTTTTTAAAAAAGCTTATTATGTAGTAAATTTAAGTAAACGTGGAGTACCTTAATAAACAATGAATAATGACAAAAGTATAAATAATTCTGAATAATTGGTAGTCCTGAATGTTTAAAGTTACTCGAATTAATTTTATATATACATAGTTTTGTTTTGAATTTTGTTTTATTTCCATTCAGTGGCTAAAGAAATTATTTCAGATGCTGATGACCATAGATGCACTGATTTTAAATATGTAGACAAAACATATTTAAAACCACAATTATTTATCGACCACGATTACGTACTCCAAACCTCAGATGTTAAAGAAAGGAAATATTTTTAAAAATATTAAAATATTCAGATAACAGACAAAACCTCTGCTAATATATAATAAAAAAATGTGTTTTTTAATCATTGAATGACAGCATTTTCCGACTAAAACAATGAATACAGATTTGTATCGAATTCTAAAATAATTGTTATAATATGTATGTATATTATTTTATTTCTTTTATCTATTAAACTTTTCAAGATCATAGAAAATTAAATGACAGTATATTTGCCGTTTAAAAATTCTAGCTAAAATTGGAATTATTCAAATTATTTTTTGTATTTATTATTTCTTTTAAAAATTATTACATGAGTCGGTGCACCTTCTAATGAAAGTACAATAATTTATCATTATCATAATTAAAATGGCCAATGCTAAATATTTAAAAACTTTTTTAATCATTTGAAATGATAAATGAGTATATATGCATTATTAAGTGTCAACTCAACCGGTTATTTTCTACATTTCAAAAATCATTGAACATTTAAATCAATGCATCTCTTAAAAATAAATTTACATTTTAAATGAGATTGATTATGGATGTTTTTATAATTAAAGCAAAACAGTTTTTATTTTAAAAACACAGTTTTAAGTATGCCATGTAGTAACACGTGTTTTGTATGTTACAAGAAAACAAAATAAATAAATAAAAATATTTTGCACCAATATTTCTAAAATATTGAAATAAATTTTTCAGAAAAATTAAAGCCTTTCCATCGCAATAAATTATTTCTTTTAAAGCATTTCATCAATCCATGTTTTGGGGTGATATTTTCACACTTTTGGGATCAAATATTTACCATGCAAAGAAGAAATATATCCACTTGCCTGTGGAGTTCGCAAGCTCTGAAAACCACATCCTTCGACTACAATTTTTAGTCTCACTGTGTGAAAACATTCGAAAGGAAGGCTTGGCTGCTGTCCAGTGGCCTCGCTAAGCGTGATTTCGTAACATCTACACCTTTTTTTAATCGGAAGGAAGAAATTGTTGCATACTAAAGCTATTTGTCGAATCTGTAAGACTGGGACGTCATCTCAAATATGTAATTTTGAGTGTTCTCCTTGCTCTCTTTTCACATTGGACAAATGCCAAGATGCTTTTCCCGTTGTAAAGCAAAACAATCAACTTATTAAAAAGCATATTCTGCATAATTTCTCCAGTGAAGGGTTATCTTGGGCATGTTATGTAAGCAACTTGAACTAGATCGTTATAAAATACGCCAGAAACCCTCAAGCTGGCGATTAATCGGTAAAGGTCAATGATATGCCAAATTGGTTGTAAACGTGGTAGACATTCTTTTACGGTTGGCTCTCTTACGTGAGTGACGTGTAATAATTTTCAAATATAAAAATAAAACCACTTAAAATGTAGCACACAGTTTTTTTACATAAATTATGTTAAGTTTATTTGCAACTATTTAGAAAAGCGCTTTGGTGTTATCGTTATAGGAATAAAAATAAATTGCTCGAAAAATGTTGCAGCTTGTTAAGAGTCTTTATAAGGTAAAAATTTGAATATATTTAAGTCTCTATTAAATTAAGAGCTGGAAATGTATTTAGATACAAGGTCTATTTATTTGAAATATTTAACGATTTTAAGAACAAATATTCGATATTATAGGTCAGCGGTTCTTAAACTGTGGTCCGCGGACACTTGAGGGTTCCCAGCCTCTTTTCATGGGGTCTGCGGAGTATTTCATGTGAGATCTCCCTCTTTTATAGATTCTGAAACGCCTCGTGGAAAAATTGAAAGGTGTGCCATTCTAGACTAGATTACTAAATAAGTCCCCAATAAAAAAAATCTTCTAGAACTTGTATTTTGTTCAAGAATATGAAGTTGGAAAGGGATATTTAAATTCTCGGGGATCCGTGATGTCCCATTGATACATAAAGGAGGTTCAAAAACTCAATAACTGCACAATTATAGGTGATTATAAAAATTTATTAAATTCTTTAGATTGCCATTGGTACATTTCTATAAATTAAAAAAAAATGAGACTTCTTAATTTAAGTTAGTTTTAGTTTTTGTATACATTTTTATGAAATAGTAATTTTATCTATAAACTGTAAATATATAAACTAAGATTTATTGATTCTCTATTATCGTCATACTAGAAACAATACGACTGTTTTAGAGATAAATCACGTAATTTTGAATATATTAAGTAAGCCCCAATAGCCTTTCATAAAATAAAAATAATATTTATTTAAAAATTTCATACAATTACATAATTTGTGCCTTTTAGTTACAGTCACTTATTTTCCAGCGTTCTCAATGGCCAACGTCAGGATATTTCTAATGAAGAAATATGCATTAGAAGTTAATAGCATATAAAATGAAGTCGTTCATCGCATAAGTTACTTTCCTTTCAAATAATTCATTTATGATTTATCTACATTTCAAAGAAATCTGAAATTGTAATATACCTGATTTTCCTTTTTATAATTATTCATACAATGAAAGTGTTTATCGTATAATGTATTTATTTCAAATAAAGCATTTTAAGATTTATTTACATTCGAAAAGAAATCTTAAATTATTGTATCTGATTGCTCTTTTCTATGTTTCGAACCCTTTTAAAAAAAAAAAAAAAAAAAAGCTTTTGATGGGAAATGTAAATTATATTAATATGTGAGTGGGGAAAAAAGAGTATTTTTTTCACTTTATGAAACAGATGCGACTCCGGCCATTTAAACTAATTCAAAAGAAATATTTTTCAGTTTTGGTTTTAAAATAATGTATGAAAATTGAGATGTATTAAATTGTAATTTCCTATATTATCATTCACTCTTTTAAAAAAATTTTGGAAGCTTCCATACCAAATAAAACGCTAACAGCACTATTGAGGTTAGTTCTCTTAACTGGAAAGAAATTAGAAAAACTTAGAATCCTATTTTCAGACCTAATAAATAACAGATTTTCATTTCAGAGTTTAAAAGGATATCAGATTTTTATTACAGTAATTACTTTAGCTTGAATAAATTCTTTTCCATTGAATATATGTATTGTTTATATTTCACTTCTTATTATGAATTACCAAAATAATTTTTAATTTTATGTGACAAGAGATCAAAATTGCATGCGTATGATCTTGCATCTGAAGAATATAATATGTTAAGCGGATGTTTTCATTATGATAATACGAATTTACTATCCTTATTATGCATTACACCTTACAATTATGAGTCCGGCATCGATTACCACTCTTTTTCTTTTTAATCAGTAATTTTTAAAGTTCCCTAAAACAGAAATTGTGGGGTCAATAGGGTATGGGAAAGGATGTTAGAATTTACGCGGGTCACTGACCTTACCCGAATTTTTATCTCTTCCAAGAACCTATCGAGTGACAGGATGATTTTTGAGGCTCCATTCTTACGCCAATTAAATCTCACTTTTTCTTTTCTTTTTTCTCGCCAGACAGAGAGACCAGAATCGAACCAGACTGATTCTCCCAGACGCACTTCATACTGCAGATTTCATTTTCTGATAAGGGAGAATATACGCAACTTTTAAATTTAAAATATTAATTTCAACAAGATTACGCCAGAAGGAAAGGAAAGGGAAGGAAATTTAAAACATTCGATATGTCCAATAAATACCAGTTAAATTTCATCCTGTGAAGGGGATCCCATTTAACGCACTGAGTTTTATGCAACCAACATGAACTCCACTTCATCAGGTGCAGTGACATATATTTATTTATTTATTTTAGAGTTAGTTTCTGGACCCAGTGAGACCAAATTTTGTTCCTTCATTCATTTTCTTACGCTGTATTTTCTTTTAAAATTGTTTAGTGTCCATATTCGAAATTCAATATTGTGTTCCTATTTTTTATTTCTTCGCTTGATTAACATTAACTTTTAAAATGGTCCACGTTGATGCTGATCACTTTCTGTTACTGCAACTAAACAGAAAATTGGTTAAAACCTTATAAAATTAATTCCACCATCAGCCGGTGATGGGTTTTTTTTTCTATTAGATACTTATTTTAGAAATAAATTAGACGATGTCAAGGTACTTGGGTTTTTGAAGTGATATAGAAAAATTAACTATCACGGAGCAGCGCTGAGAAAATCCATTGCATTTTGAAAACAATGTATATAAGTTATAACTTTCACAATTTTCCCAAAATACTTTAAGCATGATTTGATCTACAAATACAGATCGCCACTGAATTACATTCAACAATTGAATCTCAAATTGACTACAATATCATTTGATTTGATTTTAATTATATTAAGACCACACTTTTTTCTTTTTTTTTTCCCAACACCATTTTGGGCGGAATTTTTAAAATGGGCAAGGAGAAACATACTTATCTTGGACTCCCCCTGCAGAATTTTAACCCGGGCCCAAAATGGGGGAAAGTTGAGGGCTCGGGGCAGATGTAACATAAGCAAAAATGACGGATATTCCCGTGGCCCCAGGACCCAAAACCCCGACACGATGGGTCTTTTTCGTAATACCGTGTTAGTTGGAATTTTTTTCTTTCGGGATCTGGGAAATTTCCCCCAATCCCCAATTTTTTTTTCCGAACAAAGGTTTGGGAACCCCACAAAAATCTCGGGGAAAAAAAATACGAACTGGTTGTGTCGATTCATCTCCATACTCAGATCCGACTTATAAGCAATTGCACCAAGCTTAAACACCGGTCATCTGTGAAGAAGTGATCTAAACCACCATGTGAATGGAAACAAAAATCAGATTTTTATACAACTCAGGTATGACGAAGAGAGGTAATTATAAAATAACTTCACTTAATTGTTTGAGAAAGTAAAATAACTAGCATTAAAAGTTTATAAATTGCCTTATACTGGGTTCAATGCATTCTCCTAGAAAGGAATACATATTTCAAGAAGTGGCATTAGCAAAAAATTTAGAGCAGGGTTACTCAACCTTTTTTTTCGCCCGTTGACATGAATATTACAACTATATCGCATGGGACAGAACATGAAAATTAATGGGGAAGGATGCTATGAGGTCAAAAACGTTTAAAATGCAGAAAATGCATCAAAATAATAAAACTCATAGCTTTGAATTTTATTTATATTTATTTTTTGAGTTTTATAGAGTTTATATTTAACTCTATAAAACTAAAACAAAAAAAAAAGAAAAAAGAAAGAGGTTCTGTGCCTTTTCCCCCAGTTATGGAGTAATTTCTCTTTACTTTCATCAATGATAGCAAGCCCCTTGTTTACTTTCTACTGTCATAAGAACAAATCTGTCATGTACACAGATTGTTTATTTTTTTCTTTTTACAAAGCCTCACTTATTTTTTATTTCGGATATTAATTCATTAAGTGCCGGATGATAGCAAAGAGTTTTTACTGAATTCCAGACTGAAATCAGTATTATTTGTTTAAAATTAGTTCAGAATTGCTTATATATTTTTGTTTCAAATTTATTCAAATACTTTTTAATTCTACTGAAAAAATATCTGAACAAATTTCTTAGTTTATCAAGGTATCCGACTACGTTCGGAACCGTCATTTTAAAAAAAGCGCATAAAGGATAATTTTTATGATTTTTAGTGTCACTTAGATTGAATACACGTATAAAATTTTTTTTTTGAACTTTTGACAAAAATTATTTAAATACAATATTTCGTCAAAAATAAACTTAGAATACCCTTTTTTCAAAAAAGTTCTCCTTTTGGAAAAATTTTATTTTAATAATTTTGCCATATAGCCCAGATCCTGGGTCAAAATCAACTATGTTTTTGAAAAGTTCCCTTATTTTCAGAGTTACAACTATTTTTTATTTTTTTTTTTGAATTTATTTGCAAAACTCCTCATGCTCCACAATGATAACATGGGCACAGAGTAAGTGTTAACTGATTAAACTAAAAAAAAAAAAAAAATTTGGGGGGAAAAAGGGGAACAAACAAGACAAAACAAATATAAAAGGAAGGGGAAATACACAAACATAAAAAAAGGGATACCAATATATATAAAAAATTTTAAAATCTATACAGTAAACAAATTTTTTTTAAAACATTTTTCTTCATCCATTTGACAAACAAAAAAACAGGCCGGAAATACCAAATGGTTGAACTCTTTTTTTAAAATTTTTTTTTAAAAAATAAAAGTTTACAATACAAAATAATGTTTTTACGGTTTCAGCATCCTGACCACAAGAACAAAAATTTAATCCTTAAATTAAATATAGATAAATAGCTATTAAAATTAAAGTTATCTTTCATTTTGTGCTAGAAGGACATTGACGGAAAAACTGATACATTTGATTGCTTGATTGATAGAATATCTCGCTAAATTAGTAATGTATTGCTCTCAAATAATTTCATATATTAGTGCAGGGGGCCATGAGCAGGCCATTTACAAAGGTTAGTTGGACCACATGCAGGTTGAGTATCGCTTATTTATGATTTTTATAGTCCTTCCACACTAAGCAATTTAGGTGGCACCTAGTTGAAGTAGCAGAAGATCGGGAGTGTTGAAAAGAGATCGCCTGCCACGCCCCCTTAAGACCCTTTACCCCCTGCTGTTAGGCTGGCGCAAACCAAGTTATTATAAGGTCACCTTGAAGGACTAGGCCACAACAGAGTTTTGATGACGTCACGAAAGGAGAAATGCTTTGCTACTCGTAGTGGCTGTCAGGAATATAAAGCTTACGACATTTGTTTCTTTTCAGGTCGTAGACTAATATTTCCACATTTATATTGATTATTTTTTTATAATTCTCATTTAGAATATTTTCTGATGAAAGTTATGTAGTAATATGTTAGAAGGATGTTTGATATTTTCCAGGAAAAAGGGGGAAATATCACTCGTGAAAGGCTCTTAACAATGCAAGAAACATCTAAGTAAAAACTGACCCAATATAGAATATTTTTACTCAGATAAAATAACAAAAGAAACATTTACTTGCAAAGAAAATATGAAAAGTAAAGCATTAGAGGCATATTAATAATAATAATAAAAAAAATGTGAATTTCGCAACATTTTGCAGTAATCCATGAATCACAATAAAGGTTAAATGTATGCAAAAATATATACAAATGCAAACTTCATGCAAAAAATATACAAATAAAAAATGCAACGCATGTAAAAATATATACAAATATAGAAATAACACAAACAGTTTTAGATACCATAGTAATTATACAGCAAAAATAGATTCTAGATTACGCGTTAGGAAATATATATGTTACCGGCAAATTATGAAATCCGGCATTCTATAGAATGCCTAAAACTAACCGGCAATGTATGAAATAATTCATATTTCACACATTGCCTAGGCATTCTATAGAATACCTAATGAGAAACCGGCAAAGTATGAAATACATCTCCGATTCGTTTCGAATATTACGTGACAAGACACGAGACTTTTAACCCGAGCCTCAGGCTCTGAATTTGTCCGTTGCGCTTTGTGATTTATTCGGGAATATCAAAATACTTAATTTTACTTAAATTTGTTCAACAAAAAATTGATTATTTTTCCTATGCTGCACACTGGCGTAACCGAACCTGAGTAAGTCCCGTATCGAAAATTCATTAGGGGTCCTTTTTGGAAAATAAATAAAAATGACCGCAATAATAAAACTTATTCGAAAATGTCAAAATAAGTATACAGGGACATATGTACTGAAAAACTTTATTACTTAAAAACTAGCTTGTTGTCAGTTGTTTAATAGGTGCTTTTCTCGATTTTTTTGCCCGGCAAATTCATTTGTAATAATATCCATAGCAGATGATTTTAGTTTTTCAAGTTTATTTGTTTCTATTGACAGTATTGTTAAATCCGAAAACCAATTCTGGCATATGAAAGCTATAAGATGATTATTAATAATTTTTAGAAAACCTTTTAGCTGTCGCAGTTGTGACAGAAAGGGTAAAAAGTAGTAGGCATGCGATAAGAACATTCAGAAGACTGTAGGTGCGGCTATTGAAATTAATTAATAATAGTTTTGTGAGTACCTTAATATAATGATTTACTCAATTTCGTATTTTAAGCAGCTTTACAATTAGCTAAATACAAGTAGTGGTTATTATAATTTAAAATGATTATTTCAAATCCAATAATTATTCCATGTGCTGAGGCAATATGCATAAATTTCTCATTTTATTTTAATTTATAGAAATGAGTATAATTTTCGTGATAAATGTATGGAATTTTTAAACTACGTTCTTGATTTTATAAGAATAAGAATAAGAATTCTTTTTAAGCGAAAAATGTAATGAAGTGTAATTCAAAACCCCATTCAAGCCTACCATGTTGCAACTGGTAGGTTAATTTTAATTTTTTATTTTTTTATATGAAAATTTTGTTTTCCTAATAAGAAAGACATCAATTTTATTAGGTACAACTTTCATTTTGTTTTTATATAAAATTCTCTAATGACACTCTCATTATTTCTTCAGAATAACATTTGTATTTTTAGGAATGTGCCTCATTGATATAAAAGCCTTATCTTGACCTTTTTCATACATTGCCTAAATAGCTTTGGGCATTGTATAGAATGCCTAGACATTCTATACAATGCCTAGGAAAAGTATGTATTAATTCTCCTATTTCATACTTTGCCTAAAAACGTCAGGCATTCTATAGAATGCCGGCATTTCATACTTTGCCGGTAAATAAATTAGAAAATAATATTTTACCTATAAATCTAACAAAAAAAAAAAAAAACTTTTCATAGAATATATCATTAATGAGGCAATGTACTGTTTACTTTCACTTTTTGAATCATTTTGATTTGTACTGATATTATTCAAACCAATTTTTACATTATTTTTTATGCGTTACAAATAAATATTTAAAAATCAAACAATTTTTTTTTTAATTGAAAAAATAATATTTTACATTTAACATCCTTCGAATGCTAAAATCTTCATGAAAATGATTTAGACGAATAATGTAAATAAATAGAATTTTTCTTTAAGTAATAGTTATGTGAACTCTTTTAAACATGTGCATAAAATCTATTTTGAATAAAAAAATGAAGTATAAGGAATTACATGTACATTGAATAATATACCAATCGATGATTAAATATTTAAATAAATAAAGCAGTGAAATATAAAGAGCAACATTGATCTAATTGGCCTTAAATTTCTTTATTTTTCGATTATCCTTCACTATTAAAATTTCTTCATTACGCTTTTTTGAATAATTATTTAAGCATATATTCCCGAATGTAATGAATATTTTTTTAAAAATATGAAAATGCAGGTGTGTTTCACTTTACACAAGATGAATGAAACGAATGTGAGACATTCCACAACTCATGTAATTCCAGATATGCTTCTGTTGTGCTTCTAAACAGATAATTGGCAATTAACTTTAAGAAATCTTGATTCCAATGTTTTCAATATTAAGGGACACAGTACGATTCAATTGACCAAAATCGGTCAAAAAATCAAATTTATTTTTTTAGCCTAAATTTTTCTTTATATATTTTTGTATAACCTCACAAAATTTGAAAGCTCTAAACTTAAAAAACGCAGAATTACGATAGCTTTTTTGTTCGTTTTTATTCACATCCCTATGGCAAATCAAAACTTTAAAAACTGCTGTATCTCAGACAGATAAAATAACTATTTTGTCTTCATTTAAAATGCTAAGGATTTTGTTCTATTGCGCCTAATGCTTTGAAATTTTTTTTACTTATTCCCAATAGTTCATGTAACAGAAGTTGGTATGCATTTTTGAATCAAAGCTATATTTATTTTTTAATAATAATTAAACTCAGAATTTATACATTTTTTAAGGAATTTTTAATAAACATTCATAAAAAAAGTATTGTAAGAATACCAATCACGTTAACGCAAAACCCATACCAACTTTTATTATACATAGTTTGACGTACTTTTAAATCAAATTTCATGCGTGTACGTCAATTTTTGTAGAAGGAGTAGCATTTTAAAATCAAAAATTTCAAGTTTTTTCCTTAAAAAATTACATGGCTAACTTTTTATGAAATTTTGAGCACAAAATATGTTTAACATAGTATACATACATAGGAGGCAACCAAAAAAATATTAAAAATCCTTAAATTAAAAATTTTGCGTAAATCGTACCATGTCCCTTTAACAAATTAAAATTGAAATGTTGCGTTGAAATGACTTTCAGAGCAATATTTGTGGACATTTTTAAATCTCTTCTATCCAGAAGTCTCAAATGTTTTGTCCTGCATTTTCTGAATCGAAATTGATCTCTTTATTTGAAAGAAATATACATTTGCAATCGGAGCATCCGAATTTTATATTATGCACGCATAACCCGCGTAATGTACATTAAAATGTTATATACTTCTATTGAGATATCCTCTAATTTATTTGAAATGTTTAATACTTTGTTGAAATTCTTAGTATCTACTTTAACAGTAAATATCTCTCCTGAATAATTTGAAATTAAATTTTCAGTGAAATAGTACCATATTTATCCGAGTGCAAAGATAGCACGCTTTTAACGCGCAGTTATTTTTCAACTTCCAAAATTTTTTCCTGTATTACAAATTTTAATAGACTTTTCTTAAGATTGAATAGCCATTACATGATGAGCAGAATTAATAAAGCAGATTTCTTCAAAAACATTAACCGTATTAAGAATATTTACCAATTTACTGAAATATATTAATCACTATGTTATTTCATTCAAATAGGATGGAAAGCCGAGAAAATGTAAGGATATGTATTTTATTTGATGAACAGTTGGGTACACATAACAATAATGAGGCATTACTATAAAATGTGTGGAGTTTTAGGTTATGTTATTGATAAAACTTTAAATATTTTTAAGATACGAATTTGATCGATTAAAAAAATATATAAATTTAAACACAATTTCTCATATAGAATAACATATCTTAATTTACAAATAACTAGTGATGTTGGCGTAAACGCATCAGTTTATCATACTCAGTTATCTTTAAAACTAAAAATAAATTCAATAATGTCTCAAGAATAAAGTTATGCAATAATATAAATACCCTACCTTTCTTTATATCCAATGGTATCGCTGATATTATGTTCACTACATTTCATGTATGAAAACGCGTGGTAAAGTAAAGCACTATATCGCAAGCTTTAATGGAAGACTGGTGAAGTGATAGTCAAACGTGGGAAAAATCATCCCTTCTTTGATCATGTGACTTGTTTGGGGGGGTCTCTGTCGTAGCCTTGAGAATCAAGATAGCCTTGGTTATTCCCACTACCAGATAAGATAAAGGAATCTACATTCCTCATACGTGACCACTTTGTAATTTATAGTTCTGCTTTGTAAACAACATTGGACGCGAAACTGAATGACTTCTAATCTTACTTCCAGTGATAAGTTAATCTATGGGAAAACACTGAAATTTAAGTGAGTTTTTCAAACATCTAATACGTTTTTGAAACTTACTTTGAACTTTATGGATGTTATGTAGATTTCAGATTCAAATTTTATATTACTTATTTGAGTATCTTTTCTAAAACACCTTGTTAATTTTTTAGCTCAAGGCAACGGTGATTTTGCTATAACCAGAAAAGAAAAGAGCACTAATGACTGCAATGTCCCCATAGTAAGCTTTTCTGTAAAACTTGTCCATAGCGAATTAGAGTGGTGCTCTTTATTCATTTACCATTGAAGAAGCCAGAAATATGTGACATGAGACTCTCAAGAACAGAACTAAAAGAAATGAAACCTGGAGGCAGATGACGCGCCTATTTTATTCGGTTTTCTAGACAATGGAATTTACAAAACAAGTTGTAGTTTGTAAATTAGTTTAATTTTTTTTTTTTTCGAGAAATGAAAAGTTATGAAGTTTTTGATAATATTTAATGTGTATACGATTAAAGTATTGAAACAAGTTTTAATTTTCACAACCGTGAGATATAAATGCTATAAAATTATGTTTTCAAAAAGTTGGTTCTTTTTATAAACCGGTATGTGCCACTGCCAGTAATTTAGTATAAATTTTGATTGTGAATGGATGAGAAACTTTTAGATTTTAAAAAAGATAACTTGAAGTGATATTCTACAACAGCTAAACGTATAAAAATTATGATACCCAATAAAACATTTCATAAAATTTTTTGGATGTTGAAATCGACAGGTTTGTATTAAGAAAGTGAATTTTTTTTTCTTCTGTATTTTGAAACTTTTAGGTATATTTGCTACTATCGCCTGGTGTGTTTTTTGTCTTGTCTCTAAAGAGAAAACAGAAATTTTCCCAAGATTGAAATAAATTACACACGCGTAATAGATTTTTCTTAATTATATAAAGTATTTTTAGTTTGATTTTTAAACTGACATAATTTTTGAAACATATTAATATACATGCATACTTATCAATGTGTACATGTTTTAGAATAAGAACAAGTAGTTCTAAATCATTTCATTATATTTCAGTGTTTTAAAATTCGTATTTACCTTTATTCTAATATTTTAACATTTTTTTTTGTAAATTAACTCTCGCGTGAGTGAGTGAATATTAACGTCACACTGTTCAGCTACACCAGGGCTTTTGGAGACGGGCCTCGTAAATTTGTACCATGGCCAAGTAACGAGGATGACACCTGAGCTAGCACCCCTTCTCCTAACTACCATACCACATCAACGGGAGGACGTTTGAGCTCTCAACAGATTTAATGTGCATCGCTGCCCTACACGGCGGGTCCTTAGTGGTACTGGGCTCGAACTCGTGACAAACCAGCCACGATCCGATACCTTCACCACTAGGGTACCGCTGTCCAAATTAACCCTCGCGTCTGCCAGGAAAAATTGACTAAATTTATTTTCTTATCACAATCATGATCTATGAATTCCTTTACTCAAAAACAATTATCAGCACCTAACCTTTTTCGAAAATTGTTGAACAAAAAAATCAGTTGAAAGTTTGAAAGTCAGTTAAATAAAATTAAGACTTGAAATATTGTATTCATTATTACATGTGTTATTTTTCAGGTTGAATAAAGTTTTCTTATAGAAAATTTTGTCCTTACTTATAAGTAAGTAAATAAGCCAAAGTGTGTGTGTGTAAATTAGAATGAAAAGCTGCAACATGTATCAAAGCATAATCAATTTGTTTTTAGATTTAGTTATGTTATTGAGATTAAAATAAAAGTTCTTATTTATATTTAATTTTGAGCAAAAATGCTTTTTCATGGTTTTGCAACTAATAATATTCCTAATGTTTACAATTTTCACTATACATATTTACTTTACTATTGTCGATTGAAAAAATAAAAATAACCCTTAAATCAATGTGGTCTATTTTTTTATTATCTGCTGATTGAAGCTTCTCATTCTCATTATTTGAACCTACAAGTATCGGAGATCCTTTGAACAGTCATATAGAAGCTGAGAAACACTTTCAGATACAATTAGTTCTCTCAGAAATCAACAGAAACAATACTTCCAATTAAATAAAAAATATAAATAAATAATAAAAAAAAATAATAAAAAATAAAAAGAAAAGAAAAGAAACTTAATTTTTCTAAAGGAGCTTTAAAGTACATTTTACTGAAAACTAATTGAAGACAAAACGGGCTTTTCTTCATTTACTGAAGCGAATATAGTGTCAACCGTGCAGCTAAAGAAATATTGCCGAACTTAGAATCTCAGATTGATGTCAAGTGAGTGTTAATTATCCTTTCAATACAAAGCAACATTAGGGTTATTGGACCTTGTAATTTTGGTATACAGTGGTCAAGTGACAAGGACGACTTCCTGTGCTAGCACTCACTTTCCTAACTTCCACACCGCGCCAACGGGAGGACTTCAATTCTCGACAGATTTAATGTGCATCATTTTCTCTATAAGGATTAAGGCTCGAACTTATGACACCGGCCGCGAGCCCGTGACCTTGATAACTTGGCTACCATTGCCACTAGATGCCACAGAAGATTGTCTTGAAAGCACAAGGTCAGTCTAAACAACTTTTTAAAATCTATAACATACTGCAATGCTTAAAAATCTATAGTTTATTCTGTTGCTTCTAAACCAAATATACGCTTACCTAAAATTCCATTGCAGGCCTTCTCAGGAACAATATTAATCAATATATGCCTACAAAAGCTTGAAAAAGTATTAAGAAAACAATCTGAGTGAACTTTGAAATCAAATGAAGCACCTAATCTAATTTCATTCCTTTAAAAAAAAAAGTTCAGGTTTAGATTCTATTAACCGAAATCCATCACCAGATTTCAGATTTGGCGACCAAAAGGTTAAATTACAACCCTAAGGCCAAAACTCTAATGGTCAATACAAATAAAAGAAACAAAAGAGTGTTCTGTAAGTGAACAAGCGAAGGATTCTCCACCAATCCCTACTATAATATAAATAATTGCCGAGTTTTTCTGAAAATAGAAATAAAAAAGCTTGAGCATGTGGGAAAAAAATAATTTATATATTCAATTGCTTGAAACCCAAACATTTTTAATTGTTTTTCTAAATTCTCTCGTTGGATCAGTGGAATGAGACATGATTCATTGCTTCATTTTACCAAATCTGCAAATACTCTTCTTCAGGTGACCTTGAAAACAAAACTAGCTCTGCCGTTCTTAAAGGGGAAGCAAAAAGGGGAAATTTTTCCTTAGGGTTTCCAATGTGCATGTTGGAAAACATCGTGATTTTGTTCGTGCATTATTTATCTTGATGACAGAGATCCATTTTATAAAAATGCAGTTTTATAATTTATGATGTGCAATGGGCTCCATGAAGGTCACATGATAAAGACAAACACACGTTCTCCATCGAATCCAAAACTAACATCAAATTAACTTGTACTTGTTGTTCTATCTGTAAAATTTCAAATTTCTTAATTAGGAAAACAAGCTCAAATGTAATTAAAAATAATTTTCAAAAACATTTAAAATTCTTAGAAAAAAATCTGATTTTATACATGTTTTTTTTTTAAATAAAATGCGTTTCTATACCCATGTGCGTTATGAATGGCAAATATGTACTTTTTAAAAGATAATTTTTTGCAAAGAGCAAAAGTTAGCGTCAACGGATGATGAACAAATCAGCTGAAAACACTTGATTCTTTCATTGTGTGATAATGACGTCATATGAATTTTGAACTGATTGGCTAGAAACATGGTTGTCATTATCACGTGACAATGACCTATAAGGAATTTATCCCATTAGAAAGCATTTATTTAAAAAAGATCCTTCATAATGTAATTGGTTTATTTATATTTATACGTTTGATATAAAATTTTTTATTGTATTATTATTGGCTTAAATAATAATCTGTACTTAAAAATTTGGTTTTAATCTTGCACAGAAAATTATATCTGGCGTTTCTGATGCTCTTGGTGACATTTAAAACGAATCAAATAAACCGTGCGAGCTCTACAGTATTAAAAAAAATTAAACTGAATATTAATGCTTTTTCTTCACTTCCAGTGTTGACGCTAGTTAAATAAATGCATATCTTCTAACACCACCTTTCTAATAAATATATATAAATTACCTAGGATAAAATAACATTTCAATGATTTTTAAATCGATATCGCATTAAAAATAGATAAAAGAAATATCAGATTATAGATGCATGAATCAACGCACAATTTAACAGGTTAATTATCAGTAATGGGTAAACTCAAAAATATCTGGCGAGAACCTTAACCTTTTTGTATGCAGAAGCTCAAAGACTAATTTAGATTTCAGAAAATTTCATTTCAGCACGTAATTGCAGCCACTAAAAACTCATAATGAATTTAATGTTTTTTGGGTTCTTTTATAAGAATTTTTTTTACCGAGTCATTAATTTTATTTGAGACATTAACGATATTTTCGAAGCATAAGCAAATTAAAAAATAATTTATTAAATGGATTGGTAGTGTTAACCTTTTAAAGGAATAATAACCTGCAAAATAGAAATAATAATCACACGTATTAAGGTATCCGTCTACATTCGGAAAAGTGATTTTCAAATGCGTACAAACGAATATTTTTGCAATTCCTACTACAGATCACTCTTTCATATTTGTATATTTATTTATCTTGTTCAAATTTCCAATCATTAATAAAATAATTTCTATTCATCCAATTAAATTAAAATAAATCTTTTTAAACTTGTATTGGACGACAATTGATGTTAATACAGTTTTATCAAATATTAATTAATTAATTTAATTAATTACTGGTTTTTGACGCCAACTTAGATTCATCTCTATTGTTGTAACGATGTAACTGTTGAAACAAAGACAAAAGTTGGTGTCGAAAACTTGTTTTTTAGCTAATCTAGCCAAACCGTGTTTGCATTGTTACAGCAATGCAGATAAATCATGCTCTTTTTAATTTAACACGATTTTATAAGTTTTACTTGCATGTAACAGAATCTTTGAACTTCGATTTTTAACTACTTTAAGAGGTCAGATTCATTTGAAATTTTGCACACTTGTCAAAGACCGGTGACAATCAATAATTTCATAATTTTGTTCCGTTATCCTGATCATGATCCTCTGGAATAAGAATTTTGAAATTTGGCGACTAATTCCGTATACCATTTCCAGATTTGGCGACTGATTCCAGATGCCATTTCCACATTTGGCGACTAATTCTAGATTTAGCGACTAAAAGATTAAGGTGCAATTCTAAAACTTCTAATAGGCTTGTGGTTATTACAAATAAACAAAAAAAGTGTTCTTTGTGTGAGAAAGGGTAGGGTTCGTAAGTTAGCAATTTCTTGTCATAATACAAGTCCAGTTTTTCTGAAAATGGAAATAAAAATAAATAAATAAAACTCGCGTATGTGAAAAAAAATTATTTTCTAACTGCTAAATATTTTTTTTTATTTTTATAAAGCAATGCATTTATAAGTGATGATACGAATTAACATTATAGCAATACGTTTAAAGGTGATAATACGGTTGACATTTAATATTTCTTCTTTTATTAGTTACACTTTTATTAGTTAGACCTGTACCTACAGAGACGGAATCTTTGAAATACAACGATATGGGATTCCTCCGAGCCCGTAAAGGAGAGAATAAGTACCCTTCAGACCTATTAATTAATATCCATTGAAGAGCAAGACTAATTCCAGCACAGACACGTAATTCCGGCTCCAAATATCAAACTCAAGGATAAATTCAACAAATAATAAAGGATAGATTTAAAAACTAAAAAAAACAGGCTTTTATTGCAGATTGAATTAAAAAATGAAAAATAAATTATAGTTTAAAAAAAAAAAACTAAAGTACATCCTTTTATAGTAAATCGAACTAAAAAGTAAAAAAAAATACTAATTCTTAATATAAGGAATAATATGATTAACGAGAAAATTAATACCATTGGAGGAAAAGCGTGGGGTGCTTTGTACTACATTTTTACACTAACTCAGCATTTTGGAATAGAACTAGTAAAAAATTACAACAATTAATATAAAGCACCCCATGCTTTTACCCCAATGACATTAATTTTCTCGTTAATAATTTAATTCTAATATTAAGAATTTTTTTAATTTTTAGTTCTATTAAACTGTGTTATTTTATATTTTTTAATCTATAATTTATTCAGTTCCTACTATTAGTTCACTCTCTCCCTATATATATATATCATATCATATTCAAATTTTCAATCGTTAATAAAATACTTTATATTTATTCATTCATTCAAAGTAGGAATTGACTTACATTTTTTTTTATATATTACTTGTTTAATATTTAGAGTCACTTAGATTGGAATACATGCATGAAATAGTTTTAAGAATATTATTACAATTAAAAATGATTTAAATGCAATATTTTGTCAAAAAATGAACAAAAAATTGTTTATATTCCAAATATTCTTCTGTATAGAATATTCTTCTGTAATAATAATATTTTGACTATAAACAGCTTCAGACCTCTGTACAGAGACTGAACAAGGATTTTTGAAATATATGATTTAGAAGGAGATTTATCTGTATTTTAATACATCAGTGTGGATAAATTTGAATAGAAACACACTGATAATTATTTCAATGTGTATTAATTCTGAAAATAATGGGAATTTTTCAAAAGTCGTAGTTCGGGCCCTCTGAAGAAGTCTTAGCTATAGAAAAACAAAATATTATCATTATAGAATCCTTTTTCATAATAGGGGAATGTTTTGAAAAAAAAGGTAATTCACACACACACACACATTCATTTTTTGCCAAAATATTAAATACTTTTTTTTATAGTAATAATATTCTTAAAACAATTTTATTCGTGTATTCTAATTTAAGTGACATTAAATATTAAAAAAAAGTATTCGTTTGTACGATTTAGCAAAATCACGGTTCCGAACGTAGTCGCTAGAATTTGAACATAGTTGAGGAAAACTACTAGTAATTTTTTTTTATATTAAAGCCAAGAATGATGGTTTTATATACATGCCGTGTATATTGATAAAATGGTAAAAATTATATTGTGTAATTTATTTATTTATGTATAAAGATGCCACTCGACACAGACAGATGAGACATTTTACCCAGATGATCTATTGATTTGTCGCAGTCGTTGAATGATTGATTAGACTACTTGGTAATATTTAATATTCACATTTTATTGACGAAACATACGGGGGCAACACCAGTAGCGTAACATCTAGGGGATTCTAGGGGGCCCAAATCCTGGTTGGCGCCAGGTATGCACCCACAGTAAGATCTGGCTTTGCACACGAAACTCGACTTTGCAAGGGGGCCTAATATCCTTTGTTACGCCACTGGGCAACACGAACAACAAAAACACTCAAAATTAATACAAGGGACAAAAGTGGTCTCTTTCGGCTACGGAGATCTTATCTTTTGTTGTTTCCACAATCTGAATCTTTTGGAATCGTATGATTTCCTTAACCCGCGATCACTCGCGCGGGGTGTTCTGTACACCCCAGCAACAAGAAAAGCCTCCTACAATTCTAAAAAAAATACGCAGAGCCACGCTTTTTCTGTAGCGCCCATTTTAGGTCATTGAAACCTTCAGACATGATGTAATCAATCTCGCTCGAATGATTGAATGTAAAAGACCTTCGGGTTTTTTTGGGGGGCTGAGAACACCCGCGAGTGATTGAGTTATATTTTCGTACTCGAAGCATCTACGGAAAAGTACGTTTACCCCTTCCGTTTACGTTTTTTTTTTTAAATATATTAATATGCACGAATATTTTATTTAAAAATTTCAATAAATGCGGTATAAAAATAATATAATTCTATAAAAAATTTGTAAAATACAATTTTAAAAAAATTTCAAAACGTTTTCTAGAAATTATGACAAAAAACCCCTGAGAAAGGAGAAATAGCGACTTTGTCGTCTATTAGATACTGTATCAACATATTGACAAAATGAACTAAGTGAATGCGATAACTGCGTGATTTCGAACCAAAGTTGGAGAGATGAAACTTGAAATCGTAAATTTTATAATACAGGTGGTGTTGATACCACTGATGATATGTGCAGTATATATTATGTATCGCGAATATGTAACCTTGGCCATTGCGAATATTTTATCATCTACGTAATACTGCAGGAATAAACCTTTTCCTTTGTCTATCATTCGGTTCTTTCTGAAAAAAAAATGAGACATTCAATATTATTAGAGGAGATTAGAATGGATCTTGTGCAGCCACAGTGGATATGAGATCGGATTTCCCAAACCTTAACAAAACACTCAAAGAAGTTTTTACTGACACAGAATATATTAAAAAACATTAATCCCCCTAAAAGGGTGTTGCACTGTTGTCCACGGGTAAAAAAATGTATTATTTGTTTTTCTTCAATGCAAGAAAAATATGTGCTTAAAGCATATGAATACAGTCTGCTCTGAATGTTTGAAAAAAGATTTAAATATTATTTTTCTTTCTTTTACTATCCTTATCATTAATTATAAAGTATATTAATTACTGGTAATATGTTTTACTTGCGGTTTATGAAAAAATATAAAATTATGTACTTTAAAATGAAAATTTTGTAGGTTTAGTTTAAATTAATGCTAGTCTCATTTGAATGCAATAAATTTAACAATTTTGTTTGTATAATACAAAAAAACCTCTTATGCTTCATAAATATATATCATAATTGAGACTTAAAAAAATTTTCTTATTTAAATACACGTGTTAAGAGTTTGGGGTGTTCTCTACACCCCGCGAGTAACGACGGTAGAAAAACAGGCGCGAGTGACCGCGGGTTAAGGTCATCTGTGACTGGTCAGAATAGATGGATGGTACAATATTGCATCTCTCCTAAACCGTGAAAGTTTTTAAGGAGATAAAGCTGTGGTTATCAATATATATATCTCATTAGGAGGGTGAACAAAAATTTAAGTATCACGCGGAATCTTTGAGGCTAAAGGCCATTACGAATTAAATAAAATTCGTCGATATGCATACATTTATAAGGATTGGGAAAATATCGTTTACGTTTTTATTTTGTATAATCAAATAAATGTCTTATCTTTATTAATGATAACAATTTGCTGTGTTTAATTTTTATTTAAAAATAAAAAGAAAACTAAAAGAATTTAAAACTGACAGACTTCTTATAAATAAAGTGAATTAAATAAAAAAATTTATTTTCTTTTTTAAAAATCTATTGGAAATTGAAGAGGTGAAAATTAATTTTACATTTAACATTTTATGTAGCAAATCGATTCCATTTTAGAGAAACTTTATCTACAAATAAGTTTATTTCAAAGACAGATTTAAATCAACTTTGTTTTGGATTCTAAATAGTAATTGTAACTACGGACTAAACAAAGTAATCTTTGTGAAATCTAAATATAATTATTTTAAAGTGTGTGAAGTCTAGTGAAGTGAACCACGCATTCACTAATAAAGTAAAGTGTATAGTTGCCAAAATATTACAAAATATAGGAAGAGTCTAAGGTTTTCTTTTTAATTGTGCAAAAGTTTGGGTTTATTAAGACACCTTAGTCATAATTCATATGTATAAATCAATACTTTTCCGAATGTTGCGGAAATTAATAAAAATAATTTATCTGTAGATATTAATTACTTAAAAGAAGTGTAATCTATTACACGTCCAATCAAATTGTTTTGACTACATTTATGAAAGTAATGACATGATTGGAAAGAAATCAGAAACAGGGTAAAAGAGTTCTCTCTGCCTAATTACGAAATACGCAACATGTGTAATTAGAAAACCTGTTAAGGAATTAATCGACTATGATAATTAAATTAATTATTCAGGTGATTAAGATTATAGATTACTCTCCCAATTATTCTAATTTGTCCAAATGAGGAAGATATTGAGTGCTTTTTCCACCATTATACACTAAAGATTAAGGTGCGAAGCTATTTTAATGAACTGTACTCATCTTGTCATAGGAAGTTGTAAAAAATACAGAATAACGGTTTTCTAGACGTGATTCTATTTTCAGGAATGTAATATTATTTGATCATAAGGAAGATTTAAAAGGGACTTTTAACAATAAAATGACCAATTTTGACTGGACAACATAATTTGTCAAAAAGTATTGAACAAAAGGAAAGTAATATTTTCGAAAAGGATGTAAATTTTTAATATCGATTTCGTAAGATTTCACTTTAGCGTGGTATGGGTATTTAGAGGAAAACTACTAGCACAAGTGCCAATTTTGGTTGTCTTCGTTCTTCGGCACAACTCGTAGACTTTCGTAACGTATTTTTGAAACCTTGGATGCCATTTAAAATCAAACAATTAAAATGAATAATCATCAACATTTCTTCTTCAAAGGGTTCGGCAGCCCTGGAAGAGCTCAGTCTTTCTCCAGAACCTTTCTCCAGGCATCTCTACTTTTGGCAACTGTTTTCCAGTTTTTGACCTTTAAAATATTTAGGTCTTTTTCGACACAGTCAATCCACCTTAAAGATGGGTCTGCCCCGATTTCTATTTCTCATGGGCTTTGCCAGAAAGATTTTCTTGTAGCAACGATCTTCATTCATTCTAACCATATGACCAGCTCTTTTAAGTCTCTGTAATTTGACAAATTTTACAATATCTGGTTGTTTGTAAATTTTTTTAGAGTTCTAAGTTAGATCTTCGTCTCCAAGATCCGTTCGCTTGGATCCCACCAAGAATGCATCGTAAGATCTTTCTTTCGATTTTTTCTCTCAAATAGCGCGGTAGCCGGTGGTACCGATATCAGATCGTGGCTTGCCTTTGTCACGAGTTCAGGCGAGTACGACTAAAGACCCGCCGTGTAGGGCAGCAATGCACGTTAAATCTGTCGAGGCACAAACGTTCTCCCGTTGGTGTGGTAGTTGGGAAGTGGGTGCCACCTCCAGGTGTCGTCGTCATGACGATGGTTCAAAATTACCGTGGTCCGTCGCCAAAAGCCCTCGTGTAGCTGAACAGTGCGACGTTAATATCCAATCAATCCATCGAAATTTCCCAAAGCTTCCTCATTCCGCAAAGTCAACGGCCAAGTCTCTGATGCATAAGTCAGGACAGATCTTATAAGACTTTGTAAAGAAGCTGTTTAGTTCTTAAATCATTAACATTTTTTTACTAGACTAAAATGAAAAATTATAGGGAAAATCGAGGAAATTATATAGTCTCAAGTACAAATTCTTTGAGACTTTAAAGTGATTTTGTGCAACTTTTGGTGATTACTTAGTGGGACTTGGCAGATGTAGCCAGTGAAAACTTAAAAGCAGATCATTGAAGCTTCGAGGCAACAGCCAAGGTAGATATTTGTTCTATATAATGGAGTGTAATGAAAGCTCAGGTGCATTTCAGGTCTATCAAGAATTTCATGTCTCTGAAGAAAAGGAAAAAATTCAAGGATTAATATTTAAAAAAAACTTATTGAATTTTATTAATAATTCTTTGAAAATTTTAGAAAATTTTTTTTAGTTGTACAATTTTTTGAAACAAACATGTGAAATAAATGTCTTTGAATTACCTAAAAATGGGATTCTGTATACTGAAATCATGTTCATGTTTAAAAGTCGATTTCATTTTTCAATTCAAATGAAACCTTCTATTTACTTCTAAGTTTTATTTAAGTTATATTTTATGAAAATTTAAAAGAGTATGTGCTGCATTAAAAAATTACACTGATTATAAAAAGTGTGTCGATGTAATTAATTACCTCTTATTTAACACACTGTTATTTTAATTGTATACATACAGACACACACACGCGCACACACACACACATACACATATTTTACATTTCGTCAATGTAACCAAGTAACTTATGTAATACAAATCCTGTCTTTTTTTAAACACAAATTAATACATATAAGTAAAATATTTCACTTTTTTTATTGTTCCTATATCTAAAAAAAGTCTTTTATAAATACTTGGTTGTACATTTTAACAACAAGATATTTACAAAATGTTTCCAGAAATAAGAAGAATAAAAATAAATAGCCTATATATGTAAATCCTATTGATTCCCTTTTTTATATATACATACGAGTACATCAATTGTATTTTTAATCTCCGATTGTCTTTATCCGTAGGAAAATAATTTTTTAAAAATTCATTTATTTTTAAAAAAATATTTACCAAGTATTTTGAAAAATATAAAGAACATAATATTTAATTTATACATACAAGGCTTTTCCTTTCTATTTTCATATACAAATTAATAGAAAAAATGTTCTTTTTTCTATATTTTTTCTGTAGAGAAAACATTTTTTTTAAATACAGGGCTTGCATTTAAAAACAAAATATTTACCAAATGTTCCGCGAAATGTACAGAATAAAATAAATAATAGCATGCAATTCAAAGAAATTCATAATACTTTAAAGCGTATTTTGACGAAACAATCGGTATCTTCAATAGGCTCCATTATTATAAATACCCAGTATTGAAAGAATAAAAGATAGTGTATGCACACAGGAAAGGAATGTATTGCAATATAAACTCTTTCCTCAATTTACAAAGACATTCTGAACCATACATTCTAAAAGCTTCCTTCCTAAACTTCCAGAAATTGCGGACCTTTCAGAGAGGAGTTGATACAAATGTATACAAAAATTCCTTTCTTTACTGAACAGCTGTGGTGAAAATATACGGCGTTATTTCCAAACATTTCTCGAAATGTTTGGCAATTTAGTTCTCTTGTATGATAATGGTGTTCTTCAGGCTTACTTACGATCCAGAAAACGAAATTTTGTTCCAACATTGATCTTGGAAAGTCTTTTACTTGCATTGAGCATCTCTTCCGATATTTTAGTAAAAACTTTTATGATGCCCACACACAACTTAAATATTCGACGATATTTAAGTTAGTGATGTGAAGAATTCTTGAGAAGAATTCTCGTAAATTTCGGAAAGGAAATTAAGGATTCTACGCGCAAGTTTATGCGTTTGTTAAGTATTAGGACAAAGTACATTATGAGTGTCTAAGGAAGAAGTTGCGTTTGATATATGTCTTAAACAAAACGCTATTAAATGTTATGTGATAAATATGAATGAGACTTTACTATTATTTGTTATTAGATATTCATGTGGTTCAAAAGACTAAAAGTAAATATGTAATGGAAAGTTTAAAGAAAATTTCTAAGGTACTAAACATACAATATTACTAATTTTTAACTATTGAAAATATCAATACACGCAGCACACACACACAGTATTGTTTGTGTGGTCATAATAGTTTATTGAAATCTATGAGATATATAAGTTGGTTAATTTAAGGCTTTTAATTGTATAAATTTATCATACTACATTTTCACAAATATATTATTTATTATACTAATATTATTCTTAACAATATTGTTATAAATATTTAAGGCTAATATAAAATATTACGATGAAAAATTATAAATTTGAATGATCAATATGTTAATATCTGAATTTGATTCTGCTTAAATAAAATATTCTGAACTAAAAAATTCAAGTGCGTTGCCTTAAGTAATCAAACTTTTTAAAGATGATTAATTATAATTAGTTAATTTAATAGTTATCCGCAATTATTTAACGATTAATTAATAATTAATTAATTAATTAATTGTATTTAACATTTCAAACACTTTTTGAAAAAAAATGTTTTAAATTAATTTACAAAAAGGAAACAAATGCAACATTACATAGAATTATAACCCAACATAAATTATAGAGTATACCGCGGGTGTTCTATAACCACAGATAATAAGCTTCAATTATTCAATTTAATGAACAGATTTGAATTCATAGCAATGAGAATATATTTGATGCACATTAAATTATACATGATATCACGTTTTCGTCGATCGAATCCACTTACACACTCAAATCATGTTCAGCGTTGCCTAAAATAGCCCCACTCTAACCACTGTGGCATAGTTAAACAATTTAGTTACTATAATTAATATTACCATTCGGTACTGATATAATTAACTATCGAACTGCTAAATTATCCAAAATGTAATTCAATATTACATTTTTAATGATTTTCAGCAATGCACAAATGTATTAAAAGGAAGTGTAAGCACTGCCCATGAAAAAAAAAAAATCAGTTAATATACAGTTGGCATGCAATTAATAAACAAAAAGAAATATAATATGTGAGACGAAAATAACGGTTAAAGTCTTTTAAATAGTTCTCATTTGAGGTTATTTAATGTACTAAAGGAATAATTAAAAAACTAATTCCATCATTAATGTAGTTCCCAGACACAATCGCACACACACACATATATAACTATATTTGTATCTATCATATATGATGTATATGGTGGCTGCGAGGTAGCCGAGTGGTCAAGGTATCGGATCGCGGCTGATCTTGTCACGAGTTCGAGCCCAGTACCACTAAGACCACACCGCAGCAGGGGAGCGATGCACGTTAAATCTGTCGAGAGCTCAAACGTCCTCCCATTGGTGTGGTGTGGTAGTTAGGAGAGGGGGTGCCAGCTCAGGTGTCCAACCTAGTCACTTGACCTTGGTTCAAAATTACGAGGTCTGTCACCAAAAGCCCTCGAGTAGCTGAACAGTGCAATATTAATATCCACTCACTCAATAAACATCTTACACAATTTTTTTTTTACGTATTCTAAAGGTTTTGTGTAGAATTTGGCATAAAAGTGATTTGAATAGCTTGTATTCAAACTTCTAATAAAATTAGTTCAACAAATATTTTTGAATTGCATCATTTTGTGCGTGGCTACGTACACTTCATTATTTTACATGAATAATTAATACATGAATTTTCTCATTTTAATGCACAGTTTGCTGATCGCTGTCAATAATTAAAAAGTTACCAATTTATGAGTGATAGCTGAAGGCTGTATAATTTCCGATCTTAAGTTTGTCTTTGAAAATCTCCAGAACTACTAGATCAATATGCATGCCATCTTGAACATAGGGCTTTTCTGACGTGAGTTTTGTATTTTTTATTCACTTTTAGTTATTTATATTTATTTAAATCAAATTACTTCGAGTTTAATTTTTTATATTGTTAAAAAGGAAAAAATAACTACTTATCGTTTGATGGGAAAACAACTCGAATGTTTTAAATGGTATTTTTTCCTATCACATTTTTGAGAAGTGGATGCTTATATTTCCTCTTCCTTCCTCAGCATTCACCCCACCAAGGACATTTCCCCAGAGGAAGTGTTAGGTCGTTGAACCAAAGGGGATAGAAGGGGTGAGACCGGTTTGGAAGAGTACGACTTCTGACAAGGTGTTAACCATACGCTTTTTGAGTCTAACTGCATTATATAGTGACGAAATAAAATTCAGAATCCTTTGGGCATAATTTACAGAGTAGAATAATCGCTTGCGATTCTATAAAAGTAGAGAATTCAGCATTTAAAAAAACTTACTTTTAAATAATTTATCACCAAAAATTTAAGCAGAATTTCACATGAAATTTGAAATTTTAGCAATTTTTATTATAAGAAATAAGATAGTAGAACATAATGTCATATAATGATAATTTTTTGCTGGCTTTAATGAAATATTTAAAATAGGTTAATAATAAAGCTTTTATAACCTTATTTATTTCCCCTTTACCTTTAACATTGAAATTATTAAAGCGAAATATAAATTGCAAAATTTATTAAAATTGGCATTTTAGAACTACCAGTTTGAGTAATATTGTTGAATTTTTTGAGGATAGAAAGTGAATAGTTGGTATAAAAATAGCCTTGAGTATAGAGAGAATTGAATATTCCACTTAAAAAAGAGATTTGTTTTGTGATTGTAAATATTCATATATTTTATTGAGTTCTGCTAACTTTAGTAATGTAAATGAATACGATTTTTTTCAATATTACATGACTTTTTTTGACAATTAAGAAATTTTTGAATATATAATATTTTTAAAATAATTATTTACCTTTTATGTAAGGAGTTTTAAAAATTAAATAAACTGCCGCGTAAAATGCTATTGTTAATAAAGCAATGCTCACACAGCAGTCATTAAAAAATGACTTTCTGTTTACAAACAAAATGCTCTTAACGTTCTTCAAATACTATTATGTACATATTCTACAATGCTTTTGCCCTCCGTTTAACGTTTACTAACTAATCACATACTATGACTTCAAAGCACGTTTGAAATATTAACATCAGGCCTACTACACATCGCGAATAATTCAAAACCTCGAATGGAAAGGCTTTGCTTATCAGTCAGATTCCGAGGTATTGTTGAATAGTTTCCCAGCGTAAACTACTATAGAGCATACTGGGGTATCCGTTTAATATTCGATGGTCTGAATGGAAGGGGATTGAAGGCATCGTCTACGCGTTGCAATGTAATTGGTTCAGTTGTTTCGTCCGATGTGTTGATGTAAATGCAAAATGCAGTTGGGAATAGCTCTGAAGATTAGCATTTGCTGGAGTGAATGATGTGTTTTGCATTTAACAAAGTACTTTTAGAATTATCTTCTGAAGAAGTGAGCAAAGAAAAACATGACTAAAATAATGATTTTTACTTAAGAGATACATTTTAAATGTTAAATAAATTAATAGGAGAATTCAATTTAATTAAATATATTACATTAGAACTGGTTTCTATGTACTGGAACACATAGGGGAGTTCCATCTTCAACACATATACATTTTAAATGGTGACAGTTTAATAAAAGCATGTGCAGTTGTGTCTAAAATTCAAGTTGTTTTTGCGTTTATCCATATCGTACATTTTGAATGAAAACAGGAATTATAAGTTTTATAAATAAAATATTTTTGTAAATTGTATGTTCAAGTAAATAGTCAATGTCTTTTTATATATAGAATAAATTTAATTTCGAAAGATTAAATTATTACACAAAATTATATATTTAAAAAGAATATATCTGATACGTTCCGTATACTACGAAAAAAAAAACATCAGCGCACTTTTTAAAAATTATATGCACTCAGAGAAATCTAGAAATTGCTTGAAAATAAAGAAAATATATTTCAGAGCTATCAGATAATTATAAAGCCACCATATTTATCCCGAGATCTTTAATCCGTTTGTTTTTTAATATTAATTTTTTAAGTATAATTAGGTGTGATAAATTTGTGACTTCAAAAACATGTCATTCCTTTGCATTTACTAATTCTTCATTTATATATATATATATATATCAGAATTCTTACATACTGTAACAGTCATTCCGAAATCATTCTGTGATTCTAAACTACTTAAATTGAAAGAAAAAGTTGTAGTTTGTTACACATAACGACTAAAAAAATAAAAAAAAAATATTTGAAAATGAATTTGTTAAATCTTTATATATTTATATATATATATATAATTATTAAGGCTTCATTTAATTAATCAATAACCAAAATAAATATTTTTTAATTCATTTAAGCATTGTTTATTCATTTGTTTCGTTCATTACAATTTCTTAATCTTTCGAATCTTTTTAACTGTAAAATGTTAAAATTGTTGCTGACATTAAAATGAATATTAAGTTTTCAATCTTTGTATTGTATTTATTGCTATGTTTTTGTGCATGGAGTTTATTATTAATAATGTGTTTAAATCAAAAGATTTACACAAAATAAATGCGCTGTAAATAATTCCTTATGTTTCTTCATACCACGTTAACTGCTATATTTTTTCTTATAATATTATTTACATAAGTGGAAATTTTTTAATTACTAACATAATCAAAGCGTTCATTTTACAACTGAAAATTTAAATCCTCAACTGTTATTAATGCAAATTTATATTTAATTTCACATTTAGAGGTTTTTCAAAACACATAAGAAGTTAGTAATATGCATAATAATTTAAATAATTGTGGAATAATTGTATCCTAATTATTAGAAATAATTAGTTTACGATTTAGTCTTGTATATAATCCAAATTATTCTAATTATCCAATTATCTATATTTTTATTCTAAATATTTATAAAAGGTAAATAGGTACATATGGTTCAGAAAAGTTACAAACAATTTCAGTCGTACAGTTCAAGCGATTTCGCAAAGATTATTATTATTATTATTATTATTTTTGTATCATCAAGCTTATTTTAAAGCAAATGATTTTGAATAATTTTAAGAAATCATTATCAAATAACAATTATGAAATTAATTTTTAAAAAGTGTAAGGAGTCTATTTTCTTATACATTTTATATATCAATGTATTACGTGAAATATGTATATTAAGAATTAATTAAATGTCGTTTAAAACTGAAAAATTACGTTTGCTATTTAGCCATGAAATTTGATGAGAACTTTTGTGAAAACTATTAACGGAAAAAAGTAAACATTTACTCGTAGTTTGTAGTGACAGAAAAGGGAAACAATAATACATATAAGATAATATCTTGACATTTTGGCTTAATGTTTTAGAGACTTTATTGAACCAGTAACGCACACAAAAATTTTTAAGCGAAGGGGGAAGGGTCCAAGGTTGAAAGTCCACCATTTTGGTATCATGCTTCAGTACTCCGCCCAACATATTCCTTTGATTCCGTCGATTTTCAGAAACAGAAACAATACAAAATTAATTATTGAATAAATAATTAGCATTCATTAATAAAATTAATTATTAATAAGAAATACATAATTAAATTTTACGAAATATATACATAGGACTATAACTAATAAGAAAAAAGAGCAAGGGCTATGGGGTGTCTGGACCCCCTAGGACACCCCCCTTGTTTGCGCCACTGATATTGACAGTTGTATAATAAAACAGTTTTTAAATACAGAAGTGTTTCAATTCTTCATAAATGGCAAATAACGATATGTCATTCACGTATACTTCACATATAGACAAAAGACATATGCACTATCACTCATACGAGGTAGTGGCTAGTAATGATATCTGCTGTATCAAAAGCCGGGACTCGAAACCCAGAAAAGGCACTGATTTTTGTAAATGTATAGAAGCGTCTGTGTGGCAAGGGTACATTCTAAGTCATGGGTGTCTAAACTATGACCGTTTAAGGGCCACATTGCAAGAAAAAATTTTCTGGGCCACTCATAAAATATTTTTTCAACAAATTGAAGTAAAAATTAACTCTATGTAACTTTATTAAAATAAATTAGCTTCTTTTTATTATATTTTTTTAAAAAATTGGATTAGATACGCGTACTGATACATATTTATTTTAAATTTGTAAATGTTTCGTTTCATTTAGTTTGAATTTCATAAAGATGGAACAAATTTAAATTAATGAGATGGTTGCTTTTGTTGAATAAGCAAATCAATATCGGGTGCAATAGACGAGGTTGCAATTCTTAATGCATTTTCAAGTTGTTTGTCAGTGATCTTTGCCCTGCTTTTGTTTTCTGTATGCGTCCTTCTTGAAAATAACTGTTTACATATATACAGGTACAGTCAAAAGCTGAAGACATTATTAAAACATAATTGTGATAATTAGGATATTTATTGCGTGGTAGGTATATAAATTCTTTATAAAATTTCAGTAAATAAACATTTCTAAATTATTCTTTTAGTTAAATGTCACTTTGAAGCTCAATACACTCAATTTGTGTGTGAAGATTTGAAGGTAATTTATTTAGTTCTAGAGAAAATGGCGTAGAAAATATGTTAAAATACTCTTCATTTTTTCAAAAAACTTTAAATCTACTTTCAAACTCTTGAATTAAATCAAAAATTAATGCCGTATATTTTGTGCAACACACAGGTTTATGTACTGTCAATGCACTGAAATGTGTCAAATCTTTTTTTATTATTTGATTAAGCCAAAATTTGAACTTTCTTTGAAAAACTGCAATTGTTTGGAACATAATTTCAATAAATTGACCTTTTCCTTTAAGTCTCAATTTAAATCATTAAAATGTTCTGTTAAGTCTACTTCAAATTCAGTCACAGATTTCCCTTTTGTTTCCATAAATATTTTTATTTCAGTTCTCAAATCGCAAAATCATTTAGGTATTTCCCCTTGCAGAGCCTTCTTACTTCTGTATAATAAATAACATCTGCAAATTCTTGAAATTGTCTATAATTACGTCCTTTTGCTCTGATAAAGTTAATGGTTTTTTAACAACGCTCACAATTCATTTTCCCTTTTTAAAACGGTTCCACATATATTGCCCTGATGTACAATGCGTAAATATGATATTTTATTTAAATTTTTATTTCAAAATAAATGTCATTGAATCAATTATATATAAAAACAATGCAAACATTTATTCTTTAAGTAAAATGCAAATTAAAATATTTTAGTTATCTGCGTTTTGGCCGCATTTTAAATGCTTTTGGGCTGCATGCGGGCCGTGGGTCGCACTTTAGACAAGCACGCTCTAAGTACTCAACAAATTGACTGTCTTCGACACTTTGAGGGAAGGAAAAGAAGGAAGGGAGAAGTGGTGTCCTCCCTCAAAATTGGGGTGGAAAAGAGCAAAATCGTACTGTCACTTACATGGAAGCTTAAAGCGGCGGCCAATACAACAGACGACAGGGGCGGCTCTAGGGTCGGACAAATCGGACCCCTGTCCGGGGCGACAAATTCTAAGGGCTGCATTTGGATCGAATTTAAAAATACTTTTTTTGTTACAATAAAATTGATATATTATTTTAAATATTATTGTGGGTGGGAATTTTGTATTTCATTTAACGTATCTTGCTTCCTTTTTTTTTATTGGATGTTTAATGTCAGTTTTCTTCCATGCTGCTTAAAATTTGAGTCGAGTAAGTGTTGAATTTTAAAAAGATAATTTTACGCATTTTCTTCAACTTTCCCCCCTCATAAGTTTTCCAAAAAGGACATTTCTTTCATATACGACGTCCAATGTCAGCTATAAAAAGGGGACGGGGGTAATGAGATTTTAGTAGATAGAGTCCAAAAAAGTAGTTTATTTTAGTCGAGTGTAATTACTATAAGTTGAATTTGTTTGTGACCCCCACCATCAGTAGACTCTTTTAGAAGAAATTAGCATGTGAAATGGAGATTATTTTTGGCTTTTTACTCGTTTGAAAAACGGTAATTATATCCTTAATTTGGAGCAATTTTGACTTAAAAATTATATATATATATATATAATATTGCATGCTGCCTTTTGTTCCAAGAATGACTCCAGTTTTTCGTGTGTATCTGTATGAACAATTTTTCATTTTTTAAATATAGTTGTTTGTTTTGGGGAGTGGGGCGGCATTTTTTCCCTTTTGTCCGGGTGGGAAAACTCTAAACCGGCCCTGCAGAGACCGTAGGGCCCTTACTCATATTGCATCCATAGGTTGGGGGGTCAAAAAAATACAAATGATGCGTACAGAAATCAAATGAAAAAATGTAAGTTTGTTTAAATTTTTGAATTATTTTTATATTAATAAATCTGATTCTCATATATAGTATATACTAGCTGGTATACCCGTTCTTCGCATGGGTGAATTGAAAAATTAAACAATACTGATTGAAGGATAAAGAAATTTTTTTAAAAATTTTTGAAATTTCAAATTAAATAAAAAAGCTTTTCATATCTCGCGATCAAAAAAAAAAAATGTTTTTTAAAATTTTTAAATCTGTAGATTAAAAGCTGGTAAAGGACTTTATATTTCTAACGCCCCGTAACTCTCTTGTGGGTCGATTTTTGAAAACATCTTCATAAACTGATCTCTGCTCAGCAAAAGTAACACATTGTTACAAGTTTTGTGTAATGAATACTTAAAATACTGAAATAATTTATATATGAAAGTGTAATACGTTAATATTACTTTCTGTTGTATTTATTTAATGTTAAAATTGTAATATTCGCAAGCAACGCTATTCCTTAAATTATGATGGTGATTCAATGGAAACATAGCGAAATGTTGGTGATAAATTCAAGTTAGCAACTGTCTAGCTACTTTCATAGCTCAAGCTTTATTAGAGCTTTGTGAAAGATTAGACTTACAGTTTCGCAGCATACTTCTTAGTAGGTGCTTTTTCTACGCTTCTAAAAAATACAGTATAGTAGTTATTATTATTTTAATACTTACAAAATGCATTACCTACCTATTCAATTAAAATTGTAGCGTTATAATTAACTACTAACCACAAAAAAAAATATATGCAAATTTGTCCAAATGATGTAGTGTGAAAGACAAAGTTTTTCTACTTTAAATACCAGAAGCGATAAAAGTATTTATTTTGATATAAGGATCAATTTGTTACTACCAAATGTGCATAGTAAAATCATTAAAAAAATGTGCATAGAAATAAATTATCAATTTTTATTGTATTTATGGTTCACTATTTTGGCGATAATGGCTTACACATGAAAAAAATCAATAGTAGCTATTCAAATAAAGATAGACTTAAGACAACCTATCCCTTCGAAATCTAATTTTATTCTGAAATAAATAAAAAAAAAAATAGTGATTACACTGATCGAAGCAACAAATTAAAAGCCAGTGCCTGCCGTAGACAAAACAAAAAGGGAAAGTTTTGCTTCACACATAAAAGATAGATATGTCGTAGGAAAATGATGTAATTAGGAATTTCATCAAATCCCTAAAGGAGATGATCAATTGGCGGGAGACGTTAAAATAGCGTCTCTTGAAGGTCATTTCCCTGATAAAAGTAAGGGGTTTGAACAAATCCTTGACATGTTTCAGCGAAATGATGAAATAGTATTGTCAAGAGTTTAAAAGTATTTATTTAACAAATATGGTGCATTATTAAAACGAAGTAATACAACAATAGTCAATGAAATTCGAAATTATTTATTCGAAACTAATTAACAAATAATTAGAAAATTAGGCTGGTATTTTTTTATGTGCAGCATCTTTTCTCTCGGTTGCTTACACACTAAAATATCAATCCCTATGTTAATCCTATGGTGCCATTTTTTTTAAAGATATGGGGTTGATATTTAGGGGATCGATAGTATTACCTGTATGGTTAGGAAGCGCAAGGACTCGACCCTCCCAGGTGTCTCCCCTGGACAAGCATTTTGCCGATGCAAATCCTGACTAGTTCATTTCACGATTTCACTGAAACAGTTCAGTGTTCACTTACTTTCATCATGGACATGACCTTGAAGAGACATTATTTTAACATCTCCCTTCAACTGATCCTTTCCCTTAGGGATTTCATGAAATTCCTAATTTCGCATCATTTTCCTGCGACAGCATACAATCTGTCGTGGGCTTTTTTGCAGATGGCAGAATTTTTTCTTACTTGTTTGACAATTATCGTTATATGTTGGACACTTCATACAATATCTTTATAAATTATAGCCTATGTGTTATTCTGATGTATAAGCTATATTATTGTAAAGTTTCATTAAAATCCATTCAGCTGTTTTTGGGTGAAAGAGTCACAAACATACATAGACTCATACAAACATTCTCGTTTATAATATTAGTAACGATAAGTTCACTCATTCTTTGTGCTGATTCATCGTCAAAACTTTAAAAATGCAACCAGTATTTTTTCAAGTAATATTAATGCAAAATTTTGCTTCTGTGTGATTATTTTATTAAATTCATCATTTTATTTATTCCAATCCGATTCATGACCAATATGCAGATTTCAGATTCATTGTGTTTTGTCATTATCATCAATTTCTGAGAGATAAATCACACATCACATCACGACTCTGATATGAAAGTTAAACTTAATGTGTTCTAGTTATCTTTATTTAACTATGCAGTGTATAGTAGGATTCAACTCGAAACTAGTCATGTATTTAGCAACTTAATCGGCATAACGTTAAAGTGCCTCTTTTTCCAGAGCAATGCAATACTCCATTCCTTCTAAGCAACAACATGAACACAACAGATATAAAATAATAAAGTGCAAGTTTGAAAAGTCCAAAATTATCGTATTTTATCGTAAGAAATGAAACAAGAACACTGATTTGAAGTTATGAATTACAAATATACATATGTTACACAGATTTTTGTAATGAGCTGTTTTCTCATTCGCTTATTCGTCACAAAAAGTTTGGTGATATTGAAATGAATACAATCATCACGGCAAATATGTAAACGTATTCTGCTCATTTATATTTCAAAACAATAAATAATGCATAGAGTACACCCTAAACGAGAAAGAATATTTCAGAATTTTTTAATTTTTAATTACGTTATTAGCATACCTCCGAAATGTAAAGAATAATATAAAGGACTACATTTTTAATATATTTTGGAAGAATTTTCATTAAATAAAAAACATAGTTTAATCTTTTCTAATTAGTCCATTCTTTTGAACCACACGTTTTTACACCTATCTATTCTACAGTAACAATTTTTACGTTTTGTGCTTTTTTTTCTCAACTCTTTTTGCAGTAGCTTTTTTTCTTCTTTCTAACTTCCGACATGGGCTTATACAAGCACGCAATGGAAGATTTTTTATTCTAATTATATCGCAGTTTGCGGCACTAATTAACTTCGTTTAAATCGCTTTTAAAAGCGATTTTTTTTTCTTACACCATCCAAGATGAGTCACCTAGGATTTAATCTCGCATAGCTTTAGTTGTCACTTCGGATTACACACTGTGTGATATATGTAACCCTTGATTTGTTTTTTGCCCATTCAGTACTTGGAATTTAATTTCACAGAAAAAAAAGTGTCAATATGGGAAGAAACATATTTCGAAACTTTTTCCACGCATAAATTAAGGTGTTAATAAAAGCATCTGTTGAATATACAGATTTTATGTTTTTATAAAATTTAAAATCGATCAATTTCAGCATTTTTTTTGTTGTAACACATATTTTTATTCGAGCATAGGCTTTTATTTTGTAATAAAAATATACATTCTATACTTTTTAGAAAAAACGGAATAGTTTGTAACCAGTCGATTATTTTTTCTTCCTGTAGTTAAAAGTAATTATTTTAAACTAAGAACATATTGCAATTATTGTAACAAGTAAAATGACGATAAAAATATCAAAATATACTTAACGGAAAAATAAACAATGTTGTTCATAAAAATTCATTATCTACAATTGCAAAATGAAATCAAGTAAAAACAATCAGAAAGCATTTAGACTTGAACTTTTATTTATGTACTTTATTTTCCAAAGTTAATTTGTACCTAAACTGTGTATTGCCATACAAATGCTGATATAAATTTCATTTATCTTTTAAATTGGGCTCTAACTTTTTTTGCACAGGAATATTTAGTAAGTCTTGGAATTTTCACGCTGAAATGACGCAATTTTCAAAGCTATTATTCATTTGCAGAAAATGCATCTGCTTAAGCATAACAATTTTAAAGTATTTTTCGACCCCACTATATATCAAGCTACAAAAGCTATTGTTGTCTATTCATCAGATATCTCTTGAAAGACTGGAGTATAACATATAAGCATACTGTTCACGTTTCTGACTAATGACTCAAAACTGGAGTCAAAAATTGATTTAAGGTACTTCGTTACAGAGCATTCTTTATCTTGAGGAGGAAAATTCTTTTCAAAGATATTCTGAAAATGTATGCATAGTATGTTTTTAAAAGTGATTTCTTATTATTTGTGCAATATGGAAAATCGTGAATTTATTTGTAATCAGTCTATGAATCGAATAAATTTAAAACTATTAAGAAAATTTTAGTGGATTATGTATCAGCTCATTTTTACACTCAGAATGATATATTCTGGGCTCCTCATTTTGGATAGCATTTGTAATAGATTTGATAGCGTAATTTAGATAGCATATGGATAAACGTATAAGTGTAAAAAGAAAAAAAAATATGGATTGTTATCTTTTCGTCCTGAACCTTTCTCTCATTCTCTCTATCTTTAATTAATTTTAAATACCTGCTTAAAAGGAATTCTAAAATTAACTGCAGCCTTTCACTGAGGGACTGAATATTGTATAATTCACTGTCTCTGACCTACTGACTGACGTAGATTAAATCATGTGATATTTCAGAATATTCGACAAAATCATTATGTCTAAATGAACTGAGGGTTTTGGTTTTAAATTAAAATGCTTTGTCCATCGTACGCTTCAATCACCCATTTTCGTATTGTCACTACGGCCCTTTTGATTTGTGCATGTCTTTCTTGCTAGTAATTTATTGTTTAAAAATACCTCGCTTTTTTTTTATCTATCTTTATATCTCTATCTATATATAGACCTGTTTACATGATATACACTACTGGCTATTAAATTTGCCACACCAAGAAAGCGATATGTTACAGACGTGAAATTTAAACGACAAAAGAAGGTGTTATGATATGCAAATGATTAGTATTTCAGCGCATTCAGACAAATCAAGCGCCTGTAGCGACACCTATAATGTGTTTAAATGGGGAAATTGTTCAACCGGTTTCTCATACACATATTACATTTGAACGTTGTTGCCTGGTGAAAAGTTGTGATGCCTCGTATAAGAAGCAGAAATGCGTACCAGCACGTTTCTGACTTTGATAAGGGTAGAATGTAGCTTACCGGAATTGCGGTTTATCATATCGCAATGTTGTTGCTCTCGTCGGTCGAGATCCAATGACTGTTAGCAGAATTTATAATCGATGGGCTTAGGATTGTAATACGGAACGCCGTGCTGTATCTCAACGACATCACATCACTAGAAGCCGAAAAGACAGACATGCTACCCGCAATCTCTTACTGGATCGTGCTGCCAAGTCACGAGTCCTGAGTCAAGAATTGAGTTCGTTTGCAAGACAACAAATGTCTGCATGAACAGTTCGACGACGTTTGCAACAGGATACACTCTCAGCTCGGAGACCATGGCTGCGGCTACCCTTGATGGTGCATCACAGACAGGAGTCCCGTCAATTGTGTGATTAACGTCGAACCTGAGCACACGAATGGCGAGAATCCAAGATCTATTAACATCATCAGCTTGGTCGTACCCGTGTTTGGTGGCATCCTGGTGAACCCACATTGGCAGCGTGCATTCGTCATCATTATACTGTCCCATCACTTACGTTATGCTATGAGGTGCTACTGGATACACGTCTTGGTCATAACCGTTTTCCATGGAGGAAAGTCTTTTGGTAGCATTCTCCACTGGCAACCACCCCTCATCACCCCTTGTTCGCATTGATGCCACTTTGAACAATGCACGTTACATTTCTAGTGTGTTACGGCCCGTGTCTCTATTCTTTATTCAAGCCCTGCTAAACCCTACGTTTCAGCAGGATAATGAACGACAGCAATAAGCCGGTATTGTACGGATCTTCCTTGATACAGAAAATGTTCGGCTGTTGCCCTGGTCTGCACATTCACCAGATGTCTCTCCAATAGGAAAAGTTTGTTTCATGGTTTCCGAGTGAATGGCTCGTCACCGTACGCCAGTCACTACGGTTGATGAGCTGCGGCATCGTGTTGAAGCTACATAGAGTTCTGTACCTGTACATTCCATCCAATCTGCTGTTATTTTTGCCGTTGGTGGTTGTTCTGGGTACTGATTTCTCAGGATCTATGCACCCTAAATACTTGAAAATTTAAGCACTTGTTATTTCCAGCATAACATATTTGCCCGACAAATGTCATTTTGTTATCTGCATTTTATCCTGGTGTAACAGTTTTAATGGCCAGTAGTGTATATATATATATGTGTGTACATAAGTTATCTTTGTAGAGAATACCTAAATATTTTTTTCTATTTAATTATTGTAAAATTATGCAGTTAATTGCTTTTCTTATAAAATGCATCTATTATGATAGAAGCGATGTTACTTGATAAAAAGAGGAGGGTGGCATTTTTTAACTATTAAGAAGTGCCCCTGAATGTGATTCGAGATCATTTTAGTATATTTATATTGTTTTATATTCATTCGCAGGTAAGGGTATTTGCCGTGAATTATCGATGCATAGGTAATCTGTAAAATCATTGTTTATTTGATGGTATCGAGGTTGTTATGATAAATCCTTAGATATACTACCAAACAACATCATATGACATAATCATAAATTATTCGCTGAGTTAGATTTGCCAGGTTTGTTACATGCTTGGGGTTCAATCTATTGGGGAAGGAAAGAAGGCTATATATATATATATATATATTGAAAATACATGATTGAACAGAAATATCTAAAGAATATTATTAGTACTTGCACACTTTGGTTAATAAAATAAATAATAGAAACCAATAATCATTAAGCTGCATCTATTAATCAACTTCTAAAACCCATTGTTAATTATAAGTAAGATTTAATTTTTATGAAAAATTTAAAAATAAACGAATAAGGTACATGATTTGGCAAAAAAAATTGTTTGTATTAAGGATATTTTTTTAAGTATATTTTAACTTCTAGTCGTCATTAAATAGATATTACATATATGATTTTATGTTGTATTGCTCTTGTTCAGTGTACGAGAATGTAAAGTGCCCTCTAGGGCTCATAGGGCTTCAGTGTATTCTTAGACTCTAACGAAGGAGGAATCTAATCGACACAAGACATTTAATAAACAACCGTTCTCTGGAATTTGAATGAGATCCTTTATTTGAGTAATTTTTTTTGAGATAACTGAGCATCAGTTCTCTTTGGAAAAAAATTTAATTTTTTGAAGTGCTGCTATATTAATTAAAATTGTTCATTTTCTAATTTTAATGTACAATTATATTTGGAGAGAAATGTTCTGAGAAGATACTTTTGTCAATTTAAACAATATAATTTACTGATGAAAGTAGGTTTAATTTATTTACAAAGACATATTTTAGATTTGTAATTTAGCTATATATATATATATATAGAGAGAGAGAGAGAGAGGAGAGGAGAGAGTGACAACGACCAGATTGAATTAAGTATGCATTTATTTAGGAGAATTATCTACAAGGGAGGGCTAAAGTTTAGTAAAAATTTATCGGGTGGTTGGATTCCACCAGGCATCTCGTCACTGCGCCTTCGTTCCTTCGTCTCGTCTGCGTCGTCTCTCTCTCTCTGTCTTCCCGCGCAATCGTCCTATTCGTCTGTCGTCTCTTTATCCTCAAACCGTCTTGTTCGCTAGGTGGCGCTCTCTTGGCCTTACGTCATAAAGGGAATATAGGAAGGATATGAGATAACGTGCACATCCATTTTTACATATATATATATATATATATATATATATATAGTTTCACATTTTCTTTTGTATAACTATGTAGTAAAAAGATGTCAGTCGCGCAACAGCCCATGAGAGCCAAGACCTACTGTGTCCAACTCAGTATACGTTACCTTGTGTCATAAGGTGCAAGAGCAGATGTTCCAGTCAGGTGGAGAGTCTGACTCGAAAAACTCTAGTGTTAAGTTCCCAAGCAAGTTTGGTACCCAGTTATCGACCCACTGAATGATGGAAGACCTAGGCACTAACCTCTCAGCGAGTGGGTTTGCCTTTTTTATTCAGCATTATAACTATGTTTCATGAACATAATTAATAAAGTTGCCTATCCTTTTATTAGTCAGCTTACTAATATTGATCCTGTATTATAGTTCTAATTACATGGAGGAAATGTCATTTTAAACCAAACACAAAATATTATTTCAATAACATATATTTCCACAATAAAGTACTAAACTAATAAATATATGATTTTAAAGTGACTGTACTTTCATGAGTTCTGAGCATTCATGTTAAAGCTGTATTCAGCATTAAGCAGATAAATAGTCTGATCTCAGATTCCAATGACAGTTCAGAGAAATGGGGAGAAGGGATGAATTTAGTTCCCATATAACTAATGTGACAGCAATGCCGCGTCTGTACTGAATCTAATAACTAATTATTTCAATAAACAAATTTATTTTTGCGACACTTTTGTTTGTATATTTGCGTAGAAAATGTGTTTAAATCAATCAACACTGTCTTCTTTCTCTCTCTATTTCTATATTTTGTTATTTTACTTCAATTTATGAATTTCAATTAAAGCTGTACATGGGGAACATTTCCAGTTGGATTCTTTATGAGTGGCTTTAGATTTATTTAAATTTCACCTTTTCGATTTATTCAATAACTAAAAACTTTTAATCAAAAACTAACGCGTTAAAAATATTGCCATGGGTATTGTAATTTTCTTATGAATGTTTCTATTATGTAAAACTTAAATGATATATCTTTTATTTTAAAAAAATGTGCATATTTACTTTATAATTATATATCTCTCTTATTTAAAAATTGCATGTATACTTTATAATTATTTCTGTGATTAATTTCCTACCAGATTTTATTATCTTCACTATATATATATATATATATATATATATATATATATATATATATATAGGTTTATGTGTTCATGTGCACTTAAATAGTTTTGTTAAGTATTTATGAAAAAAGGAAGAGCCGAGTGTAAAGCTAACTTATTTATTTATTCAAAGCATTTATGTTGCATTTTTGCATAGAAAGTTTTTCGTAAGTATTTTAAACCTGAAGGGACTGTAGAACTTTTCTATTCAGTACAAGCGAAACAAAGACAGAAAAATACCTGCATCATCTCTGCTAGGGAAATAAAATTTTAAGAATAAATGGGATTTCTCTCACATAATCATACGTTCAAATGAAGGGAGATAGTAGTTATATTTTTAAAAGAGGGTTGAAGAAAGGAAAATCAAGAAAATGACGGTCAATATCGTTCCAGATAAGCAGGGTAGTGACGGGCTCATCGCGTTTTCTACTAAAATTCCTATTGGGTTCTTTGGGGCCAAAAAGGGCAAATTCTTTCCAACCATATCCAGAAGCGAAACGTGAACATTCAAACTAGAAACCTTTTAAATAGCAGAAGTTTAACGTAAGAGGATGTCCTATTGGGAAGTAATAATGCTAGTCTGGTTTAAGCGCGTGAACTGAAGGACGAAAAGAAAGCCGTCGTTGAGTGTGAAGCTATCCGTGACAGAACGATCAACTCAAGGTGGATCCAATTTCACGCGAGATAGTCTAAAGATTTTTAGGATCCGAGAGGATTGCGATTAAATAAGAGATTAAGGTAGGATCATTCTAGTATATATTAGTAACTGTGATATAAACAGAGATTAGGAGTAGACGGGAAAGTTAAATATAGTGGTTAAGATCGCGCTTATTTGGTAATACGTATTGTATGTTTTCTCATCTCAGATCCGCTAAGTTATAATATAAATATTATCATTGTTAGTGTTTAAGTTAAGATCTTAATAAAGAGACATTTTAAGATCATGCCAACGCCTGGTTCTTTATTCACTCCCACACCTCTAGGTCACGAAGATAACTTAGGAGTAAGGTGTCAACCAAGGGGGAATACTTCACAGGGTAGGTAACATACCTGGAGTCATTGAAAACAAAGGTTGTTTCTGGATCTGTCGCTTGTCTAATGATTCATGTTGTGTGAGTTCGAGCATTATCGTGTGGCTGCGGTAGCCGAGTGGTATAGGTATCAGGTCGTGGCTTGCCTTGTCACAAGTTCAAGCCCAATACCACTAAAGACCCGCCGTGTAGAGGGTGATGCACGTTAAATCTGTCGAGAACTCAAACGTCATCCCGTTGATGTCGTGTGGTAGTTAGGAGAGTTGGGTGCCAGCTCAGGTGTCTTCCACGACACTTGACCATGATTCAAAATTACGTGGTCCGTCGCGAAAAGCCCTCGGGTAGCTGAACAGTGCGACGTTAATATTCAATCAATCAATCAGAGCATTATCGTGCTGCTACATATAATTCAGTAGCTGTAGAATGTAATTTAGCAGTACATTTTGTTCTGCATCCTTATTAGCTTATCGCGTTATCGTCAATATTCCTCTGATGCAAGCTACAGATGATTTGCTATCGTGCCTGACGGAATCTTAACTCAGTATGCAATACTGACGAACAGTATTTCATTCAAAAATATTGGTCGAATTAGCTATATTTCCTTGATACCTCTTGACTTTGATTTGCCCATTATCATGCGGAAAAAAAACAGAGCGATAGCCAAAACTGCTCGTTGAACATCACGCTGTGTCTTTAAGTCGCCTAAGTACCAGTGTTTAATACCATCGATTTTTTTCACACTGGTGGGTTGGTGGGAATGACAGTTTTCGAAAAGGAAGTCTTACGTGCAAGATGTTTTCAGCCAATTGTTCTCTCAGACATTTAAAAATCTGAAGCTCCCTGAACATTCCACCTAATGTTAAAGTTTTTGTTTGTTGGACTGCATTCGAAGAGATGCAGTACGTTCTTTTGTACATCTGATTTAACCTGTTCTTTCATGACGATTCAAAGTTTGTTCTTTGATCTATATCGCCCTAAACTCAATGCTCAGTAGACACATTTAGGTGCGATATACCTGCGTTCTACGGTAACACTACCCATTTCGTAAGCCTGAAATTTTACCCTTCGTAAACTTGGCTTATTGCCAAGGCTGTTTTTGGTGTCATTGCTAAGATATCTCTTACTCCGTAGTGTTTTCTGGAAGAATTTACCGAAATTCTAGGTAAAAACTACAGACTGGTATTTTTCAATTGATATTTATACTGAGATTTAGCGGTTTATTAACTTTTTTTCGGTACAATAATCTCTGGACTAACTTGCATTTCGTTTGAATTGTATAAATTATCTAATTGTGTATCCAGTGAAACTTACACTTTTAAGTGGTCAAACAATCACGGAGTTCAATTTTCTGTATCCTAGAAGCATATTTAAAGATGAGTTATTTATAATTTAAAATACCGAGTTTAAGGCTCATAAAGGCAAATTTCTGTACTCTGATACGTGAAACTCATCATATTTGAAAATAATTTGTATATAAAAATATTTGTATGCCAGAGTCATTACTAAAAGTAATAATGGGTTGAATTTATTCTAGACGATTTGGAATTTTTAGAATAAGTAATCTGAAATAGAGAGAGAAATCACTCATTTTCTTTACATTCTGAAAGAATATTAAATGGACAAATTAGCGTAATTAACAAAACGAATATATTAATTTATTCGAATTATGTAAAAGGTGTTAAAAAAGAGCTAAATGTTAGTCTTTAACTTCAATTAATAATTAAGGAATTAATAATTTGTATGAAATATTACTTTACATTAGAGAAAAAGAAACTATTTTATCTTCTTAAAAGCTGAGTTCAAAGAAATACATTAATATTTAAGTTGTAATAGCTTCAATAAATATAACAAAATAAAAGTCATCCCACGCATTTGCCCATTTACATATAAAATTCATTAAAAAGGGTACTTGATGACAATAAATGTGTGCTAACATTAGTGGATTTTGTATTCTAATTAATTAGAGTAATATCAAAGGGTACAAGATAATTAATTTCAACTATAAAAATATTATAATCCTTTACTTTATGGATTTTAATTGAAATTTCACTTATTTGTAATTGGTTTTTAGCTGAAAAATTATATCTTTAATTTTCATATGCATATTAATAAGATTTTTTTTAACAGCATTCAAATTTGCTTACGCTAATTATTTTTTCTATAAATATATGCAACTTTTTCTTAGGCTCTTATTTGAGGCCCAGGGATTTTCTATTTCAAAGATTTATTTCTTATTATATTTACAAGCGGTGCCGACAGACGTTGTCTTGTACACACGTCTTAAGTTTAGAAAGTTTCAAACCTTTTTGAATAAGTTGTAATAATCTGGACCGTTTTGATGAATTTTTTTATAAAGAAAGTTATTACAATACCTGACATCATCACATGTACAGTTACCACAATTCGACCAATCGATTGCGTGTAAGTAAGTGTATACTATGAACTAAGCTGAATATAGTAGAAGCTATTCTGAATAGAAACTTATAATTGTTTTAATTAAATGATAAAAAGATAAAATTCGAGCTATTTTCATAACAGGTTTATTTTTTAATGCACAATAAATAAATTTATCGTAATGCTTTTAAATCCACAGTATTTTTGGTTAATCCTTGAGGGGTATAACAAACGAATTCTTTTTTGGGCCAACCCTACAAGAAAATTGGCCGTGCGAAAAGCAAGGTTTTTTAAATCAAACCACAAATTGTCATTCTTGACCTCGTGACTTTTGTGGTCATAGCAAATCCCGGAATTGGGAAATTGCAAACATTTGAAAGGTAGCAAAAGAATCATTGGGATCTTGATAGAAGTACAAACTCACCTTGAAGTTTGCCGCTCAAAATAGTGACTTCAAGAATATTGCCCATGATTTTTTTTATGAACAATCGCGTGCCTTTACATTATCTTGGTGCATTTTTAACTAATTGCGACATTAGACGGAAATGTGAATCTAAAACAATTCTCGAATCCACTTGAACCCGCACAAAAAATGTCATCAAAATCGGCCCAGCCGTTTAGGAGTTCATACACATGCTTAGAAGATTTATATATATATAAAGATATGCTAAACATATTTTTCATTTATTTTACAGTATGATTGTGATATCTACTAAAGTCAGAATTTATTTTTTACTTTTATGTGGATTAATTGAGTAAAAATATTTTTCAGTGATGAATCACAATTATTCAAAGAAATTTTTTTCTTTCTTTCTTTTTTCGTAATTAACTTGCTTATAAGCTTAGATAATTCTTCATATCTTTTAGAACTTTTGAAAGATTTATTTTAATTTGTTCATAATATATATAAGATTTTTAAATATATGTAAAATTTTTTCAAGTTTTATTAAAAAATAAGGACAGGAATTATACTTGACTTTTTCCTACAATTAAAATGAAAACGTTTGCTTTAGGAGTATAATTTATGCTACTTCTTTTGTAACTTCTAACTTATTGCAAAATATTTTCAATCTTTCAAAACATTTTCATAATATGTCATAAAAATAAAAATGTATTTGAATACCAAGTGGAAAATCTAACCAACCATTTGATTGCAAAACTTTTCAGATTTTTAAAACTTTATAAATTTTGTTCCCTTACAACATATGTGGTGAAAAAGAGTATTGAAAGAAGTTAAATTAAAAACGAGGAGAAAAATAATTATTTTATAGTGTTCAAAAACATTTTTCAAAAGAAACACAATATTGTATTCAAACTAGTACCTGTTCTTCGCATGTCTTAATTTTTTTTAAATAAAAGTCGGGTATACAGATTTATATTTTTAGAGAAGGTGAATCTGGGTGTAAGGAACTGTTACCAAAAATTTAAATTGTATTTTTAATGAGTTCTCCTATTTTAAGCAATTTTGAATGGACAGTAATTTAGACTGGAAAAAAATTAACAGAAGCACATACAGTCGACTTTCGATAATTCAAAGTTGGAGGGACCAATGGAAAACTGCGAATTATCAAGAGGGTAGGAAAAAATTCCCAAATTACACGAAGATATTTTTTTTCTTCTAACACATTAAAATTTGAAGCTATGTATTTAAACAACAAATGAACAAATGTATAAAATTATTTTAAAGTATTTTTAAAAAGTACACATTATGCAGTATAAATATTAGACAAAAGCTAAAAGTCCTGTAATAAAAGAATGCATTTATATATTAAGGTATCCGACTACGATCGAAACCGTAATTTAAAAAAAAAGCACATAAATGGATATTTTTCATGATATTTAGTGTCATTTAGATTAGAATACATGCATAAAATTGTTTTAAGGACGTTTTGACAAAAAAGAATTATTTTAATACAATATTTCGGCAAAAAATTAACTTAGAATAAACTTTTTTCAAAATGTTCTCCTTTTGTGAAAAATGCTTCTATTATAATAATATTTTCCTGTATATAGCTCAGACCTCTGTACAGAGGTTCAACTATGATTTTTGAAAATTTACATTATTTTAGAGTTTTTAACCCAATTGAAATAATTTTTTTTGGCACTTTTACTTAAAATTTCTCCCCTCTGTTATCGTAAAACATGGATAAACCCACTTCTAAGTCATATATTTCAAAAATTCTAGTTGAGCCTCTATACAGAGGTCTGAGCTTTATACAGGCAAAATATGATTATAATAGAAGCATTTTTCACAAAAGGAGAATATTTTGAATATGGGTCATTCTTTATTTATTTATTCAAAAATATTGTACTTAAATAATTTTTATTGTAATACTATTCTTAAAACAATTTTATATACATTTTCTAATCTAAGTGACACTAAATATCATAAATATTATTCATTTATACACTTTTGCAAATCATGGCTCCAAACGTAGTCGGATACCTTAAAAACAATTATTAAAAGAATACATACTGCATATAATTAATATTTTTCGACGAAACTATGTGTTATCTGTAAAAGCCGGTTTAATCTGTTATCGGTTCTCTCAGACACTGTCCCCAACACCATTGGTTATTCAAGGCAGGGTTGAGTCCTGCTCAGGCTCCATTTTTTGCAACATATCATAAGTCAGACAGATGAGTCATAAATCGTCATGTCACTACGAAGCAAAATACACAATCCTACGTATTTCTTTTTCAAAATAGCAGATCATTCTTTCTGAACACATGTGTATCAAGGCCACGTGTTAAACGAAATTTATGGATGGCTGACAACAGGTGCTGTTGGTATACTTTCTAATTGAAGAAGGAAAGCAATAAAAGCGTCTTTTGCCTGAGGAACCGGAAAGCACTGAGAAGAGTTAGCAGACAGATAGTCATGAAAAAGGCTGCGTTACATGGGAGACCCGCAGAGACAATACAACATAAAACTTGTAAGCTCTAACCTGTTTGCTGCAGGACTGTACATGATAGTGAGTGTTAGAATTTTCGAGATTTTTTATAAGATAACTCTTCAAGTTATCGAAATATCTAGCCAGTCACATATTTCACTTCAAATAAATAAGTGTACCAAAACGTATTGTGTTAGCTTAAAATATCAAGGGTTTTTCTAGGGTCTGAGCCTATACTCTTCAAATTAGCTAGAGGTTCGTATTATTGAAGGTTTGATAATACAAATTATAATGAAGATATATATAACTTATAACAGAAAAGTAATAACAGCAGTAACAAGTTACTACATTCTGACTCTGGAATAAATAACCTGAAAGAGATTAAATAAAGGCTAAAAATTAAAAGTAAAAAAAAAATATAACTTTTTGAAAACAAGCTTTTATTTGAATGCGCTAAAAAGAATAAAATAAACTTTTTTTACTATCAACTTATAATGTCAATGCACAATTTATATGATATAAAAGTTTGTCGTGAGATTTAAGTACTCGCGCGTATTTAGTTAGTTTAAAGATAAAGTTGTTTAATTTACTTGTTTATCTACACAGATGAATCTCGCGACAAGTTTTTATATCATATAAATTGTGTAATGATGTTCGTTACAAAATGATAATAAAAAATGTTTTCAAGGAAAAGTTTATTTTATTCTTTTTAGTGCATTTAAATAAAAGCTTGTTTTTAATTTTTTTGTACTTTTAATTTATATTTTGCTTTTTATTTATCGTTGGGCAGGTTTCTCAGTCAATTCATCTCATTCAACCCATCATTGTTGTTTAATTTTTTACTCGTGTTTAAAAGGTACATTTTCTCACACTATCCCTGAAATTTAAATGAAGAGCCTATAAGCACATTCAAAAGCAGACACTTGCCCTTTTCCTTTAATACCCGCATACATATTTTAAAACCAGTAAGCCAGTCCGCGCCCCCCTGGGGGCGCGATAACTCTTCAAGGGCGAGCATATCGAAATATATGTTAAAAATTAATTACTTTATATATAATGAAGTAAACAAATACTTTCTTGATATAATAAAAAATACAGATTTACATTGATATATTTATTTATATCATCTGGTGAAAAGGTCATCAAAAATAATAGATTCTACTTTGAACGCCTATTAGCTATCTTTTGATTTATGCAACTCAAAAAATTTTTTTTGTTTGCTTTGCTGTAATCCTACACAATGAGTCTTATTACGTTTCTTTTTTTAATCTAAAATATTACTTCAAGACTTTCGAGCTTACTATGCTATATGCTTCCCCTTTTTTAGGGAAGTTAAAATTACAATTCTGTTGCGCTTTTTTCAATGTGAAAGAGTTTGATGATACACTGACAAGCATATTGAGCACCCTTTGAAGGATTATTCAGCCAAGATTTATTTTTATAAGCATTTTGTCACATAATACATAAATCGTTAATTTGGGAAAAATGTTTATTTGTTACCACCGACCTTGCACAGAAAATCCTCTAATACACAGTCTTAATGGAGCTAAAATGAATTGATCACATATTTCCTTCTCTTTGGGAGTGGGCAGAAACGTTTTTTTAGAATCTTAAGATACTTGTTTTGACCGTGTTCTCGGCGCAAAACACTTTGTTCAAAAATATTTTCTTGAACGTGCTGCATTTCCCTTGCGAATAACTTAGTGGTTTTAATTGTGATGTTGTACGACTGATTATGGTTTATAAAATGTAAATGAGCAGAATATAAAAAAAGGATTGCATCTCGTGATCTCTCTTGAAAGGAAATTGAAGCCGATCAAAACAAGGGAAAAACACTTGCTGTAATGCATATTAATCATGTTAGCGAATGTGGAGAAAAGCAATAAACATGAAATGAAAGGAAAAATTTCAATGGCTAAGCATTAAGAACTCTATGCAAAAAACATGAAGCCATAAGTGTACTGCAAACTGCACTTCGCCCCTGTCAAAAAAGACACAAGCAAGCAAAGTTCAACAGGATATTTGTTGATCATCAATGAACTTTAAAACTACAATAACTTGAACAAAAATGTGACAGTTTTGTTTGCAAAATAATTTTCCTGTAATGTTAGCGAAAAGGTCGTGATTTGTGTCTTTTATGAAGTCACGCACATTTGGAACAATTTAGTTCAGTTTTATTGGATTTTTCTCAAATTATGAAAGTAAAATTGAAAAAAAATCCTTAAATAGGTAAAGTAAATCTTTTCCTCTCTTAGTTAAATGACTTCTGAAATTGTTATTTTTACCGTAAATTGAAAATAATTATAAAAAACAAGAATGTGGGTGAGTCACCCCGCTGCCATTAACGTTAGTATCGAGTGCACACCTGATCCCCGGCTAAGACATTTTGAAATTTTTCGCTTTAAATAATAAAAATAACACCATTGTTATTCATTGGACCCTTATATTCTTTTTATTACTTAACATTTATTCTAAATGCTAATTCTGCGAGGCTTAAGATAACAGTTCGTTCAAAACCGTTTATAATATGAGTATTCATTTCAATAAATCATTTTACATTTTTGTATACATAGTATTGCACTTGGTTTTACTCTCCTTATAATTAAGCTATCATATCAACAAGAATAATGTATTATCATTTTTTAAAAAAAAAATAAACTCGTGTTAAGAGGGTACTTCCACAGTATAAGAACAAGTTTCTAATAATTATTAGTGACTTCCATGGGCTTGTCTTGCAGAGCAAAGTGTTTCAAAGGAAGGCTAAAAATTAGAAATTGACACTGAGTTATTTTTTGATATTTAGCTCAGATCTATATTTTGTCTTCAAAGTAGCCATCGCAGAAATTTCGGATTCACAATGGTATGATGTTGAAAATGGTAATAGTATACGAAATGCTTTGTTTTCAGTGTAGAAAATTCAGCATCCACCTCTATCCAGAATTCAAAGAGTGATTTTATTACAAAGTTGCCTCTTTAATTTCGTCACTGGATGTGAAATCTATGAAGATCTCTCTTTTCGAGGTAGTTGAGAGCCCTTCGAAGTATTTTGAAATAGATCCCTAAACCCATTCGTAACTTGCTATCAATTTGCCTTCGTCAGTGTACTTGTTGATGCTTTTATTATCGTCGAATGCTCACTGCGATTTAAAAAATGTATCTATCATTTTGTTTTTAACACCGCCGTAAATACTTAATACCGTGAATTAACGCGTGAACTATAAAATGTACATTCAAGAAGGACTGGTAGCTAATCGATTCGGCTAAGACTGACTGGAATTCACAGTAATGAGGTCAGAATTTTACATGTTTTGTAAATCACTGACGTTCGTTAGGTTTCCTAGATTCACGTGAATGTTCGCGAGAATGCCATGTGTAATGGATAGCGAGATAAAGAGCAACATAGATTAGACTATTTGCAATGACATTTGTACTTTTAGAAATGGATGATGAAGGAAATAAATCTTTAATTAAATATCATTTCTCAATCTGTTTCAGTTTAATAATTAGAGGAAGAAAAATGACATAGTTAACCCTATTACTTAAAAGTAATTTACTTAAAATATGTATTACTTAAGAGTAACATATATAAAAAATTTAATACTTATCTTTATTAATTTGTAATGTATTTTATAATAAGATCATATTATAGCTTTAGCGTCTAAGTACATTATTATTGCATTCAATATATTATTATTATTATAGAAGGGGGGCGCGATAAAATTTATGATTGAAAGTTGGGTCGCCAGTATTGAAAGTTTGAGAAGCACTGTTTTAAACAATTTACTTTAGGTCTACGAACGAAAATCTTTATTAATAATGAAGACAATGAAAAAACACCTCAAAATAGGTGTTTGTTTTCATAAACGTTTGAAACTTTTCGTTTTATTCAGGGTTTTAGCAATTTTCATTAAATTTTTTTCAAAACCCCACTGTTAATATTTTCAGTTTTCTTTGAATAACTTCAGCGATAAGAATGCTATCTTTTCCAAATTCCAGTTTCAGATCAAATCGGAGGCGCCGAGCAAGAATTTGAAATCAGATTTTGAAAATTCTCTTGTGTTTGTGTTGGGAGCCAACTTTTTCGGGCCCCACCAACCCTTTGACCCCAGACCCACGAAACTATGCACATATACCCGTGCTAATGATAGGTGGTCTTTGCTTGTGGAAATTAGTGCATGTTATAGAGCGTTATGGGGTTTTTTGGAACCGGGACCCATTACTTGGAGGTCCCAGCTTAGAGGCTAAAATTTAAACAATTATATTTTTATAATCTACTGACAAGACCTTTCTAAAAATGTATCAACAACGACGTAAATTTCGGAATTATTGGAAAAGTTAATGAAAAAAAGTTTTTTTATTGGATTTTCAGAGGCCCTCTTTTACGCCAAAGCTTAGAAAATTGAATAGTACAGGCCTCAACCAGTTCTATCTAGTAGTATTTTTTGTGTGAAAATTCATGTAAACTCAGGAGTTGAGAGGCCCTAGTTCCGACAAGGGACCCCCTTTGAGGCCAGGAGAGAGGAAATGCATTGTCATCCTAACTAAATGTGTTTTCAAAATTTCAGCTCAATCGGTTGAAGTTATCGGCTTCAAAATTGAGTTGCAAGATTCCACCCGAACAAATTACATTGCAAGTTAATTAAAAGCTTGTAAAAATAGCTTATTGAGTACGCAGTATTTCACTAAATGCTGTGATAAATAGTATATATAGATATATCAGGTACCTTTCAAAAGGAAAGGAAATAAAATAAGTAAGATTTTAAATCTAGACACTATCTTATATTGATAAAATAGGCCTATGTTGATTTTTATTATTATCAACAATACCGAAACACAAGTACACGCACACAAATTTTGTTGCCAAAACTAAGAAGGAATGTTGATTAGCAATGATTTGTTTAAAAATAATTGTGTGTGTGATTCTTGTACTCAGAAAAAACAAATAATACATACATAATGATAAATAACTCTTTATAATAAATATGTATCATACATGGATATAGAGAGAGTATGATACATTTACATTATGTGTACCATGTACACCCATCTGATCTTCATAAAAACTACGTGGAGCAGATTGGCAGAGTAGCAAGCAGATAAGTAGAGAAAATAACCGACCAGCATTGTAAACACCAAAGATGTTACCAAAACAAAAATGTAGTCGTTGAAAAAATAATTTTATGATGATTTTTAAAAGAAGATTTATTAAAAGAAGAAAAAAAATTATATTTTTGTGTCTAAGAATAAAGAAAAGAATAAATAAAAAGTTATACATATAAATAACTATATGTATAATTGAATATTTTACAATCTGAAAAACTACATGAAGTGTAAACTGCATTCAGAGATAGACATTAAATCATATCGCCAAAACTATGGAAGATCCCTTAAAAAATCAAGTGAAAAATTATAGTGAATTACGAAAAAAATATATCTTCGAGGTTCCCACCATAATAATTCATTGTTTCAACATGCCAAATTTCATGCGTCTGAGTAATTGTGCTTTTGTGTTATATTGCAGACACACAAACATAAACTCTTCTTTTTATTAGCAGCGAATATTTTATTACATTTTAAAAATAATATCCAATGCAATCATAAACAATGATTAAAATTCTGGTTTAATGTATCAAAATCATACCAATAAAATAATTTGTGTGTGTGTGGGTCTTCAATGTGGTACAAAAACGGAAAAAAAATCGGACGAGGGAAATTTGTAGTGAGGAAACTATAGGCGTTTTTCTAAGTCTCTAGAATGGGCGTCTACCTTTGAATGCAACCAGTCTTCTGTAGTTTTTCAGGAGAGAGAACTTAACATATTTAAAAATCATTGTTTTTATTTATCCATTTATGCATTAATAGGTAAACTAGGTAAAATCCGAGAAGGGCACAATGCTGTTTTTGGCACCATTTTTTTTTTTTGCCAAATGGCGCCAAAAACCCGTGTTTCAAAAAATGACGTCATGGACAAAAACGAAGAAAATCGGGAGGTTGACGGTCTTAGGTGCCAAAATTTTTGGCGCCAAAAATTTTGTCGACAAGCAGTGTGCCCAGCTAGGATCCAACCTTTCAATTATTTATGTCATAATTATAAAATAGTTTTTTGAATGAGCAATCGTAAGTAAGTTATTCTTCAAACAGTTGCATTTTTGTTTTGACAACACGGTTTTTGGCTTATAGTCCTGCTTTTGCGCTAAATGGGTGTAGTTCTATTATGTAAATTTATTTTATCTAATTCTAAGCTAAATTTTGGTTTGAATTATATGTCTCACACCATTGTAGTTCACAGCAGTGTATGTTGGTTACTTAGCTGATTATAATTTATTTTTTTTGCTTATTTTATCCGTATCAATAAAAGGAGGATCTGTAAAAGGTGATAAAGCACAAAGAGGAAAGGTACAGCAATACGAAATTTAGTATGCTGAAGCTGTGGATAATGATGACGTTTATCTAAAAGGGAGTTTTTATTTTCTAAATGGCTTCAGATCTCTTAAAATTCAGTGTCAAAGCAATTATGTCAAATTTTCTGAATAGTTATAAAGCCGAAACGATTGTAGATTTACGATTTTTATACTAACTGAGAGATCTAATTTTTTAACAAAACGATTTTTCTTGAAGCATGTTAATTCTCTAGTCAATTTGAGACGAATTTTTAAAAACAATGTTGTTACGTATCGACTTCCATTTTTTTAAAATTTTTAAATTAAATATTGTTATTATTAGAAGATGACTGATTTAAAACACATGTCATCTATTCGGCACATAATGGATATTTTAACTTCTTTTAGATAAAAATGGGATGTGAAATATAAATTGGGGAATTTAATACAAACATGTAATTCACAACTAGTAAGTAAATTTTCTCTTTGTCTATCCTAAATGGTGAAATGGCATATAGATCACTTGGTTTTACTGCATGTTTCATCAAATGATATTATGACTAGTTTTGAAAGAACTTAACATCTATTCATCTGTTTTTTGTCACAGAATTGCGATTTTTTCCCAATAAATCATTACAAAAAAGAATTATTTTGAAATGCATTGGATATTTTAAGAATACTATTAAAAAGAGTGAACCAACATCTAAAAAATATTTAAAATCTTTGTATGTATTGTCTTGAAAAATATTGGATGCTATGTCAGACACCCGGAGAGATTCATAAATATAGCCAAAGAGTAAATGCTATCCTTAACAGCTTATTTTTTATTTTTAAAAATTTAACCTATGTTAAAAGTGGGTGCTCTAGCTGTTATTTTATAATTGTATAAGTGTTATCATGTCAAAAAAATATTAAAATGATTTTCGAAAAGTAAATTTTATATAATACATTCTGGAAATTATATTAATTATATATAATACATTCTGGAAAAAGCCGTGACAAGAGACTTAAACAACAGGAAAGTGTTCATTTTGCTCCCATTTCTATTCAGAACAAATATAAAAAGCATGATAATCCCTATATTCTCTCAAGTAGTGAATTGCAACTGGGAAAATAATAGGTATGTTATACTCGCATGATAAAATGATAGGGAATACCATTAAATCCGGTGTATAACGCTCAAATATTTTTTCATGCTGCATTTTTTGAATTTTTAGGTACATTCGCCGCATAACGTTCACCGCCTTTCTTTATGAAGGAAACAAATGTACGTGTGTAATTCAATTATGTTTTGAAGTCATTTATTGGAAGTATTAAAACCAACATTTTAAAAAAAAATAGTATACTTCTAAGATTACAACCCTGAAATTCATAAGACAAGTCTCTGTTTCTTTTGAATAAATAGTTTTTCGATCTAGTTAGAAATCTAGTTTTTTTTTATGCTCAACTCTTTTTTTTATTTTTGAAGTTATCACTTTTATACCTGACGTATAACGCGCACCCGTAGATTTCGATCTAATTTTTTGTGTTAAAAGAACGCGTTATACGCCAGATTTTACGGTAATAATTATTTTTTTTAGAAATTTCATCTGTAATTTCAGGGTAAGGTATGTTGACCACCAGTCAGTGGCGCAAACAAGGGGGTGTCCTAGGGTTCCGGAACCCCCAACCCAAAGCCCTTGACTTTTTTCCGATTTACTATAATTCTAAATATATAGTACTTAAAATTTAATTAAATGATTAATTTAATTAATTAATGCTAATTATTTATTCAATAATTAGTTTTTTACTGTTTTTGTTCCCGAAAATCGACAAAACAAAAAGGAGCATGATACAAGAATGGTGGACTTTCGACCCTGGACCCCCTTGAAAAATTCATGTGCGCGCTACTGCCACCAGTCATTGAGTTATGTGCATGAAATGTATTAAGATGTTATTTTTCTGGGAATAGGAAATAAAACTGAAAGAAACTGGCATTCAGGAATAATTGTATTTCTAATTAAGATTGAAAAAAAAGGAGAATCAGAATGTAAATTAGTATTAATTGAAAGGTAAATGTGGGTATTTTGCAACAGAAAAATAATGTTTTCTATTTTCATTATTTTACCAATAATACTGAGTAATTTTTCTGATGACTGTATTTATTTTCGAAAACGAATTAAAATTTTCCTATTTTATTAAAAAAGGGTTTAAGTGATCATTTTTTAATTTAACTTTAGTAATTTAGTAAATTTTTCTTATAATGTAAGTTACATTACCTCATATAATTCCAATTTTCAGGAATTTTTTGCATTATATACAAGAAATAATGCAAATGTTTCACATAATAGTATACCAAGTTTTCTCTTATTGACATTAAGCCATTTCTACAGGAGCACATTATTAAAGCACCCTTTTTTTTTCTTTTAGTTGGTTAAGTAAATAGTTTCACCACTTTCTCCGAGTTCAAGGATGGGTCTCATGAGATATGCGGGCAAACGCTGATTGTTTTGCAATACTAAACACAAGTAGTTTGTTTTTCTAGTAAACTGTGTTAGCCAGAGTTGCAACTAAAATTAAAAGTGTAACAAATGAGTTTCCAGTTTATTGAGTTAACACATTTTCTTTTATAGTCATTTTTTTCAAACTAAGATTAATTATCAATAATATCAATAAATTTTTTGGTTACTAATTTAAATAACATGCTGTTAATAACTTTTTTGGTTAACTAAAGAACAACTGGCACAAGGAATTTCATTTATTTTCCTATAACTTCGTTAAAACTGGTCACATATACACAGTCCAGTCACATTAATGTGACCACCACATACTTTCGAACGTCGACGTTAAATAACCAATTACAGAATGCAGATGGCAGCACAGTGCAATTGAGCGGATATAAAGGGTGTGTGAGGGCTTCGGAAAACATTGCAATCGTTGGCGTAATTCTGAAAAGGAGCGATTTATACCACGTCCAAAAGGGTAGATCATTGACTTTCGGGCAAAGGGTGGAAGCATGTCCAAAACGGCGGGGTTTGTAAACTGCTCGCATGCCACCGTAGTAAGAGGTTACCGTGCATGACAAAATGGGGCTTTCCAAAATCAACGACGGGGCAAATGAGGTGCACCACGGGCCATAGACAACAGAGGTAAGAAACGGATGCGGAGATGCCCTCTGTTCTACCGTTGCGTAACCAATCGCCCAGATGAAACAAGGGGATACCAACAGTGTAATCCAAACTACTGTTCAGCGAACGTTGCTGCGTCTGAGCCTCCGAACTAGACGCCTAATCCATGCACTTACGCTGACTGCTGTTCATCATCAACGAAGGCTGGAATTTGTATGCCAGTGTTGCAACTGGATGTCCACTGAGAAGTGACAGGTAGTGTTTTCCGATGAATTACGTTTTTTGCTCCATCGGACCGATGAACGTTGGGGTACATGGCGTAAAACCTCTGAAATCAAATAACCTGCAACCATTACGGAAGGTTCTAAGCTAGAGGCGGGCCATTATGGTCTGGAGAATGTTTTCCTAGCATTATCTGGGTTCACTCATTATTGTAGAAGTCACAATGAATCATTAGAAGTACGCATCTGTCCTTGAGGACCATGTCCACCCCTATTGTGCATTGTTTTCTCTTAGGGTGATGACATATACTAGCTGGAGAATGCGAAATTAGTAGTGTACGTTCGTGGTTCAAACAGCACCAGAATGAGTTGATGTTCTCTCCTAACCAGCAAATGTGTTGACCGTTCTCTCCAAACCCACCTGTGATCTAATGCAGTTGGCCACGGCCTTGGAGTCGACATGGTCAACACCTTCAGGAACCTAATTGACTTTCTTCTTGCACGTCTCGCAGTAATGCGCTCTGCGAAAAATGGTTATTCTGGCTTTTGAGGGGTGGTCACATTGTTGTGACTGAACTGTGTATATTTTCTCATTTTTTTAATATTAATACACAGGCACATCTCATAATATTTTAATAAATTAAGAAATTCCATTATATATCTGCGTAAAATTTGTTCATATATATAAAAGTATTAAGCTTAGTTACTATTAATTATAATTTTTTTTTTCTTTTTCTAGTGCATCCCATCTGAAATATTAAAATAGATGCTGTAATTTAATTTGAATTCAGAGCATCTAATCTGAATTAATCATTTCAATTTATGAAAACAAAATTTACAATAAAACAATAATTGAAATTGAATATTTGAAATAAATAAAATTAAAAATAAAACAAATAAAGGATTATGAGTTGAAATCTAGAGATAATTTAAATAATGTCATAGTTTTAAACCACAAAACATACAGGAAATACTTTTTAAAAACAGTCTTTAAATCCTATTAATAAAAGCAGACTGATAACAGATTGTAATAAATATGCATATACTTATAACTTAATTTTGTTAAATTTTAATTAGATTTATACAGATGTACAATATATAAATAGTTCAAATAAAGTTTATTTCATTTATACAGTTATAAGAAAATATATCGATTATAACACTAGAGTTAGCTTCTTAATAAGAATAAAGTATCCAAAATTTAGTTTTCATCAAAATGTACATTAAGGAAATATCCAGTTCATACTTAAATAGTTTTATAAATAAATGTTAATAATTATTAATAATGATTGTTCTTACTTTGTTATGAAATTTGTTTTAATTTAAAACACGATAAAAATTTATATGATTTTGAATACGATTGATCATAATAATTTTTCATGATTTGCTTTATAGAATAGGCCTATGTTTTTCACAGGTTTAAAAATATTGAAGTAAATTATTGAAATATAGAACAGTTATAAGGCCAGGTTAGAATTTTTTCTTTAAGAACAATTTTTAAAGTGGGAGAATAACTAATTTTTAAAATGAGAATTGGCGTACAATACAGTTGTTGCACATTTATTCATTCATTTGTATTTTTTTTTCTGTATCCATAATATGATGGCATTCACTCTGTAGCATTTTTTAAATAATAATTTTAATAACTTCATACTCGATCCATATTGAACAAAAGTTTCCTTTTGTTCAATATATACTAAAATGGAAAACAAATGATTATCCGAAAAAAACAATCAAATTTAGAGGTTTCTTTGTTCAAATTTGTAAACATAAATTTTTGATCGATTTATTTATTTCATTAAATTGTACTATTTTGAATGTGATAATATTAACGTGTGACTATAAATTTCCTATAATTTCAATCAAAATGACCATGATAAGTTCATTTTATCAGATAGAGATACTAAAATATCATTCGTTAATAAATTTATTGAAAATATGTTTATAAAAAAGTTACATAAAGCATTCAATTTTCTATAAAAATCAAAATGAGATTTAGTGTGGCATTCTAAGCTTCAAAAAATATCAGTTAACTAATTTTTTTATATGTATCACATAGTAATATTAAATTCCACACACAAACACAAGCATAGTTTTAAATATTAATTAAATGATCTTTAACTTTTCTTTTCAGTATTACATTAATTTCTAGAAAAGTTTTAAATTTCAATGATATATAGAATTCAGTCATTTGTATTCAACAACTTTCCACCACATTTTGTTTTATATACAGTGCAAAGTTTAATTAGAACATAGATTTAATAATTAATTTTGCTCAATCCCTAGTAATTAGCAACCCTTTATCTCTCACAATCTGCTCAAATTTATAATTTTAGCAAGAACATGACAATTTATAATGAATTTCATTACTATAAGACGCATATAACTACATGGAATTCGATTCTTTCACTTTATTTTTGTTTTTGAAATTAAAAAGATAGGTTATCTCTTTTCGACCTCAAATTCAATTTTTCTATTTTGGAAATTTCATAAAGTAAATTTCTAGTAAGTAAAGATTTTTCTAGGAGAATTAGAAGTATTTTAAACCATTTTTTTAAAACGTTCATGCAAAGATAAAATGCGCATATCGCAATTACTTTTAAAAAAACGAATACCATCAGCTTTAAAATTGACCTTGATTACTTCATTAGACATTCGAGTCCAAAATTAAGTTCACAAAAACAAATTCTGGGGAAAATGATGAACTATTTACTTAATTGCTACGAAATTTGGCACAGAGGCATTTTACAAAGTCAGAAAGAATAGAATATACCAATATAACAAAATGGAAAAATTTGAATTGTGGATTAAGATACAAATCATATCGATAAGTTCGAAAACATGAATCAGAGATAAATCATTTACTTCGAGAAAGTCTGTCTAATAAGGCGTGTGGTCACTGTAAGCTGCTATACAAGCCTCACAAATAGCTGTATATATTCATGAAGTTTTCAATAAGCATTTGTGGCAACAAAATCCAGTTCCCCCACAGCAGGGACTTTTAATTCTTGTGGTCAGAGAGGGTAACTATGCTGAGAAATGGCTTCTCCTAGACCATTCCAAATCTGTTCAATAGAGTTGTGATCCGGAAACCTCGAGGGTTAATCCATACGGTGAATATCCACTACTTCATAGAATTCATCAACAATCTAAGTTCTATGAGGCCGTGTATTATCGTCCATAAAAATGTATAATCCTGCCCCAAATCTCCCAGAAAAACTCACATAGGCTTCCGGGATTCCAAATACAGTAAGACTCCGCTTAACACGGGGTATACGTTCCATCAAAGTAGAGAGTAATATGAAACAGCGTTAAACGAGGTTATCTCATCATGTAAATAATGGGGTTAGGGGAAGACGGGTAGAAAATTGGTCAGGTATTTTACAATAAAATTTTTTAATTATGTTTTTCATAATAATAAAACAAAAATTTATTTCTTACAAATATAGAAACATAATAAACGAATATGCATATAAAAATAAATAAAATTTTAAGTCAGTATGTTTACATTTCAGATCATTCAGTCTCTTCTGTATTTCCAGTTTTCTGCCATTTTATCAAGAAGGTAGATTGGCTTAATGGCATTTTGAGTTCAATTTCATCGTCAATCCTTATAGAAAGTCGTTTTTCCTTTTCTTCTATTGTATTATTACTAGAACGGGTAATTCTAGTTGCAGAGCTTATTGTAGTTGCAGTTACCAATGACAGTGTTTTTTCTTTATTCTTAAGAATGATCCTTATGGTTGAAGTTGCCAAATTCAATGCAGCACCAATTTGAGATTGATGTTCACCAGTATCTAATCTTCTAATCACTTGCATTTTTGTAGGAAATGCTTTTTTTAGGCTTTATTTTCGTGTTTTTACTATCCATCATGATAAAAACTAAAAATCATAATATTTGTTACTATATAGCACAATTTATATTATATTAATTTATACTTACAATAATGTCAACAAATGTTTGTAACGATAAAAATACTTTTGTTTAATACCACCAGAAAGAAGAACACATATAAACTGCTTCGGATATCGGGAAGCCTAAAGCTGCGTGATATTTCGGGGAACCTCCTATTCAAATAAAAGAGTTAAACCAAAACAGCGTTAAGCGGGGTCTTACTGTATTTATCCCTGTGAGTCGACTGACCCGCATCGAAAACGTACAGTCATGTCCGATTGTCCAATATTATGCCACCACTGGCAGGGAATCCTTTGTCTCCGAATCTGTCGGTTACTGTTGTGCTGGAGTAATGAACGTGAGTTCTAATTTCTTTCCAGAAGACTCGATAGGAATCATTTTGTCAACTCATCACTGAAATAACACGCTTTCATTCCTGAGGTGTCCACAACTGATGTTTTCAACTTCACAATATATGGTCTTTCCTGCAGAATGCAGTCAAAGTCACTCACCAGACTGGACGCAAGGCTTAAACACCAATCTCCGCAAGACGACTGTAGAATGTTTTCCTGGAAATTCTTCTTCCAGAAACAGCAGCAAGGTTATAAGCAAGCCATGCAACTGTTGCGCTCCTATGTCGTCATTACTAGATAGCGATCCTGTACAGATGTTGAAGCTCTGTGGTTACCTTGGCCGACATTCTTGGTGTCAGTATTACTTGTTTGGAATAGATTCCATAACCAAAAGACCACTTTCGAACCACTCATAACTATCGAGGCACCTCCGCTAGAGTTTGGCCGGCTTCAAGTCTGCCAACGGCTCTCCATTTCAAGAAATCATGTAAACGATTTTGAGAAGTCATTCCCACTGCAAACAGAATAATTTGTTTGTTTTAATGCATTATTCAAGAAATTAGAGGTAAAATTCCCATATGCTTAAACTGTTTAAATCCAGTAGTTTTTCAAAAACTAATGCTAAACAACATATTTTTTTTAAACTGAAGGTTGATATTAGACTACCCATTCTTCAAAATATATAAAATACACATTCTATCAGTTTTACAGTAGGCTTTTAAAATTATGACGAAAAACGTGTTTGTGACCTTAATTTTGGACATGAGTATACTATGAACACATTTCTAGTTATCCTTATTATAAAACTTCTAAGCAAAATGACTATAAAAATGTCTTAATAAAGTTCATTGGGGGTCATGAATATTCCAAAAGGTTTTTATTCAACTACATTGTAGCTAAATAAGGAAGTTATTGCTACTTTTAATTAAAGAAACATATCCAAATTCAAGGTTCTGTCAATTTAGGGTATAAAACCTGGATTTTTCCCATTTAGGGTTATGCTTACTGCTGAGAGATAGAATCAGGAAAGCTGAATACAATTTTAAGAAAACTAATAAGTCTTAGCGTCGAAAGGAGAAAGAAAGTACAAATTTTATTACACTCTGGCAAATGACCTTAATATTTTAAGCTATGCAGCTGGTATGTTTCAGTTTTAGACAAAAAAGTTTTCAGCAAAGTTCCTCTTCTCTAAAATGTACCTTTTTAAGCAAAAGGAACTTTTTCTTCAAACCCACTCATTTAACAATTTTGAAACAGTGCATTCCTACATATACACTGATGCACGTTTTAACCTTTTGGAGACGGCGTTTTTTGTGAGAAAAATGCCCTTAAAGACGGCGCTTCCAGCGAAGTTTACTTCCCCCTTTTTTGTAGCTGATTGATGGCACCATACATCGGCGAACAAAAGAAGCAGGGTAGTCGTTGATACCCCGCTGAATAGTGGGGATGTTCGCGGCTTAGAAAGTCCCTAAACACAAATAGTCTCCCTTTCTTAGGGAAACATGTTTTCTTGAAGAATCCAATGTAGTAATTACTAATGTTTTTTGTTCAAGAAGGTTCAAAAAATTTATTTATTTCATTAAAAAAATCCTTACACTTTAAGCTGCTTTTCACCTAGATTTCCTCTTCAATATTATAAAGAGCATTGAGAAAAATAGCACAAAACAGTGGTGATAATATAAAGCATTTCATAAAAAAATTAAACGCTTATATCATCGTAGAAAAAGGTACAATAAACTAATCCAAATTTAATTGATTTTATTTAAGAAAAATTTATTTATATTTTGATTTTCAGTAAATTTATTAAAATACTTAATTTTTTTAAATTTATTTTTAATTCATTTAAATACACTAATTTGGTAAACTCCTGGTGTTCGAACTTAAAATAGTCAAATTAGAAATTAGAAGTAAATAATGATTCTTCATAAATTGCACATAATTATAATCAAAAATACAAAATAAAATAAAAAGCACAATTACTGATCCTGTACCTCTATGTTATACTGTAAAATTCAGACTTTCTCAAATCGATAATGAAGTAAGTTTAAAAGCGCTTACAAGTATTCACAGTGTCTGCATGTCAATATATAAACACATTGTCATCAATCATTTTGGAAACTTCATTTACTCAATTTATAATCGTTTTCCTTTTTCAGAACATGCCACAAAAATCTTAAAAATTTAAATCCTCTTAAGAATTATCGTATATATCTTCTATAAAGGAATGATAAATTTGATGTATAATTGTCATTTTTTATTTTTCCATAATCCATTATATTGTGATACATTAGAATTCATAGTACTCAACGATTCCTAAGATTAAATCTACATTTTATTAACAAGCATTTTTCAAAAATTAAAATCTTATTTTACTTTGATCTAATTCTTCTTATATATGCAGAAAATTATGATAAAACATTTGCTGTGGCAAACAAATGAGATGAATAGCAGTTAGGTGTTTCGCATTATGCTATAAAATATGAATATCCTAAGCCTATAAGTGTTGGCCCTTGTTGAATAGTGCGACATTGTAGTCTCTACATGTTTTTATTGAAAAATGGTCACGATCAGAGGTTTCATTGTGTAGCAGAGGTGATACGCGTTAAATCAAAATCCTTACATTATCGTGGTGTGGAAATAAGGAGGGCTCTAGCTCGGCTGTCGTTCGCGTTACTTGATCGTCATTTAAATTACGAGGTCCGTCTTATTACTTTGACCCTAATAGAACTCGTAAATGAAATATTAATAATTTATCAATTTACCTCGTTTTCCTGAAAATAAATTCTTTAAATATACATTAGAAATTTAAAATTATATTTTTCCCTACATTAATAACTTGTTTTCATTAGTAAGAAAGAGAAAATGATTTGAATTTTTAGAATGCTTGATAGTAAAACGCAAACAATAAGCTGATATCAAAGACAAAATATTATGATTACAAACATATTTAAGTTGCCGAGGAGCTTCATGCAACTCGGTAAACTTGTTTATACAAGAGGATTATATTATCCTTATTTATACTTAATTGTTTCTTTTTCGAGTAAGGACAACATATTTGGGCTTCTTAATTTTTTTCACCTTTTGTACAAAAAAGTTATATTCTTAACCTTTGAATAATCCTTACTTTTTATTTAAAATTTCAAAAGAATTGCATAATATTGCTTAAATTCTAAGATTACTGCTCTGATTTTTGTGCGATAATGAACTGACTTTGGTGTGTGATTTTACGCATAAGATAGAACCAATATATTCCTACGAAGCCAACTCTTTCGATCAACATCAAAACAATTACAAAAACCTTTCCTTCTCAACGCACTGACTCCGCAGTCGGGTTACAAATAATTGACAACAATTTTTCTTTGAATTTCTTCAAAACGAAGAAAGACTTTAGCTTCAAATATCGCCCCTTCAACCGCTTCTATTAACCAATACGTCCCAAGGATCATAAAATTTTAAGAGAGGAGGTTTCTAAGAAAGGGCTTGGTCGGCATAGTTTCTATTTATCCTATGTACGACAATTTCATTGAAAAGGAAATGCACTCTCTAAAGATTTATTACAGCAACAAATGGAAGAATAATTTTCCGGCTACTTGAAAGCAACCTTGGAAGATTTACAAGAAGGCAGATGTGCATTTCTAGGTTTTATTACACCAAAAAGGCATACGATAATCAATAATAACCAAAAACTAAAGCATCAACAATAATCAAGAGGGACAAGCATTCTTTGTCGATGAAAAACATTTTACAACCTGCTTTCATGCTCATTTACAATAACCATCGGATTCTGTATTCCGAGTTTCAAACGTTCAACAGCCTTAGAGCGCACCGAACACTCCTTTCTTTGTACTATCATACGTAAAATCTGTGCCTCACGAATAAATGGGCGAAAAAAAAAAGAGAACAAACACATTTTTTTACTTCAATATAACTATCTATTAGACTACGTTCTGATTATATTTATTTTTCAGATAGATTTTTTGTAATTATTATTATAAAGGAAACTTACTTTAATTTTTTTTTAAATCAGGAAATCCAACACTGTAGAACTTTCAAAGTATAATATATAACAAAAGCAAGAATTTCATTTTTGCTTTTAAACGTTTTTGTATAAATTGGGGCATTTTTCTTATTCTGAAGAACTCGTAATATACGTTTTCTACAAATTTGAAAGAAAAAATATCGGAATTAATAGTTTCTGTTTCGAAGACTCAACTTTTATACATCAATTGTCATAGTAAAAAATGTCGAAGTTAGTTTCTTGAATTTTATAAATAAATTCGAAGGACTAAAATGGATAATTTTAAGAATCTGTAACGAATATTTCTGTAATTTTTTTTGTTGTTGCAAATATCTTTTCTTTTTTCGTTTTTTGTTGTTTATGCACAATTAAAATTGCTTTTTCTTATGTTTCGATATAAAATTTTTAAAAAATTTCTTCATTAAGCATAACGTAACGATAACAGTAAGATAACAGTAAAAGTACGTTTCTGTACAGTAATATATTGTGTAATAATGCGTAAATTTTCATCAAAAATTTAATGCAAAAATTGCCTCAAGTCTCTCCAGAAATAAATTTTTAAGTAGTTTTACAGGTATAAAAATTAATAAAAAGGTAGAACTAAAGTATTTTTAAGTTTGACAGATGCATAGAGAGAGAGCTATGCGTGTATTAGTAAAAAAACATGCATTAAGAAAATACGTAATGACATTCTTTAGTATGAAAAAATCCTTCTAAAAAATCACCAGTTAAAATTTATAACACATTTTTTGAATAAACTGTGGAAATAAAATTTTTATGTAGCATATATTTCTATAATATAATACTACTAATGTATATTATTATTTGAATAATAAAGTAAAGAGGAACACATATTAGAAATTAAAAATTTATTTCTAAATAATTAAATATTGTTAAGTTGAACATAATAATCCAATAATTTCATATTTTAACCACAAATAAATTTTATTCTAAGTTGCAGAATTTATTTATTACAAAAAGGGAATAAAATTAGTTATTATAAGCAAAATTATTTAAAAATGGTAAAAAGATATATTAGTGTAATGATTTTACAGAGTTTTTTTATAGTTTTTATGCGTACGAATGTAAGCAGATCAAAATAGTAAAAATTATCTAATTGTAGCAAAAGGAACAGATATGGGAAATATGCAATGTACTGTAACGATTTTTTTTAGTGTGGGACTTTTGAAAACAATGATTTTTAATTAATATCTATTACGAAATACTCATATTTATAGAAGAAAGTTGTTATTCTCATTAGTTTTCTTAACATATAATATATATATATATATATACAAAATTTACAAATTCTTTTTAACAATTCAATGACATTTCAGGTGCCATAAAATTATACAAGAATTATAATACAAATACAAACGAATACAATGACAAATTAAAGAAAACAACAACTGGAAATGAGCTCTTGCAAATCAAGAATCTATTTAAATTCACCATCGAGATGCCAAAATGCTTACAGAAATAACTATACACTCTCCGCTAGTGAGAATTTAAGCATAAGGGTAAAAAGAGGGATTTCTAGATAACGGTGAAAGATGGAACTGAATCCCCCTCCCTTTTAAATACAAAAGAAACTGGTCAAGCAAATGATGTTCGAGGGCTGTAATAGGCCTCATGCTGTTTCGAAGGCAGTTAAGAGGGGAAAGCAGTGCCGTCTTTTAAGGGTCTGTTCCTTTTGGCCTTTAGATCGGCCAGCCGTCCCCAAAAGGGTTTTAACCAAGGTATTTACATTTTATTGTTTAAATGATATTGATTTAAAATGTTTTTTTTTTCGGACTTTTACTTCACAATTTCAATTAGTGATACTCTTTAAATAATTTACAATAATTTTATAGCTAACATCTATGGTTAAAGTGTTTAAAATAACCTGTTAGATACTCATTTAAAGTTTTGATAGTTAATTTTAAGTTTAGTTTGTAAGACTTTTCCTTAATTTGACTAATTTTAGTATTATTCATTATGGTTTTAATATCAATGACCGTAATTTCAATCAGAAACAATATTCATTTAAAACTTTATATTGTGTTTTGAACTCTCTTTACGTATAGACACATTTCAGTGTAATATTTTTTTTCGTTGTATAAGTAAAATACCCTTTGTTTTACTTTCGAATTTATTTGTTTGATGCTAATGAATCGTTTTGAATATTATTGCATCCAGTTTAACTGAAAAACAAATGTTCTTCATATATATTCAACTTTTTTTAAGAAAAAAATCATTTTCTAATTGATCAACTCTTAGAAAGTGCTTAAATTATAATAGAGCATATTATAAGAAAAAGTAATGTAAGAGAATATAAGAAAAGTTATAATTAATTATTATAGGGAAAATTTATATAACACCTAATTTAAAAATATGTATTAGAAATAATTTTATGGTAATGTACATGGCAATTTGTATCTTTCTTTTTTCAAAACGGGTAACTACATACTTTTCTTGTCCACATACATACAAGACTCATAAGCAACCTGTAAATACATATTTATGCTTAAAATGCATGGAAAGCAGCTTCATAAACTATACCGTATTTTGGTTTCATGTAATCTGCATGTCACGTGCAACAATCACATCAGGGGTCTCCCTAAGGATCGTTAAAATTCATCATATACTAAACATATTCAATTTACCAATCCAGACATTCTGCAAGTACTAGATTTAGCACTCTCCCATTAGTTGAGTACGTTTCGGTCAATACAGTTAATATTTCAGAAACAGCGACATTTACAATGATCAGCAATCTCTTCCTTAAAGCACAGACTGATTTTAACGCTCATATCTGACATCTCCCGTCAGTTCTGTGAATCATTATGACCGTACAAATCAAGGTTTATAGTTCCAATCAAACATAGACAAGCAAGGCCTCAAGCTAAAGCAATATTACATCTACAAATCACACGTCAAGTGTCTTCCAATTTGGCATAAGGATTATTGCTGTGCTTGCAACCTAATAAAGGTTGTTTACCATTCCTTACGGTCATCAAACACGACTGAGTGTAGAGGTTTAATTGCACATTTTATTAGCTTGGCACTATGAGTATTTAATTAGATGTATTTTCATATAAAGCTCTAACGCTTATTTTTTTCCCCAAGAAATTGTGTTTTGTTGGCATGACAATTGGAGATGTTACTTTATTTTTTACTAATATATATAAATATATGTGCGCTTCTAGATATAATTCTATTTCACGTTTACAGAAAATATATGCATTCCGTTATAAGAATTATTTGATTTAAGTGTGTTTTTTTTTTTTTTTTTTTTATTAAATAAGCGAAAAAAATCTTTTTTTTAACTCCACGAAGAGAAATAATTTCGATTTGTCTTAAGCTTTGATAAAATAATTATTCTTTGCAGATGTAATGTGAAAATTATAGTGCTGTGTAAAATTTATTATGTGTTTGTTGTCAGAATATAAATATTTCGCAAAAATTTCTTCCATAAATATAATGTTGGAATTACTTGCTATTCATTAAAAATTTATCTTTAATACATGAAATTTGTCTTATAATTTGTTCTATTTTACTGAATGCATCATATTATTCTTAATACGTAACTATTTATATTGCTCATTCAAAGCTTCCATAATTCGCTTCACTTTATCTTTAAATAAAACTTATTTTCTGGAGTACAAGATTTCTTATTTCATGTAACATATTATTACATGAAAGCATTTTTCATTTACATTCAGTAAGTTCTGAATCAAGTTTTCAAAGGTTTAATTTTTTGAAGAAATAATTAGTTAGACTTGAGTACTTTTTTAAATTTGATTAAAATATTTTTGCATACGGGAATCTAATTTCTTTTAGAACAAATGTCATACTATACAATAAAAGCGCTATTCCTTGATGTCATACTTTTAAAATATATAGGATACAATATCAGTCATATTTTTGTGGCTTTTCAAAAACTTATTTGGTTTTTATGTAGTGATTATATCGATTTAGATGAATATTCAGAAACCTGAAAATTGATATTTAAAATTACATTTTGTACATTCAAAATGTTTGCAACTAATATTTATGCAATAATGTTCAAAAAGTATACAATGATGTTCTATTATTGTAAGATATTGCTTATTCATTTTTAAACTATTAATTAATAACTAGTATCAAAAGATGATATGTGTAGTTAATTTTTTTTAATCTTTTGAAAACTATTTTCTACTAATTTATTCATAATAGTTTTTTTCATTTCCCTTGTAAGTAGAAAAAATCTTTTTCCTTAAAGTTTTCTTTTAAATCACACAAAAGTTCTTAAGAATTCCCATTTCTAAATCCCAGGTCTCAGATGGGGCTTACAATGTGTAGAAAAAAATTTAGGAAATGGAGTTTTTTAACCATCGCTGTAGGATATTTCCTTCCTTAGTTGGTAGCCTTCTTTATCGTAAGTACAATTCACTCTTGTCATGGCTGTACTTGAAAACCAATATTTTGTCTTGACTTATGAGAGAGTTATCCATTAATCTAACACCCATTAATTGTCCGAAAATGGATCACAAAGATATATATCAATACATACGTTTCCATTGCAAAAAATACATTTAATGCGGACATTTCACATAGAAGAAGGCGTTCTACCCAATATACAACAAAAACGACTGCGTATTTATAATGTAAGATGATCAATACATAATTTTTTAGTGTAATTTCAAAATTCTATAATACCAAATGTTTTCTTTCTTTGGTTTTCTCGGTGAATTTCATTGTTAAACTAACTTAAGATGCAATGACGAGATACTAACTTGATTCTAAATTTCATAGATGATAAATTTAAATGGAAAATTTCTCATTTCGATTTTTGAATAAAATGTATATGAAAACTCATGATTCTTTGTAGAACTTTATCCATTTGGATCGATATCTAATTTAAAAATCTCAATCATACATTTTATTTTTTAAAATAATGTTTCTCTAATAATGTTTGTGCGAAATATATTAATATGTAAGTATGCCCTAATGCTAATTATATATATAAAAGTAGCCTTTTCTTAAGTCAAAATTCAATGTATTACCTAACACATATATTTTTTTATGTAAAAAAAAAATAATTCATTCTTTTTACTACAGATAATATAGTGTCATACAAGCATTGCATACTGTGCATTTTTTCGCTATGAAATAATTATAATTGAGCCCATAAATGGAAAAATATTTGTGAGCGTAAGATTTGTCTTAAATTTAAAAACTTATTTTGATTTATATGAAACTTTACATTTATAAGTCATTTTTTTACTTGTTACAAATCAATTGTCTTAAAAATTCTTCTCAAAATTCAGTCACTTTGAATGATTAAAATAGAAAAACAAAATATAAGATCATAAATGAATGAAAGATTGAATGAAAAAAAATAATGAAAACATTTTACACATTTATCCGTATTAAATATCTCTTGTCTTAACATTGATTATATGTTCTACCATTCAAATTGAAAGAAATTCGTATCTAGAGATAACGGAGTATTTTATATTTAAAAATTTTGATGAATACAATGCTTTCATTTCTTAAAATATAATATATCTAACAAGGAGAGGGCACGACTAAGGAAATTCATTTCGGGTCGAGACTTGGTGTAATAGTAATACTCCTTTAGGGTGTTCAACCCTTAATGTAATTCTGTCGAATGACCAGTCAATTTGGAGAAAACAGTGTTAGAAATTCATGCTTATCTTTTATACAATTAAGTTTCAATTTTTTTCACAGGCCCAGTGGCTCGGTTGGCAAGTCGTCGCATTTCAGTCCAAATGAGTGCTTTAAAATGTGAGAGAAAAACCTTTTAAATTTTTGACACAAATCACCAAAATGGTCGCTAAGTCGCCAAAAACGATGCCAACGTGGTTGTATTTGTAATTATTTGAATAATTAGTTTTACTCAGATAATTTTTATTGACTATAATTAAATTACTGTATTGTCATCCAAAATAATCGTTTATATAAAATTTCGGTTCAATTCAGTGCTTTAAATGTATTTTATTAATGATTGAAAATTTGACATATAATATTATATATAGGGAGATTGTGAACTAAAATAGTAGGAATTTTGAAAAAAGATGTTCATATATGAAGTATGATTGTGACAAAATAAGTCTCTGAGGGATTTAAATAAACATTTCTCCTGCAAAATTCAATAAGAAAAGAAAAAACCATAATTTTTCTTACATTATTAACTTAAACCATCTAACTATAATTCGTCAAAGACATAGTCTTTTCATCCAGATCCTGAAGAATCTATGAAAATTAAGCATACACAAGCATTTCTAAATTCGAAAGTAATTTCTTTTAAATAATATTTCAATTCTAAACACTTCCTTTACTCCATGACTATCCAATGTACAATAAGAGATTTCACTTGTTTCTCAGAACACACTGTTAATCAATAAATCACACTCTTACCACTTATAAAAATTCTATTTTAATTTATTTTACTTTATTTTAATAATTATTTTTAAATTAATTTTTAAGGGTATATACTGTTTCAAAGCAATAATTGTTAAATGATGTGTTATTATTTTTTTAAAAAATTATGTATTTTGCAGGTTACTTATAAATATATAAAGAGTAGATTTGAAAATGTGTGATTATATTGAGAATCCTACAGAATGTGATTCAATTCATGTTCGAGAGTGGTTTAGCTTTCTAAAAAGGTCTTAAGGACAAATAACTCTACTAATGTAGGATTAGCTATATCCTAAAATCTGTTCCTTGCTAAGAATTTAAAACTGTGTGGAATTCCTTAGATTTCTTCTAAACTATGTTGCCTAGTGCATTAAATGAATAAGTGACACTGTGTTCAGGGAGAAAGAAAAGAAAATGAATGTACTTCAATAACTAGTTATTTAAATTATACACGAAAAAAGTTACTAAAAGTAAGCAATTCAATGGTTTAAAAATTGTCCTTGTTTATGTAAATACATTAAAAATATTTAAATCTTTTTTCGAAGTGTAATTTGCACTAAATAAAATCATTTGTTATCTATTAGGAGAATAAGTTGCTATAAATAAGTTTTTTATTTGAAACAATACATACATTATAAAATTATGTTACTTAATTTTACGGCAGTGTGTATTCATATAATATAAGGGCTAATATCTGAAAGTAAACTAATTAACTAATAATATTAACTAAGCTTTTTTAAATAACATTTTGTTTTTCAGAAATAAACATTCATTATCATTAAAAGACAAGATATCACTGTAAATCAGATTGCCTGAAAAAATATTATAAGTTAATGAAAAAGGATTTTTGAACAGTCTGAGGGAATATCACTAAAAAACATTTTTAAATCGTACTTTTTAACAATTAAATAACAAAATATGGCATTAAAAAAGTATACATTCATTTAATAAGCGCATTAAATTTCCTCAAAGATATGTCTTTTATTTTCGCTTTGGCTCTATTTTTCTAACAGTTAGGCCAATCCTTTAAAGTAGAAGATGACTTACGAATTCTAAACAGAATATGCTATTTAAATAAAGATGCTTTCAATTTAATTGTTTATTTCAAAACACACGTTTAAACGGCAATTTAAGTATAAAGCATCATTTTTTTTTCTTTTATAAAATGATTTAATATTTTTTGTTTACTTTTAAAAAAAATGCCGTCAGTTATTTCCATTGATATTTGTATTGTTATACATATATTTTATTTCTTAACAGAATTCAAAATTTTTAAGGAAGATATACATTTTAAATTATACAAAATTTATACTGAATTGAAACTTCTTTAAATCTAATCTAAGTTGTTTGTCCACTTCAGATAAAATTGATAAGTATTCTCATGCAAAGAAGTGAAAATCGTTTGATTTGGAATGCACATGCAGAAGTCAGAAGTTAAATATTAGTAATAAAATCCATTTTGAGTATTACATACGTATATACATGTATGGTATCCATCTAACAAGTTTTTTCCCTCCAAAATTAACATTTGAAATAATATACGAAATGGCAAATATTTATTAACTTAAAAGATTTATCTATTTTAACGTAATACATATCTATTAACTTAGTAAATATCTATTAACAGATATCTGTTTAATTTAATAAATATCTATTAACACAATAAATATCAATTAACTTATATTAAATACCTATTAGAGTTTAATAAATACCAATTAACTTAAAATGAAGATATTTTTTTGTAATAATTAACAGAAATTTACACATTATAAATATATTTAATAAGATGTATAATTATAATTTTGGCTATTCTTCAAAAATGATGCAACCGATGTCAAATAGAATATTCCCGCTGGCAACATTTTATCACAACATTTTCAATACAAGATCTTTTCTTTTCAGTAACGTCTTTTTCTTAATGCAACAAAAATGGATTAAAAATCACAATGAAATTTAATATATATTAATATTTTCATGTGTATATTGTGTGTTGTAGCAAATAACTTCAACTTGTCGAGATCTGCGCTTACAAAACGAAAATTACCCTTCTTTCTTTTCTTAGTTTCTACTTAGGTCTCTTGATTTATTCGCATGGTTTTACTCACTGGCTTATAATATTTTTTTACGGATTTATATTTTGATTCTAATTTGATTTTTTATTAAAACTTATATTTCATTTTTCATAAATTTTTTTTATGAAAAAGTTGTTTAACTAAATATTTAAAATCCTTAAAAGCTGTAGCATTTTAAGAAGCCATTCAAACTAATTTATAAATATCTCTCTCATCAATATCATTAATCATTAAAAATAAATTATGTTAATGAGAAACATTTAAAATTAAATATTGCAAAATTCTACAAAAAAATAGTTCACTCTGAAAACATATCGCTGGATACTACTAAATTTGCGTATATAAATTCATAATTCAGTAATATGAAGAAAAAAAGAACAAGATGAATAAAAAGGAAAGCATGGGAAAATAAGATTTTCAAAAAATGAATTCTTTATTTTTTTCGTTGCCATTTTGTTATTTTTAAGTTTGATGGTGCTTGTATACAGTGCTTAAAGACAATAAATTAGTGATGTTTGTATTAAATGAATTCATCCTAAAGTTTATTTTTTTACACAGGGGGAATTTTAAATTATAAATTAAACTTTGCACTTGTGTTATGCATTACTGAATATTTGAAAACTGTAGTATTTTCATTTTAAAACTTATCACATAGTTTTATTTTGTCCAAATTTCTATTCAATTTAAAAGTAAAATTTAACAAACATTTACAAACAAGATATTTTTTTATTGTAAAAATTAAAATACATTTTTAAAAATATTGTTTGCATGTGCCCACAATTCAGTGTTGGCTAAAAGGTTTTATTGTAAGGTTAAATAAACTTTTATTGTCGAAATAATAATTTAATTGGAGGTAGTAATATTTGATTTGTATGCTAGTACGTCACAAAGTAATATTTACTATTGAAAATGAAGAGTTCAAAATTTGAATGTTTTTTCTTAAGTATTATTTTGAAATTATTTCAGTGTTTATTACTATATCAAATGTGGGCTCAAATATACAACCACTGAAGCAAGGTTGAACATTCGCAAATTTGTGGCTCGTATTTTTTCTGTCGTGTGTGTTAGCGTAATATTAACATCACACTATACAGTTGAACGAAAACTATTGGAGATAGACCTCGTAATTTTGAACCGTGGTCAAGTGATGAGGGCTCCCCTCTCCTAACTTCCACTCCAGCTGTAGGACGTTTGAGTCTCTACATATATAACGTGGATCAGCTTCTCTACTCGGCGGGTCTTCAGTGGCACTAGTAAATCATGATTGGAACTTATGACATGCCAGGCACGAGTACATGACCTTGACCACTAGGTTATAGCGACATTTTCGTTTTTGTCGAAGGAGTGAGTGAGTGAATATTTACGTCGCACTGTTTAGCAACGCAAGAGCTTTTGGCGATGGCCCATGTAAATTGGATCCATGGTCAAGTGACGAGGACGACATCTGAGCTAGCACCTCCCTCTCCTAACTACCACACCAATCGTTTTTGTCGAATCGTGGGTTTGGATTTTGGTGTCATTTAAATCTACCATGTAGAGGGGTTGATGAACTTTAAATTTGTTGAGATTTAGAGAATTTAAGCTGACGTGGTCAACAAGATGTGATGTGGTAGTTAGGAGTGGGGTCACTTAAACATGTTACGCGAGATCCGTCGCCTAAAGCCCTCGTGTAGCTGAACAATGCGACGGTAATATTCACTCACTCTATTCGAAAGTTAGATTGTGAAGTACCGGATCAGGTGTTGACTTAGTCAACCTGACTGTGATTCAAAATTAAAAGATCCAGTGCCACTACTCTTGTATATTCGAAGAGCGACGTTAATAAAAAATCAAGCAGGATCAGAGGTATATATATTTAATCAGTACAAATACTTTATAATTGAAATACAGTTGGACCTCTATATAACGAAGTTACTAAATCCCGGAAAGAAGTTCGTTGTTGGGAAAATTCGTTATATAGAGGTTCATCGTTTCATATACTTTATAAACCACATAAAACAAATTTTAAGTTCATAAACACTATATATTAAAAAAAAATTATTCACACCTTTTTTTAAAATTAATATATGTTTAGTTTATATATCTTACCCATAAAGAAAGAAAAACAAGAAAAAAGAATGTCGAAAAATTCATTGTATTTTCATTATTAAGAAAATAATTTTATATTAAAAATAATGAATTTTAAGGACATTTTCTAACTTAAAGCATACAAGTAATATTAAACACACATTATTTTATAACTAGAACATGGAGACACAGGACAACTCGACTGTGAGTGAAAGAGAATATCGAAGATGTTTCTAGTAAACTCGACGATGGGCGTTAAAGGTTGCACTTCTTGGATGAAACGCCCAGAATTCTATTACTCTCGGTGAGTTAAGATCTAATAAAACGTGTTCAAGATTTATGACCACCATAAAATGTATTTAAAGTGATAATAACTTGAAATGTTCAGAAATACTTTAAAAATAGGGTGGAAAAATATTGAATCACAAAAGAAAAAGTTCTTTATATAGAAAATGCACTTCGCTATAGAGAGGTTATTTTACGAAGAAAATCGTGAAATGTTCAAGGTTCCAGGAAAAAGTTCGTTATATAGAAAAATTCGCAATATAGAGGTTCGTTATGTAGAGGTTCGACTGCAATTACATTTTTTTATTTTTAAAGTTTAATTAAATCATCATATTATTTTAAAAATACTTCGCTATATGTTGTACAAAAACAGAATATTTGATTTATATAACTCAACGAATTATCAGCAGTCTAATCGCAATTTTTCTCAGAGAAATGCACGAAAGTATTTTAAAATCTAAGTTATTCATTTCAAAGCTTAGAATTAAATTAATTATAAATGCAAATCAACATTAACTTAAACAATGTGCCAAACACAGTCTTTCAATTACTTTAAAGACCATGCCACTCAAATGTGTTAAGAATTTCGACATGGTTTTTTTGTAACATTTGTTTAAAGAAAAAAAAAAGATGGTAATTCTTAATGGGAAAATGATACATTTCCGTTTCTTTTTTTCCATCTGGTTTTATTTCAACATACACGACCATTTTTAAAAGAAATGCGCTTTTCATATCTATTCGCTTACAAATGCATACTTTAAGAACCACCAATATCAACAGCAAATAAGATTTTTTTTTCCTTCCCCATAACTTTTTACTTCCTTCGGAATTTTTTCGTTCCTTAAGTGCAATCATAAATAAGAAAAATATTTTTTCTTCTTTTGGAATCTTTTTAAGTCCCATGTGATGCAAAATTTTGAAAAAAAAAGCGGAAAAATCTGCAAGAAGTGAAAAAAGAAATTGAAAAGCGATATGTCAAATATTTCAAAAACACTGCGTAAAGAAAGGAATGACAAATGCTCTATTATTAGAGTTCACGCCAACATGTCATCTTAAATTTCTGCCAAAAATATCCTTTTTTTCTTTTCTTTTTTTTCCATAACCTGTAATTTACAACTTCCATATATTCTTTTCCAGCGTACTTGGATGTCTGGACATTTTTCGATCCGAAATGGAGGCTTTTTTTGCATTAAATTTCCTGTTTGATGCACCGTGAGCTATATAATTCTTTTTCAGACAAAAGCAAAAAATGGAGTATGTAGAGGTTCTCCGAATTCATATGAACCTGAATTGAGAAAACTGTATCCACAAAAAAAAAAAAAAGTTTTCTGTGCAGTTGGTTTTAAATCAAAACTTATCCTTTAAGGTAAAGTTATGAAAAAAAAGAAAAACATAGAATATACACTGAACGTTTTTAAACAGAAAAGACGCGTAGTTCTTTTCATGCATAAATCCTTTCTAAACTCTTTTCAGATATCTGCATGCAATTCGAAGAAAACAAAATTATATATACGTTTACATATATATTTATGTGAGTGTGTGTTAAGAACAAACATATGTAGGTGCGTGAGTTTCTGAAGATTTGTTTAAAGAGTTTTAAAACAATAACAGTTAGTTAATATGTTTATAAATTAAACACACAAGTAATTTTTTGACGATTCACCGCTCTCTCATATTTCCTAATTTAAGTTTTGCTAAGTTAAATTATCTTTTTTATGTTTAAAAATCTTCTTTCTCATAATTCATTTTGGTGTTTCTCTTTCTCTAGCCCGTTTTGGTTGTTCTTTTCCCATAATTCATCTTTTTATTCCGTTTTACGTTCATCTGCTATTGTATTTATCGAGTATTTCAGAAAGTTTTCCTTTAACAAGTAAGAATATTAGTTATCCATTCTTTTCAGCTATATAAACTAGAATATATTAGTCTTCGATTTTTAACTCGGATACTAAAGTTTGTAAGCAAAGCTTAAAGGATATTCCAAGATATGGCATTTTGAGATTTTAATAAAATATTTTTAATGTACTTAAAGGTTAGAATATGTTAAAGGATTTCTTTATAGTATTAACTCTAATATCAGAAGAAACACACAATAGTAAAAACTAAAAGAAATATAGACGTGATATTTAAGAAAAAACGCTTACATTTAGCACTATTCATTCCCAATAGTACTTAATAATTAGTGGTTGGGCACGAATAATTTCAAATCAATAAAAACAATGGACTGTATTCCTTTAAAAGCTTTAATGAAATTGAGACTTAACGTCTGCTCGGCTCGCAGCCTGAGCTACACAACCGGAGTTTCAATCCAAAACATTTCTAATAACCCAAATGACGGGCGCCTTGGCGCTCGCCAAATTGGCAATAAATTACAAATTGTAAAGGCGGCGTTAACTATTAGGAACATATCACCATACGAATCAAATATCATTATTACCAAACCATTGTTAAATTTAAAGCCAACATTAATTAAGCTGTGTGCAAATATTTTCAAAATTTGAACGAGTAAATTGCAAACAAGTTTTAAAAAATGTATGTTAACCTTTACAAAAAGAAAAAAAAATACTTAAGATTATTAAATATTACTTTATACTTAATAATATTTATTAATGTTATTTTTAGGTTGAATACATAATTAAGTAAAGAATTTTTTAGTCAAAAATATAATAATTAGTTTTAAGAAGATAATAGAACAATTGTCATATATTCAACAATAAACAGCTAATAAATGAAGTTTGTTTTAGAATTCAGAGTATACCTATATGAAAAAATAAGCTCGATGATTAACATAATGTAAATCTCATAGACATATTATCGTCATTAACATAGTTTTATAACTACGAAAATCAAACGATGCACATTTGCAAATAATACGTTCTGCATACAAAATATAAGAAACCCTTTCTGAAAACTTATTTTTAGAAACTTGATTTCTCCTCATGAAGTGTGTGAATATTGTTTGTTAATTCACACACACACATGATGAATGTTTTAAAATAATTTAAGACATTGTGTGCGTATATGCTTTGAATTTATATATAGGTTAGATTTTATAATCAAATAAATTGAATCAACAACACATATACCAATACTGCATTTGCTTTAGAATGTCATGTGATTACATTCCTTCGCAGGGAATTTCTGTAGGCGCAGCATAGTTATTTAATTATAAAGACACTATAGTTTTAACAGATTTATATGTACATTTTTAATCATTGTTATAATAATTTGACGATTTCTGTAGAATTCTTAGCATGTAAGTGAAAAGTTATTTTTACTAATCTCAAACTTTAATAATTTATTCACTTTCACTCAAATTTTATTTTTTTAAGCCTATTCCTATTTGTGAATAAATTCGAGGCAAAATTGGTCAATAATATATAATGCTTGAAAAAAAAAAGATTGAAGAATTCTTTATTGTGTGAATTATGTATTCAAAAAAATTCCTGCTAATCCTGATACATTTTGTTATTCTTATTCCGAAATATGCCGAGTGAGTGAATATTAACGTCGCACTGTTAAGCTACACGAGGGCTTTTTGGTGACAGATTTCGTAAGTTTGAACTATAGTCAAGAGACTAGGGTGACACCTGAGCTGGCAGCCCCATTTCCTAACTACCACACCACACCAACGGGAGGACGTTTAAGATCTCAACAAATGTAACGTTCATCGTACCCCTACACGGTGGGTCTTCAGCGGTACTAAACAATTATATACATATATATTACTACACAGTTTCTTCTGTAAGTGTGTCTTGCTACATACTTTGTTATAAATATTCTTTGAAGCTCATTCTAGAAATGCATATGCAATAATACTAATTAACTTCTGATCAATTCATTTTAACTCTAGCCCCTTCACTGAGAAATTCATCATATATTACTGTCTTAGCTTCTATACTAATTTTTTTTTACATTTTCATCATCAAGACAAAGGATATGTTGAGGCGTTTATTTCTTAATGATGGGTTTTATCCTGTTTAATTTAGGAGATTTAATAAGTTTATTCTAGTAATTTGAGTTATTAGTCTCATTTTGGTAACCAACATGCAACACAATCCGATGATATCCAGTTAACCGAAAACTTATTGTATGAGCGATTTATATAAGATTCGCCTTGTTATAATCTATTTTTTTTATTGAGAACATTTATAGCCCCAGGCACCACAAAGTATCACACGGGGACTGACATAGAAGTAAGCGTGAAGCACACATCACACAGAAATGAAGGATTACAATACAAACATCCATGTCCTACCCGGGATTCGAACCCTCTCTGATCCTACGGCACCACAGCCAGCCTCACTAACGACTATACCGGATGAGCAGATTAATGATTTATTGAGATTATGTTAATACGACGATTATATGCATGAATTAATATTATATATATAATTCCAATCTTTAAATATTATTATAAAATGCAAAAAGTTTTCTTTTAAATAGTTTTGATAAATTTCCTACTTATTGTGTGAAATAAATATTATGTAAAAATTATATAGTAACAAAAACCAGATAAAAAAAAGTAGCACTTTATTTAATTAATTCCTACATAGTGCTGTTGGCTTGGAAGCCAGGATCGTGAGGAGCCACCTCAGCAATGGTCCCTCCCATTTGACTGTGTCAGTAGTCCTCGTTGTCAATAGTCCTCCTGTTGGTTCGAAGTGTGTTGTATTAATAAATCGATCGACTCACAGGATACATAAATTCATATAATGTGATGTATGAATTGTAAGTAGTTATGCAATGTCGAGCACTGCATAACTTAATTTTACAATCTAATGTACTTTCTGATTGGTTTAAAATGTATGATGTGCATATGCACGTACACTAAGTGCTTGCAATAGATAAAGGATTAATTTATAATATTTGTGCATAAATTTTGCTTTGAACATGTCACCATTTGCACATTTTTTCTTTTTCTTTCACTTCCCTCCGAAATAGTTTTTTCTCATACTCAAATAAATTGATTAGCATGGAATACAGTAATCCATGGATTCTATTTACTTGCATAACAGGATACGATACTGCATGTCTTTAAATAATACGGATTTTCTAGCATGCTTCCCCCCCCCCCGTAAGGTTTTAATTTTCACACGATTCTGCCATTCTAAATTCAGAAGCATTTCGTTATGAGTGAAAAAAAAGCGCTTTTTTTTTTGTAGTAAATAACTTTTAAAATCATGATATTTTTTGTAATAGTCTTATAATGGGAAATGGTTTTATTTTGAGAATGAAATGCTATTGTATTTTTAAGGAAAAACTGAAACCAAAAAACTAAACCAGTAATAATTAATATGAGACAATTTTATTTGATATAGCCTGAACTGATCTAATTATCATCCAAGACTCATTTGCATTATTGCGGTAAGTTGGCAACACTCTACGTCCTGTAATGTTGCCCTTCCTTCCATAGACTCTTGCGCCTACTTTTTAACAGGATAGCTCTTGGTTGCAAGCCCTACGTCTGTTGACCTGCTGATTGTTGGCTGCTTATTTTCATGCTTCTCTAACACTTTCGTGGTTTGGGGAATCGAAAGATCTTTCCCTAGTAAAGCATGTTTATGCTCCGCTGAGCAGATGTTCCTGCCATTTTTTTAGATCGCATTGATATAATTGAATAATTAGAACTGTATGGCAAGCAATCCCGCCAGAGGACATTTGCCAAACTTGGAAATCAATACCCAGTGAGATAACAGCTGTCATTCAGACTAGAGATGAACATACACATTACTATTTATTTTGCTTTGGTAGACGCATTTTCTGAATGATTATTCAATTACTATTATATTGTTGGCATTTTTATTTCAATATACATACATCGCATCAACCAAATTTATTCACATTAAGATATTTCCTTTTTAGTGTGTTGTTTTTTATGTTTTAGAATTTATTACGTGAAAGTGCATTCAAAAGTTTGCTAATTATTAAGTTGTATTTTTAATTAAAAATACAACTAGCTTTTATGTAGTTACACTAAAATGGTTTACATCAGTGTAACAAAATTCAGTAACTGATCTTTAAAAGATGATGCTCAAATTACGTAATATCTCTTAAATTAGATTGGAGGTACCAGGGAAGTTTGCAGTATTACACCTGTCGATATAGTAGGCACTACTATGATTAAATATGCAACATATAAAGTTCTGCTACCGTATAGAAACTGACAGTTCTTAAGCCTGATTTTAATTATGAAATTCTAGCTTCACGTAACGTAAGTCAATAGTAAGGTAAGCTTATACTGTTAAAATCGATACCCTCATGCAAAATGGCATAAATATTCACAATTTTTAGAAAAAAAATGTCAAAAACTGAATAGCAATTGCGCTTTCACTTGTAAAAGAACTCAGCATAATTAAATTATCTTCTCTCCGTGGAGAAAATTTAATCCTTGAAAGGAGAGTAAGTAGTGAAATGAAGAACTCTTTATTTCTAAGAATTGTTTTCTTTATGAATTATCTTTAGACTAGAGATTTTATTTAAAAGTTATATATATATAAAATATTTCCTCATTCTTAGGAGTATAGAAAACACTAGACAGTAACCCATAATGTTTCAATGATTTGAAAATTGTATTTGTTGTTATATTAAAAGAAATTTGACTTATATAAGGCAGCGTTTCTCAAACTGTGGGGCAATCCCCCTTGGGGGGTGATATCCTTACAATAACGGGGGATGCGCAAGCATATCAAAAATTCAAAAGTAAAAGATTTAAAAAATTTCAAATTTACTGAATGGAAGCAAAACAAAATACATTCTGACATAATAAAAAAGTAAAATACACATTTACAATGGTATAATATACTTATAAATGCATCTGTACTGCATACTGTGTTTGATAATTAATTTATCAATAATAATTACTAATGACTAGTTATGTACAAAATTATACACAAAACTGAATAATTATCTTGATAATTTTTACGGTTTATAATTAAAGTCAAATTGTAGTTTAAGCATGTAGTTTTTAGTACGTTAATTTTGAAATTGATACATTGTTATTGCATGGAGAAGGGCGCGATGAAAATTGATTGAAAATTGGGTCAGAAGTATTGAAATTTTGTGAAGCACTGATATAAGGACATTCAGCAATTGTTACAGAATAGAAGAATTTAAAATTCATAGATTTATTGTTCATAAGGGAGTTACATAAAGAGTTAAAATTAATATGATAAAAAATTATTAAAATTAATTTAGTAAGAAAAACGCATGTTCTGTATTTTGGTTTTGCTTTTGAGTTTTATATCTATAATTACTGATATATTTAATCTGCCTTTCTAATTTTTCCTTGGAAATATTCTCCTAAGAGCTTGTTGTTTTAAATGAAAAAGTCGCGAGATTTGTGCGCACTGAATTGTTTTAGCTATTAATAATTCTTTTAGGTATCATGTTATTTTTTCATACGTATGTTAAGATAACTTAAATTTGTTAAAACTAATCATGGACGGAAAATAGATTTTATTACACGTACTTAGAAGCATTAACATACAAGGCTCCCTTTTTTATTTCAGTACCATTATTTGTGCATAACTTTTTGAATAATAGTTTTTTCTTTTAGAAAGTTTAACCCAAATATTTCTTGAAAATATATGTATTTGTAATATAAGAATCAATATATAAGATGCTATATAACCAATCATATAATGTTAGTTGTTATATAACCAATCAGTATAATAACTGTAATCTAAACAACACTTAAGGATTTAAAAATTCAATTTAAATTTAACAAAGGTATTTTGATAGCATTTACTTTATGAATATTATTCGAAAGTTTAAATAAATCATTATACAAGTAGCTCATAGATTTATCAAATAACATTGTTTCAAAATTAAATAATGAATGAATTTATGTTTATAAAGGAAAAAACATGAGAAAAACAACTATGAAATGAAATAGTAGAATATAAAATCAATTTAATATAATCTGAATATATATTATTAAGAATAATTAGAGCAAATTTCTGAGAGAAATAGTTCTAATTAAGCAGAGTTATAAACAGTAAGGATAAAATCAATTTAATATAATTTGAATATATATTATTAAGAATAATTAGAGCTAATTTCTGAGAGAAATAGTTCTAATTAAGCAGTTATAAACATTAAGGATTCTAGATTCGCTATGCATCTTATTTAAAAAATCAAGTCGTCTAAAATTATATACTCATAAAAAAAAGCACCATGGCAAAAGATTAACCTGATTGATTTCACGAAAACTAAGCATGCATATCTAAAGGTCACATACATAGAATGAAATGATTTAAAGTTCAAAGTTTCAGCATTAAAGTATGTCTAGCAATTACACATTGTACATTAAAATCACTAATTGGCGAATTCCTTGTCGTCGATTCTTAATTGTATATGTGGATATAAAGTGATATTATATTTTTATCTCATCTTTCGATACATTTATTCTCCCTGGTTTTCATTTCTTGATACTCTATATCTGTTATCTTTTTGAGTATAAAATGTGGCGGCCTACTATGTTTCATACATGTTATATTATCGGAAGGTTTGGTGAACTTGCTGCCTCAGGAAGAGTACCAATAGTACGAATGCAGTCTACAAATATATGAGCCACATGGGGGCTTGCATTACCTTAATCGGACATTTTCCCAAGATGATTTGTCATGAAGGGTAACGCAACATTCAAGGTGACAACCGCAGGATAACGTTAGTGTTTCGTTGAACTGTTAAAGCTACATGCAATATGGGTAGAAAACACCAGCCGTGGTAAGAGATAGCCCAACATACCGTGTCCTACCAGGGTCTCTATAAAATAAAGCCTGATAAGAACGGCTGGTTCTAACCAATTAAACACAGGTTGATAAACTATTCCAAGATTAAAGTGATATTTATCACTGAAAGTTATGTGATGTTATCATGATCGGCTACGAACTCGACTGTAAGTGAAAGTTACATGATTAATAACAGGTATCTTTAAGGCCGATATGGGCATAAAATTGCCCTTGAGATGGAATATTCCACAAGAATGATCAATAATGGATAGTAATACCATTAAGTAAGTGTTAAAGTTATAAGTGTAAATCATGTGTTACGTTAAAATACGTTCGACATGATTTTAATATTAAATTTGATACTGCAAAACTCATTGTTCTTCCACATACGGATTTAATAGTTGTCTACTCTAAGATTGAAGGGGAATTTTTCACTAGTGTTTATGCAATCCCTGTCTACTGACGTCCGCAAGGATCGGCTATATCATCACTTTAAACGAATTTACATAAGTTATGGGCCTAAGGGCATATATCTTAAAGGCCAATGTGAGCGCATATCTATCCTAGTCAAGAGCCGTGCTATCTGACAAGCTATCACAGGTAGTATTGAACAGGTTATAACACACATGATAGTAGATAAGGAAGCCTTTGAGGGATAGAATATTATTATCTAATCTTGACATAAATGGTATTATTTAGTCAGTAAGTTCTTTGCAACAATTATTGTTGCCCTCCCATGTACATATTCTTTTTTGTACAATACAATTTACCTAGCATATTACAAAATATTAAAGGCTAATTTTACACATCTCGATTATGCAATGAAGTTCAAAGCCATCCGATTGGCAATAAAGTCTATGCCAAAATTTAAACTGTATTATTTGTTGCATTTGCGGAACCACACCGCTGGCAAAATGGAAACATAAATCATTTCGATCAAACATCGAAAAGATCTAATCGAAAAGATCTAATCGAAAATATGTTTATAATTTAAATTCTTAGCTGTGAATAACTAATTAAATACAATATTAGACGAATGTAAAAAAGAAAGATAATGACGAATTAGAGGAAATCAAACAACCAGACGAACTGGAGAAAAATAATTCATTTTGAAGCAGGTTTCAAGTTACCATCCAATTAACGTAGATCATATAAGCTGCAAATACCATCACTGCGAGGATGTAAGAGAAGTTGGGCAGTTGAACATATCACAAATACATTAGTTGGCTTAATGAAATATTCTTTGTTCGTGAGGCCGGAACAATTTAATGCAGTGGTTCTCAAACTTTCACTACTGGTGACCCAATTTTTATAATCATAATTTTTATCGCCCCCCCAAAAAATAATAATTTATTGAATGCAATAATAATGCAGTTTGGCGCTAAAGCTACAATACGATCATATAATTAAAAAACCGTACAAATTAAAAAGATAAGTATTAAATTTTGTACATTTTACTTTTAAGTAACATATATTTTTATATTTTTACTTTTTTTAGTTCGATTCACTATAAAAGCGTGTTTTTTAGTTTGTTTTTAAAATATAATTAATTTTATATTCATTTTTACTATAAACGATACAAATCACAATTCCAGTGAATAATTTAACTAAGAGAAAATATACTTGCCTACTTTCAAGGACTTTTCAATTTTTCTTTGATAATTTGAGAAAAAATCCAATAAAACTAAAAAAAATGTTCCAAATGTGCATGACCTTAATAAAGGATATAAATCCCAGACACTTTTCGCTAACAATACAGAAACGTTATTTTCCAGCAAAACTGTCATATTTTGTTCACGTTATTGTAGTTTGGCTGTCGTTTGATGATCTACAAATAGCATTTTGAATTTTTCTTCCTTGTGTCTTTTTGACAAGGTGAAGTGCTACATTTACGGCTTCATAATTTTCTTCATAGAGTTCTTTAGGCAGCATTTGAAATTTTCAATTCAACTCAAACGTTTCATGTCTATTGCTTTTTCATATTTATGTTCGCTATCTTGATTAATATGCATTATTTCAGCAGATTCTTCAATTGCTTGATCAGTTTCAACTTCCTTCAATAGAGATCACAGATGACCATTTTTTTATATTCTGCTCATTGACATTTATAAACCATAATAAGTCGTAGAACACCTGCAATCAAATATGTTTCAGAATACTCATAAAAATACATCTTGGTCAAATAGTCCTTCAAAGTACTCAATATGCTTATCCATATATCGTAAACTCATTCACATGGAAAAAAAGCAACAGAAAAATATTATTTACAACTTTCCTAAAAGAAAAAGACGGAGTGAAACATACCATAAGTTTGAAGGTCTAATATATGATAATCAAGTATTTTAGGAGTTAAAAGAAACGTAATAAAAAGGTCTCTCATCGTGGGATTACAGCAAAGCAAACAAAATGTCTTTTTTTATTTGGTTATAGAATCAAAGATAGCTAATGAGCGTTTGAAGTGGAATCTTTTATTTTTGATGTTCACCAGATGATATATATACATTATATCAGTGTAAATGTGTATTTTTTATTATGTCAGAAAGCATTTTGTTTTACTTCATTCCAAAAAAATTTTTTTAAACTTTTTTTTTCAATGTGTTCGTGTCCCCCTAGCAGGGTTATCGCGCCCCCAAGGGGTGCGCTGAGAAACGCTGATTTAATGATAAACGTAGGAAATGCCTATTTACATTATTAACATAATATAACTATCGACTGCCGATGGATTCCTCTTTTGTAGATATTTCGTATTGAATATAGCCAACGTATTTAATTTTATGTAATATTTTTTTTATTGGCAACATTTATTGTTTGTTGTTTCTCTAAGGAATAGTGAACTTGATGATATAAAACACCTCAAACTTAAATATAAAACGTGTAAGAATAGCTATCGTTTACATCTCAAAGTATCTTGATGTAAAAAGTGATTGGTAGACACTAAAATCTGTAGATATGCTGTACATTTATTGAAAGCAAAATGCTAACAGCTTCAGAAGAATACAATATTTATACAGAAAATACAGATATAAAAGCAAAGACCTTTCACATTTATGTAAGCTGTTATCCAGCTAAACCATGCATTTGGTGTATACCCTCCAGTTTAATTGCTTGACATACACGTTCGAAACTGCGAGTTTAGTCCACGCGATGGGACAGGATGATCGGAGACGCGTAAATAAAAATATCAATACAATTAACAAGCTATATTTCTGAAAAAAAAAATCATTTTTGAATATAACAAACATTTAAGTAATATTTAAATAAGTGTATTTATACTATATTCAGTTTTCCTAATAATATTGTTCAATTCATTTTCATAAGTATAAAGTAAAAAGACATTGAACATCAAATTTAAGTATAATTTAAAGTATTATGATTAAGTTAGAGATTAATTTTTACAGCTACTTCTATTATGACCTAACTATTATTACAATAACCAAGCTGCATTTTCTTATCAACATGTTTGCAGATTTCTGAAGACGTATGTATGAACAAAGCAATCAGTAAGTGATTGGACAAATACATGGATTCCAAAACCTAATTTTGAAGTTAATTGTTCACTGTCTGTTCTGGAGTTCTACGATGAGAAAATGGTCGAATTAGGATAAGATTGTACTCTCGCCGATGCGGGACCGCTAGTTCAGTTTAAGGAATTTAATTAATTTCCGTTGACTATATATATGGTTGCCTAGTTTAAGTCTTAAGATTAAGTAATTCATTATATTATTAATTGAATAGATCCTTTGTTAAAATCTTGGTTAAGAGAAATAGCTTACTAAATAAATTTGTCACACAAATACAGAAATACATTGATTTGAAAATAAAGATGGAGAAATAATTATATATTATACATTTACCTGTGGGAGTGGAATATTTTTATTTATTTTGATGTTTTATTTCTCATAAATTTACCCATACTGCTTTATTCCCCTTTATCCGTTTTTCGATTGATTGATCGAATATTAACGTCGCACTATTCAGCTACACGAGGGCATTGGCGACGGACCACGTAATTTTGAACCATGGTCAAGTGACGTGGACGACACCTGAGCTGGCCCCCCTCTCCTAACTACCACACCACACCAATGGGAGGGAGTTTCAGCTCTCGACAGATTTAACGTGCATCGCTGCCCTACACGGCGGGTCTTTAGTTGTACTGGGCTCGAACTCGTGACAGGGCAAGCCATGATCCGATACCTATATCACTCGGCTACCGAAGCCGCCATCCTCTCAGGGGGCTCACCTTCTTTAAGTGGGCACGGATGTCACAATCCCGAGGTACCCTAGTGATCTTTTCCTTTTCCCAAGGGGTTTACTATCTTTGGTAAACACGGTTGTTCACGACCCCGGGGTACCCCAGTGATCCTTCTCTATTTTCGACCCTCCATCTTGTCATCCAATTTCTTCTTTTCCCGTCCAGACCACAGACCTATGAATGTTTGGCGCAGTATAGCCAAAACTGGCTCTTGCGCCATAAAACACAAACTCAACTCAACTCAACCGCCATCCTTTTTTCGAAGTGCAATTAGTAATAATTTATGTTTTTTTTTATTCTTTATGCATTTCAAACTAACATTGGAAAACTCTTTGGTTTGGATTTAAATGATTTTTCAAGGAAATACTTTACCCCCAAGTAACTCACACAAAATAAATCTTTTTCTAAATATAGTCTTTTCAATTCAGAAAGAAAACGTTCGTATGAATTCTACGAATGTCTACGTGTTCCGTTTTCCCCCTACTGTCAAAAAAATTATACAGTTCACGAAGCATCAAACAAGGAATTTAAAGCAAAAATTCCATTTTCAAGCGGAAATGCTCCGGACAACCAAAGAGTTGAAAAAATATATAGAAATTGTAAATTATAGGTTAGTATAAAAGAAAATATTTTTCGTTGAAATTTAAGACGACATCTTGGCATGAACTATAATAATAGTACATTTATTATTCTTTCCTCCATGCATTATTTTTTTAAAAAAAATGTATGATGTATCACTTTTCAATTTCCTTTTCACACATTTTGTTTTCTACTTTTCGTCTTTTTTTGTAATGCAGCTTCAATTGAGTTTTAAAGTATTAGAAAAATTAAAATAAAAATGCATTCACAATCGCGCTTAGAGGAATGAGTTAGAGCCTATTAAATATTATAAAAGATACAGTGAAAACATATTTATATCGTACTAATACTAATGCAGTGCTTCTCAAGCTTTCAATGTTTGAGACCCAATATTCAATCATAATTTACATCGCGCCCCCCTAAATACTATAACGATGTATTAAATTCAATAATACTATGACGTTAAACCAACAATATGACTTAAATATCTTAAGCCCTTCCCCAACGCATATAAACGTCTCGCTCAGCCAGTGTGTTAATTGACCTCAAACGTACATGTACGTCTTTCCGAAGTTAAATTTTTTCTAAGAACTGCTATCCATAAAATTATTCCTAAGGCTTTAGAAAGCAATAAAATGACCTTAACAGTGTTTACGAAGGATTCACTTATTTTAGAGGATTTTTAATTATTTATTCCTTTTCTTCCACCCACCCCCTCAATACACCATATACCCTTACTTACATGCTAAGCGGTGGCATTGTAGAGCGAATTGCATAATTTTTAATCGGCATTTTTAAGGGATTAATTATAAACCGTACAAATTATCAAGATAAGTGTTAATGTTGACATATAATTTTATATATGATAAATCCATAGGGTCAATTGGTAATTATTAAACTTGTCCTTAACTTAGTATTGTTAAGTTAATTATAAAATAGATTGTGCACTACTGATACATTTATAAGTGTATTATATTGTAAATGAGTAATTTATTTTTTATTATGTCAGAATGTATTTGTTTGTTTACTTTCAGTAAGTTAATAATTTCTAAAATAATCTTTTGTTTTCGAATTTTCAATAGGCTCGGGTCCCCCTCATACGATTTTCACGCACCCTTAGGGGGCGCCTCCCACAGTTTTAGAAACACTGTGTTGAGCAGAAAGCAATTGTTTGAACACAAAGCAATATAAAATTTCAGAAAATATTAATGGAAAAAAATATATTATATTCTCATGAAGAAATCTTTTTTTAACAAAATATTATTTTTCACTCTTGAAATAATGCTGAAATTTTCCAACCGATACAATGCAAATGATTAGGGAATTATTTTAGAACATGTTTCATAATTTTCAGAAATGGCATATGGAATCCTTTCATTGAATTTAGTTTGCATTTACAAACTGCTGTGATGTTTTCTAAATGCTATTATTAAAAAGAAACTATTATTGTTTATTTACAATTTGTTTTTCATGAAGTTTATTCTTTTAATACTAAATCCAGATATACTTCAAAACGTAAATTTGCACATTTATTTTGAACTAAAAATACACTATTCGATTTCATTGAATGAAAGAAGGATCATACACTTAATTAAAATCCAGGCAGAATTAATTCCTGCATTTAAAATTTTCTCATTATTTACCAAATTTATTTATTTATTATTTATATTATTTATATGTATTACAATTTGATTAATAATAAATTAATTTCAGACAATCTTAAGTGATTGAAACTATATATCACAATCAAGAAGAAAGCGAACTGTTAAATGCTTGATGAAAATTCTATGCCTGCCTCAGTATTTTAACATTTACTGATCTTAATTGTATCAAAATAATTCTGAAACAGGACGAGTAAAATTCTGCTGTCAAGTGTCATCTTTTCAGAGATTTAGAAATGTGTCCACAAGCAAGATGCAGGTTTGTTTGAAATTATATGTTTGAAACAGATGTTTTAATTATGCAGGGGCAATTATCTTCCTTTCATTGTAACGGTATATTTCAAAACTCCTGAAAAGATTCTTACATATCAAACAATTTTGAATGTATTTAATTTGATGCATAAAGAGTCAAATATAAAAAAATAATGCAGTTTGTATCACACTTAAAATTTATAGAAAAAGTAAAATACTTGATAAGATTATTTCAAATGTTTTATTTTGGGAATAAAAGTAATTACACCGATTTTTCATCTATCTATAATGCTTGCGCAGTGTATAGATAAATAGTTTGGTGTTTCTTTTTATATATAGTTTACATTTTTACCGTTTTTAATAGTTATTTAAATCTAAAACCAATTTAATGATATATTAATTTGTGATCCTTTGGATACGGATTGTGATAAAATCAGCAAAACATTATCTTAATCTGGATAGTAACAGACAGCTGTAAAAGTAATCTAACACAGCTATATAAGCAAAATTGATATTTACTTGCAGAAAAAACTTCACAATATGATCAATAAAAGCTATACAATGTGGGTGACGGATTTCCTTTTTACATAGTATATATAGACTTTAATTCTTTAAAGTTCACACATAATCATTTAGAATCATTTAAAATAAATGTTACTTAAGAGGGAAAAATTGGTATTTTTAAAGAAAACTGAAACCGTAAAAATTTTTCACTATTCAAGGAAATGTTCAAATTGAAGCTAAAGGACATGGAAGATAGAAAGAAGTCTGAGTTATAAATAATATCATTTTCTTTTATAAGCCTTTTACTAACGTTTTGTTTTTAAATGTGGAAAATTAAGTTGACTCTTTATCAAGTTAAATAATGCAAATCGAATATATATATATATATATAAAATGTTCAAATATTTCATGAAGGACAAATTGTGTAATTAAACTAAAATTTACTGTTATGTATTATCCAATATTAACAATAGCTCTTGATAATAAGGTACTTTATTTTTATCAGCAAAATCTTTGTAAATTTAATCTTTCTAATTTTCTCGACAACTACACTATGCATAAGATCCGTAATTCCAAGCAAAACTAAATCTATTTAAAGGAACTGAATGCTATCTTTTAACATGATGTATTATTAGAAAATAATAGATACAGAATTATATATATATCGGGATAATACTGTTGATATTGATGAATTTAAGATGCAAAACAAAATAGGTCATGTGTTTTTCATATTTTTTTAGCCTAACCCATTGAAATTTTAAAATTTTCCGTTTTAATTAATGTTTATATCATTCTTAAATCTTCAAAATCTGTTGTACTTTTTTTAAAATTCCAATACCCCTATACGTTTTTCATTCGTTATGAAAGAAATATTTTCTATACAAAAATTATTGCAGAATTATTAATATACTTTAAGCGCTCTTCAGAAAATTGAACTACTTAAAGTACATTATTATTGCCGTTATTACATTATTGGATGATAAAAATAAGTACAATAATTTATTTAAAAAATAATTCAATGGAAAATAACTTTTTTGAAAAGAAATAAACGTGTAATTACATACTTAAAAGTAAATTAATATCTTAAAAAAATTTAATAGATTTTGAAAATTTTATAAATGTAAATACATAACTGATCTGTAAAAATATTGGAAAATAAGAAGACAATGTTTGTTCCCTGTTAAAATCTGAATAATTTATTAAATGCTGTTCGCTGTTAATATAGAAGTACTCCATACACACATTTCATTTATCATTCATATTTTTCATTGAATTACATCTCTTATAGAAATTTTATGTTCAGTCATGTCATGAGTTCGTATCTAATCTGTCGAGGTTCAAACGTCCGAATGTTTCTCCCAGTTCGAAGGTGGTCCTCAGCACTTGACCATGGTTCAAAATTCCGCCGTCATTAGCACTCATGCAGCAATGTAGTGCTACGTTAATGCAATTTTCTCTCACTGATTGAACATTTACTTGTTTGACTTCAAAATTTAAAATGATATTTGAAATTAACAATGTAGCACCCAAAAAAGAAAATCTATCTAAATAATTAATCTTGAAACGGAATCATCATATTTCTTATTGCTGAGCAATATTTTTTTAAGGAAACTAGTAATAAGAAGTATTATATAAACATATAGATGAAAAATGTATGGGCTGTCTGGTAATGCATCTAGTGTCAGAAAGTTTTAAAGAGCAATGTTTATTTCTTTAAATGAGGTTCAAAATGAAACAGAAGAGTGTAATTAAATGTCGCATACTGAGAAAAGTGTTATATAAAAGGGAACAGTTGAAGCATGTGTAATAATAAATATTTTGTGCTTAGTTTATGTAAATGATATGCATAAAATTGGTAAAGAGCAAGTAATTCATTTCTAAAAGCAAGAAAACAATAGCACACAGCCTTAGGTATAGGGAGAGTAATAACTTTTTATTAAAAAAAATCGATATTCCATGTTGTAAAGGAGAATATGGATCAAAAGGTGTACCAGATTATTTTTTTTCTTGCAGCAGAATGGATTTGAGTTCATCAGTTTTCCTTGGTTGAGGCTGAAGATCTGAAATCCTTCATCCAATTTTTCCCAAACAAGTTCAATTGATTTTATTTATTGGGATCTTTCAAGTGCCATTGCATGTACTAGATATTTTTATTTTATTAAAATGTTTTTTGAGAAGGAAAAGGAGTAGTGTGAACATTATTTTCCATGAATAAGAATTCTGTAACCTGTAGCTTCCTGGAAATGAGGAACATGAGGTTCCAGGTCCTCATCTTGTTCTATCTTTAGCAGGGGTAGTGAACCTTTATAGAAGAACCCGCCATTTTTTCTAAAGAAATGTTTCATGAAGTATAGACGTGCCGTCAAATAGTTTTAACTTGGGATTATGGGGGAAATAATAAAACTAAATACTAACAACTCAAAACTACGAAACAATACATTTTGCACTGTATAGTATTAAATGTTTTAGTTATACGTGTAATTCAAATTTAAGTAACATTAGTGTGACTTCTTTTGTTGCAGATTAGATGATAAATAACATATTAGGATTGTAATATGTTACTTTTAGCAGCATGCATGCTGAATTGGAATCATCTGCCAAATGGTTTCTAAGTGAGTCTCTTTAATGTTATTCATCTCTGAAAATAATGACTCTCAAGCATAGGTAAATGAAAAGTATGGTTAAAATAACATGAGCCAACTTCTTCGAACTGTTAAATATGTATGGAATTCGTTTTACAGACAATGTTCTACATGCAACTGTTCCAGAACATAAAACACACACCGCTTTGTCACATTTACTAGTCATGCCATAATTCTCTGTCCTCCAAGATTCAAATTCTCTGTTATATTAACCATCTTGCAATTTTTGTTTTTTTTGCTGAACTTGCCATGTTAAATAACGGTTAGAAATCGTAAATATAACACAAATAAACTTTAAAATACGCTATACGTAGACAAACTTCGTATCGTTAGCATTTGCAGTCTAGGACGTAACTAAGTCAGGACAATAACAAACGAGTGAGCTCTCCATCGCACCGAAAACCAATCACTCGCATTTAAACGTAATACTTCATCATGAACTTTGTTATTTTGAACTAAAATGCAAACCGTTTTGATTGTGGCGTGCCCAAAATATTTTGTCGCGCCTTGTCAACATTGGCAAGCGTGCCATTGGTTCGCCATCCCTGATCTATAGAATATCTTCCAAAAACTTGAAGTTCTTTGTATCCAGAAGTCACAATGCCATTCCCACTAATACGTCATCCATGCTTTAACAATATGGTTCAGTGATGTTATGGGTATGGTAATATGTCCCATGTTTACATAAAATTACTCTGTGAAAAAATCCTTCTTTTAAGTGAATTTTGATTAATTGGAGAGCATCACATTGCTCCATAGATTATCTATTTAGCTTTTATGTTTTCTACTTCATATAAAATGGTTCTGTTCCTCACACAAGTCAATGATAGACAAATGTTGGGACATCTAGCATACAGGTTATTTATTTTGAGCTATCTGTAAACTGTTTATCCAAGATGTATTTTTTTTTCATGGCTGCATGAAGTTCCAACGACAGATTTCTGGTGTATATTGTTACGGTTATGTTGTATGGTTTTCAGTTGAAATCCTTCTTGTATATCTATTACAACTTGTCTGTAAATATTTCCAATGGCTTGGTACTGTTTTTACATCGTTTGAAAATTAAAAAAAGCTTAACATTCACGATACTGTATACTTCTGCCTGTGTGTTGTGCCCTTTCTAAAATTCCAATGAATCTACCTTTTAAAAACAAGCCAATGCGTCTTCTTTGAAGCACAATCAGAATTTTCACAGAAGTTGATATTTGCACTTTCTCGATAATTATTCATATAACCAGAATTTTGAATGCGTATTCTCATTACTTTACTTGCAGCATTACAAATTACCTCTTCCATATTATCGGGTCACTGACCAAAAATATACATTTATTGGGTAAAATCAATAGATTTAGGCGCTATTTCTAGCTTTTCTGATTCGATTAACTCTTTCAATTCTAGCTTCTAATCATTCATAATACTTGTACAACCTTCAAATTCTTGCAAATGAAATATCATATTTCCCAAAAGTGTGTCTCAAGTGTTTTGAAACATAAGATAAATAAAGGATTTAAGTATCTTCATTTCAAGTAAAATAAGGTTTATTAAAATTTATATGCGTATCTTTAACTTACAATTTTATTTTATTTCACTTAATTTTTTCAGATAACTTATTTTTAAATAAGCAAAAGTAATAAAATAAATAAATCATGTCTGATTATACAATAATAAATAATGACTACCTATTAAACTAAATTAGAGTTACTTTAATTAATTTTTTTCTTAATTTTTTTATTAAAAGTTCATTGTGTAGTGAAAATTACAGAAGAGTTGAAATTCACTTAAGGAAAGAATTATACAAAAAAGAGTTGTTACCTTTTAATTCAATATGAAATTTACATGTACATCATATATCTCTAGATTTAAGCCAATAATTTAATGTGTATGATTGACGACCATAATAAATGTAAATAAACGTAATTAGTTAGCAAGTAGATCCTTAATTCTTATACCAAATAGAAAGACATGGGAAATGTGATTTGCAGATACAATATTGTTTAACCGTGAGATTTCTCATGTATGTGATTGATTGGAATTGCACACCCTAAACAGTATGACCTTAATAATTCGCATAACTGACGTGAGTTGACATATTGACAGGTTAAAATCGTTATTGCCAATTTTAGGCAAGAGTGTGCAAATAAATTTATTTACTATAAATGTTCCTCTTTCTGAAATAATTGCTAAAAAAAATGTTTATATAATGAAAAGAGGAAAGCAAATTTAGTGCTCATTGGTATTTAACGTAATGATATAAATCTTATATGTTTAATTATATAAGGTTTATTTTCCCTTTTCTCTAACAAAAGACACGGATTTTTTGTGCTGCATGATTTGTTGGCTGTCTTAATCTTAAATGCATTCATAATTAATAATACCACAAATGAGTAACGGATAAATATCAATTAATTTTTATATTACTCGATGTTTTTTCCCTGAATTATTTGCTTGTCAAATAAAAATCAAAGAAAGATATGATCACTCTGATTCATTGTTCTAAAGATTATAAATAATATAAATTGCATAAACTATGATATCAGCTGTAAAAGTGGTTTTACGCTTCGTTTAAATTTGTTCATGGTATGCCAGGTGCCAGTGCACATATCCATAGTTGGGGAATGTTGAGAATCTTAAACAAATTGCACATTTTTTTTTTAAAAAAAAACAGCTTTGGTAATTCAAGGCAAAATTTATTCCTAGCCTTAAAAATCCAAATCTAAATTTTTCTTGTGAGAATTAATTATTCCGTTTCAAATATGATTAAGAACATCTGTTCTGTATGAAAATAATAAACATTTTGACTTGAAAAAGTATTCCGTATCATCTTTAGTATTTTGGAGCAATTAAATTTTCCTATTTTTTCAACGTTTATCACTGTATATATATATATATATATATATATATATATATTACGGTAAGTGGCAATATATATATATATTTTAAGCGTGTGCTAAATTCATTTTGTCATGAAGTAAACTTTTTGTACCCAATTTTCTTGCACGAAGGCAGTGGTTAAACAGAACATTTGTAATTAACGGAAGCGTTAAAAAAGTGCTGTTCTACAAAATTTGATCTGCTTAATTTAATATGCATATGTAATAGGGAATGCCGAGATATTCACCGAAGGGTAAGGGATTTTAGAATATCAGTTTGTAATTCATTAATACATTTATTTTATTTAATTGACGAAGTAAAGTGTACGGTTGATTCGCCTCAGATTATTGGTGATGAATCTCCTAATTTTGCTCCGCGGTCATGTGAAGATGACCATGACTACTTAGCTACCTCTTCCATGACATTACTTTTAAAACAATGCATTAAGCAATGAATTTTCATCAATTGTGTTTGTAATTATCATATTTTCCTATATAATGATTTTTTAATACATAAGCAGTAATTATATTGATCATCTTCTTTTTCTTTTAAATGTAGAATTTAACCATGTTTTACAAGTCAATTCAAGTATATTATATGGAGCTATTCTACAGATATCATTATTTTGCAACTTTTTTCAGATTTATCCACTAAGTTTAGGTTTCAAAGGTGAAAGAGTTTTGGGTAATATTATATATTTAGTACACAAGAATTTAAATGAGGAATATGTTAAAAATGATTACTCCAGAAAAGATAAAAAAAATCATCACATTGTGTTTTTTTAATACTATACTACTTATTCCATTTACTTTATACTTGTATTGAATACCTCATAGATCTTAATCTACCTCGTACTTCGTTCCATTTCCAAATGATCTAAAATTCTTTCACAAAGACCTAAACATGAAAAGATGATAATTTTAGACATTCATCAATAAATGCAGAATAATTTTTTTTAATACTTAATTTTTATCTTTAGAGTTAAATTTGTATTCCTCAGTGCTTCTTATTCTTATTCAAGTCTAAAAAGTACTTTTTACTGTGAAGTTTTTGTTTAACCACGTTCAAATCTAAGAATACATTATAGAAAACGTCCCCCCCTCTGTGATTTCTGCCATAAACCTTTCATGTTGGTCATTACATTTCATCTTTTTAATAAAAGAAAATTCTTGAAATATACTCCAAAAGTGACACTGTTTATTATTTAAAACTGATTTTCTAAGTTCGCAGCAATTAAAATAATTTAAAGAAATATAAGTAGTATGTAATTTTTATTATAAATATACTTATATAGTTAGAAATAATTATTTCTATTTTAATATTAACTTCCAAAGTTCTTATAATTACAATTGATATGAAAAATATTTAAATAAAAGTGTTAAAATTTTATAAAAAGTGTACACCATAGAATACATACCACATCTTTTCATGAACAAAATGTGTAGAACATTTAAAAAGCCACAAATACTTCATTTTCAAAAAAAAAAGTATTTATTTCCTTTCCATTTCTTTCGCATACCATTTTTATCATCTTATATTTTAAAAAAATATATTAATTTAAAAATAAAATAAGTTTAATTCATTTCTATTATTATTCTGATCAAATGTTAAAAGTAAAAGAACACATTTTCTATGGGAAAAAAAGACACTGGATATATGTAACCTCATATTGTTTCTTAATCACTTTGTGATAAAAAAAGAAAAAAAAGAACACCCAAGAAGCACCGATAAATAACGAGAAAATTGTCTAAGTACGACGACTGAAATTAACAGATCAGAAATTGTTGTATCACATCAAAGATAGCCAAATTCATTTTCCTGAATTGCAGTCCAGTGACAGCATCGACTAACCTCATTTACTTAAGGGAACCAAAATACTTGTGTGTAGCACTGCGAAAAATCACCATTCCTCTGATAGCTGGAGAGACTCATTCTTGTACCAAGAGAAAGTGGTGAAACTATTTACCTGAAGGTATGTCCTAAGGAACAAGAAAGAACAAAATAAAATACCAAAGCGGTTTGCTTCTGCTCATTGGAAAGGGTTTTGTTCCAGTAAGAAGAAATTTAGTTCACTTCAACAGGATCGAGAGTTTTTCTTTTACATTTAACTGTGTATAATAAGCTATAAAAAATGAAGAAATTAAAAAAAAAGTTACTTTCTTATTTTATTGTAGAATAAAAACACAATATATTTAAGTTTTCAAAATAATTTTATATCAATACCATATCAAGAACAAACTATCAATGAAATAAAATTAAAAATTTTCTTTTTCATTTAAATATATTTAACTGCTTTCTCTTTTTATTGGGAAAACTAAAGTTACATACTTTGAATTCTGAACTGAAAAACTCATTCTCACACATTTTTCCATAAAACATATTTGAAAATTTTCAAAGCAACACTTTACAGGTTGTCTCTGAATCACTGATTTTATGCATATCCATGGCTGTATATGTGGATTTAAATTTTTCCTTATGTACATTTTCACAAAATTTCAAGATCGAAATGTATTCTGAAATCTGTCAAAAGTTTTACGTTTATCATTGTGTAATTCACTGATTTCTTACTAATTATTAGAATTTGAAAAAAAAGAATAGTTATATATTTTACAAAAAAAATAGGTAAAAGAACAAGGAAATTTTCAGGTTGAAAAATGGAAAGAAAACCAACATTTTATAAAATTTTAAGATTTCCATAAATTGTGATGATTTTACTCAGGAACTTTTGAAGTTATTAGGATTATTATAATTAAAATTTTTATATACCCTTATTATCAAAATTTAATTTATTTTAATTTTATCAATAAAGAAGTTCGAATTTTTATGTGGCTTTATATTTTAATGAAAACTATCATCAATTTTTTAAAAAAGTTTGTATTTTATTTCGTTGTTTATATTTTGTAATTCATATTCAGTACTGCGTATAAAAGAAGAAAATTCCTAAAGCAGTATTTAATATTTTTCTGTTCAGAGAACGAAAATAATTAACATTTCAAATATAAGTTAAACATATTTCATTCTAGTGTATTTCAGTTTAATTCTACACAAAACGTTTTAATGAAAATAATTACAGTAAGATTTCACAAAATGAACTTAACTGAATTTAATTTAAATGCTGCTGAACTCCGAAAACTGCAATAATTTTTGGTTTAATTTTCAATAACAGATGTAAAAACTTTTTTATATGCCAAACAATTTAATATACTAAACCAATTCCTTCCCCCGAGAAAAATATTAATTTGCATCCGTAGTTTATAAGGTTTTTAAATACATTCTGGATAAGCCTTGATCAAGTATCAGAAACTCAAATAAAATAATTTATTTTGAAATCGTTTTGAGGTAAATGAAAACCAAAACTTAAATAACTATATATAAGCAACATTAATTAAAAAAAAACTTATTATTTGATGCAGTGTTTTTAGCTTGAATTACCGGAGTGCATTTTAGAAAATCCCAAATACATTCCATGGCCTTAAGACCTGGGGGCTGCTTCGACCAATTTAAAACATGCACATTCATTTCGAATGCATAATATATTGATTCATTGACTTTTTGTTTGGTGCGTTACTTTGCTGAAATTATACGCTTTCCACATTTATACCACAGTATAATTTACTAAAAGATTGCTCTAGAGTGCTTTGAAAAAATTAATATACTTTTTGACTTTCATAAATGAACATTTTACCTACCATGAAAGCTATGTATTCGCAAATCATTAAATTGTCTTAATGTGGGAGTTACACAGTGTCGTGTACATGTGAAATAGATGTAAAACTAAGCATACCTAAAATATTGATTCCCCAGAAAAGGAAAAAAATTGACAGCTGTTATTCTTAAAATGTTTGTGAGACTAAGTCTAAGACTTATATATATATATATGTGTGTGTGTGTATGTTTTGTGTGTAATCTGTGCTTCCTACTCATACACAATACCATTTCAACCCTACTTTTGAATGACAGACTGGAGTAGGGAAAAGTTCGAAAGGATTTCTACTGTTGTGTCTTTCGACCAGATCAACATCCCACATCAAAAGTCACACGGTTGCCTTTTCGGGGAATAAGATGGACGACGCCCTTCAAGCTCTTTTGCCCTTGAGCTTAGCTTTTCCGCAATTTGTTTAGTCGTTGAGGCGTGATTTTCTCCTCAACAATAACTTTTACGTAAGATTTCTCGAACTGTTGCTGAAGAATATAAGTTAGTTGCAAATGAATGATTTGTAAATGCATGATTGATTATTATCTAGCACGTTTCAAGAAACATTTTTTTAAAGAGTTGAGTCATTCTTTGGTGCAAGTACATTCAGTGAATATCAAAGCAATTATTGAAATTAGGAATAAAAATGCCTATTTAATTATGACTGCTTTTGAATTCTTGTTGTTTAAAATTTGACCAGGAAATAGTTTCTGCCACTTTAGGTGTTAAATTGTTGAATGCGTAAAGAAATTATATACGAAGAAGAGTCGGTAATAATGGGCGATATCTTAAATAGAATCTTAATATTTATTTCTATTTACATTTGGAAAAAGCTCAGATGATTTTGTTTTTAAGCAAAGTATACAAGGACTTACTACTTTGCTATGTTTGTACAGTTTAATAGAATAAAAATGAAATAATTCTTGTTTTATCATTTACAGAATATGTAAGTTAAGAGAGGAAAATAAAAAAAAAAACTATATCTAAATTTTGTGAACTCTTTTATCTAATTTATCAAAAGATCATTCTACTTTATTTTTCAGTAGATATTTACTCTTACGATTTCTTTTGGTTTTATAGGATTAAATATTTCTTAAGCAAATTCATCATTGTATTATTCACTGGATCTTGGAAATCAAGAACCTCATCCGGCTCTTTATTTATATCCATTTGTTAGTTTTGTGAATTTCAGTCATCAATTCTGACTCGAATCTTGAATGTTAATGTACTACTTGGATTTACTGATGAAATCTATGTATTATTTTTTTTTTACTTTTAACAAAGGAATAAGCCAGAAAAAGAAGCATATTAATCTAAAATGCGCAAGACTTCAGTCTTCGAAGGAATTATTAATTCTGCTGAGAAAAATGAAAACCAAAATAATAAAAAGATGAAATTTATAGGATATTTTGTATAATCCTATAAATTAGGTTAATATATAACAAAAGACCTTCTATTATGTATGATCGATTAATGCGCGTATTCTGCTACACAAACTATAAATTTACCTTTTCCTGTAATTTGCTTTGCTTCCAATATAAATCATTTCCCAGAAGAAATTTTCTTCTTAGAAAGTATCTTCTTACAACGATGTGAAATGAGATGATAAAAGGAAGCAGCAGTACGTTCTACCTTTTCTGTATAAATGACTTGGAACAACATTGAGTAAATATTACGCCACATATAAATTTTCTCAATGGAAATGAAATATAGCAAAGTAAGATAATAGGACACCTTTGACATTAACTTTTGGAATGACGAGTGAAATTTATAGTGTTCTTGGAATATGAAGATGAACGCTTCATTTTTATAGTCTACATATTTTAAATTATAATTGTGTCGTATTATTTACAAAAATAAAATGTTTACTTTTGATTTAAATTAAAATCCTAATCGTTAATTTTATTTTCTGTCTATTTTCTTTTGAAAAAATTTGATAGACTATAATAAGTATTTTCTTTTTATATACTGTAATAAGCTTTTTAAGAAAAAAATTTATTCCTTTATTTTGTAATATAATTTAGGAAATAAAGCATTCCAAAAATTAGCGTACATTTCTTTGCCTGTATTAAAAAGCTGTTATTCGTATCAAAATGTTTCCGTAACAGTTTATAATTAATAAAATATAATATAGTTAGAAAAAAATCCCACATATATAATTTAACTATTAATTGGTATTGTTTGTTGAAAGTATATAATATAGAGAGTTAGAAAGAATCAGATGTACTACTTCATATAAATATTAGTTGACGTGAATTATAATGAAAAAGTATCCATGATCCTTTAGACAGTGAGGTTAAAGCACCATTAAATGAATGTCTGAAAAACTAAAATTTAAATTTATTAACATAAAGATAAATAGTTAAATTATACCAAACACATAAACTTATTAATCCAACATTCTATCCTGCTAACATCTTTAGAAACATTTATAATAATAATTCTTTAATTTCTGGAACAAGCATATCACACGTGTATTTATATATCACTGGAAAGACTGATGTCATAGGAGAAAAGAGAACTTTATACAAAATTTCATCCAAATTAGATGCGGCACGTTCCTCAACGGTATGGTTAAATAGCATCAAGATCTGCTTATACTTTATTTGGTGGAAATTCCAAGAGTGGTAAAAGCAGGTTGAATGTTTATTTCCGACAGTAATTACTATTATTTGGTAGAAAAACATAAATTTGCGTTACTCTTGTGTTTGAAAAAGCTTCATTAGTTTTTGTAATTGCATACATATGTTAAACTAACTATCTTCTAACTCTATGGTTCATGAAACTCTCAAAATATTTTGATTTATTCAATAGGGAAAATATCAATTATTTTATGTTTAAAATAAGAAATATGGAATAAAATAACCATTTTAAAAAGCAAAGTTTGGAAAACAGTAAACTGAAAGCCAAATTTTTGAAAGGACGAGGAAAAAGTTATTTTTATTAAGTTATCGTCAAATTCAAGCATAATGGATGAATATTAAAAAAAACATCAACCTAAAACACAGTTCATATCACTCTTTTAAAATTAAAAGTTTATATTCCCTTATAAAATTTCTTTGAAACGTTTTTAAATATATTTAATAGTTATTAATTTATTTGTTTACTGTTCAAATGTCCTCTCCTTATATATATATATATATATTTGTTTTATTTCTGTGATAAATATAATCGAAAATACGTATTTTTTATGAAGTGAAACAGTTGAAAATGAAACCTGAAGTATCAAATAATCATTAACTGTTTTTCATTAGTTTACCCGATAGAAATGCTGAATGATTTAAAAACTGATATATAATATTTCCTATTAGCTATCTATGGTATTTTGATACAGTGTCTGAACTATTGTTAACAAATGTTTGATTGAAAGATTAACATATTGCAGGCCGCTTGGTTGGCGCGTAGTCAGTATTATATAATGATGGTTCGCATAATACGGAGTATTTTTTCCGGTGTTAATGCCTGAGGACTGAACTGAGTATTGTTTCAGGCTTTAATGTATCCAACTGTGTATAGTAATATTGACAGTGATCATATATCTAACACATAAAGACGTTTTTTTATTGAGTAAACTACATAGAAAAAAACGAGCGCTTAGAAAGAAAAAAAATATGGCTTAGAACAAAAGAAGAGGGTCTATACTACGAAAGTGAGGAAGTTAAAATACATGATATTAAGAATTATTTTAGTAAAGTAAGAATGTATTTTTTTGAAGAATGCATTTTTTTGTTTTTGTATATACAACACCTTATTTCTAAAAAAAATCGCAATTGCATTTCCATGATATTTTTATATGTTGAATAAAGTGTATTAAATGTGATTTTGTTTAACTTTATTAGTTTTCAAGTTTTAGCAGATCGTTCTTGCTGATATCCATGCATTTTGTAATGCATACACTGAGAAAATCAGCAATTAGGCTTAACGTTTTTGTAATTGAAAATATATCCTTGATTACGTAATTTCCTCCACAATTTTCAATATTTTGCTCAGAAAAATAATTTAAATATGTCAGCTAAAAATTCCATTTCATTTTGAATTTCTTCATCAAATTTTAACTTAAATCATTTTAATGACTTTAAAGTGTCCTACAATTTACCGGATATTTTGAGTCGTAAGCATCAAGTAAATGTATTAAATGTTCATGGAGCATTTGTGATTTCATAACTAGTCATGTACTTAAAATAATTCCATTGTTAATAATATCTGCGTTTGTTATAGAGAGTAAAATTACAAGCAAAATAGTTGTACATCATTACGATTGTATTTCATAATATTCTAATTTTTGTATTTATATTTTAAGAATAAACGTAACTAAGAAAATAGTTCTTAGCTTAGGCCTAAAATATTTATCGGCTATAACTACATTTAAGTACTTCAAACATATATAATCTTCAATACACAGTAATATACATTCTTCCAAATGGTCAATAATGCATTTACATTTAGATTCATAAATCACCTTACTCAATTTCAAAGTATTCTTTCCTTAAGGGGACGGCGGACCATTAAAACTAATTTCTTAATTTGTTAGCTTAATTAGCTGAAAATGGAATCAGTATAGTAAGTGACTATTATATGTCAGAATTTAAATATATATTTTTAAAAAATCTATTATATACTAATATTTTTTTTAAAAAAAAATTATTTTTTAAACTATTTTTAAAAATGCTCTTCACACATTAGTTTTTTAGATATGTACATAATTTTGTTTTATATATAGATGAACTACAACAAAATATATCTGTGCATGGATTTTAAATTCAGAATAAAATTTAATGAAAAAAAGATAAATTTTCTATACTATATGAAATATTTCACCAATTATCCCCCATTCAAGGTATTATAAACAACACAAAATAAGACCCGTTAAATATTTTACAAAACTAATACACAAATCTGTGAATTATATCACATTTCATAAGTTGTGAAAATTTAAAAGAGATATGACATAATTTGAAACGCAAGGAGCATTTTACGTAACAATAAAAAGGGAAAATTTACGAACTAAGAAAAATGCATTTTAAATATTTATTTGAGTAAAATAAAAAAAAAATCATTAATTATTAATCAAAATGACAAAATTTTTGACAGAATTATATGAAATATAAGGACTATTATTAGTATACAAAATCTCAATCGCAATTTTGACCTAAATTTGACATTGTGAAGATCCACCTTCCTCTTAAATACAATCAGATTATATACATCCATTAAATTCCTTTCAGAATAAAACAGTTTTAATACAAAAAAAAATATTCTTCTTGGTTACTTAAACCTAAAAATAACATAGTGATTTTTATGAAGCAGATGTTATACAATAAGATTTACATTCTATTATATATTCAAATTCTTAGGGGGAAAGTAAAATCTTACAGTATATCAGCAGTATCTTACTGCTATAGTTCTTTAAGAGTTTAAGTTTTTCGATATATATTTTGTAGTTTCATTGCAGCATACATAAATATAAATTTCTGAAAAATACATGAAAATATTTAAAAATTCCCAATGGACACTGGAACTAGGAACAAAGGGGCAACGGCGTTAGTCTTAACTAAGAATTTATTTGCGTTGGATTTTTTAATATTTATGTTCATTGAAGATAACAACAAATATGTTTAAGATACAATCCACAATATCCGTAACTGCGAAATTCCCCGTAAGTTATATCTTTTCTTTCATATTAAAATGTGTATAAATGTAACAAATGGTCTAGTAACTTCTTTTTCCCTGTAAACGCTCTTTATTTGAAAGACTTGATCATTTTTATTCTTAGTAACAATTTTTATCAATAAAATGAAAACAAAACCAGCAATAAATTTACGTTTGCATCATTACTTTGCAATCATTGAAACTGAGACATAAATACTGAAAATTAATATTATATTATGAATTTCTTTTTCAGATTAAAATTTAACAAATGTTTTTATAGAAAGTATCAGTATTTAACTGCGTATATGTAACTACTAGAGAGATTATTCAAATATAATGAATACTCCCCACCAGGCTTTAGGAAATTAAAATGTTTTCAAATATCAATAAATAAATAATTTCTAAAGTACATGCCAGCAATTTATGTTTGCTAAGCTTTCATTGAAATTATTCAATGCTTCAGTGTCTTAGGCTACAAAAATAATTTGATTGTTTCATTCAAAAATGACATGAAATGCATATTTCATTTACATATTAAGTAAACAAGAGATAATACTCACTTATTACGATCTTACCATTTATAAACTACTAAAATAAGTAAAATTTAAATATTTTATTGAATGCAGTAATATATATACTCCAAATTTACACAATAAGTGGGGCTAAGTGATAACCGTAAAAGTTGAATTCGCGTAAATCGGAGTAAAAGTTTCCATACAAATACATATAAATTATTTTTAGTTGGGGATGGAGACAAAAGAAAATAATTTAGAAAAAAAAATACTTAGTAAAATCTTAGATAACACACAAATACAAGATCGCGAATCGAAATAAATTTGATGCAGAACATTTCATAAAATTTAACAACACAGTATGAGAGCTCAAAGATTTGTTTCTCTCGCAAAGTTTCCTCGTAACATGCTAAGAAAATTTTTATTCTTTGTTTTGTTGAAAAAACATGCTTTTCATTTGAGTTTATATTTTCTATGGTTTATGTAAACCTTTATCAGGTAAACTGAGACCTTCTGTAAAATACTTAACACTGTCATTCAATCTTTTGATTGAAATGAGTCTAAAAACTTAGCTTCTAGATCAAGGTACTATATTTCATTTGCATGAAATAGACGTCTCTCAAATCTGCATATATATAATACATATAACTATTAAAACATTTGATGACAAACTCACATTCCGTAGATAAGAAATAAATAACACAATGAAAATTATGATTGTTAAATGTCAATTCCGCGCTACACGTCCAAGCATACACGGAGCATCGAAGCGGGGAGTGAGTAATCGAATTGTGCAGCGCTCAAACAAAAGACGAATCGACGAGAGTTGAAAATCACGTAACTCCGAATTCACGCAAATCGGGGTTGCGCAAGTCGAGGTATTACTGACCTCTTACTTATTTGTGTGAATCAAATTATACTTATTAAGGTTAGTTCTATAAAACACCCTATGCGCTTCTCCTTACAACTTAAATACAATTGATTATTTCATAAATTTTATGTGGCCGTGGTATCTTGATAGTTATGGTTATGAGTTTGTAGATGGGGTGCCACACACACAACACACACACATGAATTCAAGACTTAGTGCCTCTGAAGACCCACCGTATACAGGGGTTAATATGCATTTAATCTGTCGAGGCCCAAGGTCTTCCCGTTGGTGTTATATGGTAGTTTGGAGAGTGGATGTAAGCTCAGTTGCAGTCCTAGTCATTTGACCAAAGGTCAAATTCACAAAGTTCATGCTCAATAGCCCTCGAGTTGATTTATAGAGCAACGTTAATAAACAATTACTCACTCACTTTATGTCACAGCATATGCTAAACTACAGCGATAAAAGTTTTTAAAACATGCATGTAAAAAATATAGTTCTTTGAACTTTTTCAAATATTTTTGCGATTAATGCAAAAGCGTGACAATATTTGAGACGTTTTTTTTTCTTTTATGGTCTGAAAATATTTTTTATTTAATAAAAAGAGGTTTCACTTCGTTGATTTTCAAAATGTTGGGAATAACTGAGCAAAAAACACGCATTTAATTTGGTTTCGGCAGAGAAATTCCTGTCACAAGCACTTTAGCAATCTCACAAAAAACTTTTAAAGAGCATCGTTTATTAAAAACCACAATATTTGATTTACTCTGAAAAGGTAAGGCAATGTTCAATATTTTATTATTATTATTATTGTTTTGGAGTTGTGTATTACGAATTTCCACCAACTGGTGTCAGATTGTTAATAAAGATTATTATTTGTTTTACATTATTTGAATGAAACACCTCGTAAATAAGGATCAGAAATCAATTAGGGTGAGATAACTCATAGGATGCACTGCGATAATCTTTCCTCAAAATGAAATTATTGTTCGTGATTTTTTCTAAAGCATTCAACACATACAACTACACAAATTCAGTATTCACCTGGTACGGCCGGCTTCATGTGACTTTTTATTCGTTTGCGCGGTTGAAACTGATTGTTGAGATAGTTTTCTTGTGTTCCGCTTTGAGCTCATTGAGACAGTGAAGAACAATTCAAAACAAACACTGAACTCTCAGGTAAAAGTGAACAGAAGTAGAAGGAATCACAATATGAAATGTAATTAATGTATTTTGACCTATAAATTAAAGTCTTTTATTTTATGACAACATTCTGGAGTATAATTCAAAACATACATTCGATCACAATAGTACATTTTGTAATACCTTATCGAGTATTGAAAAAAAGACATCAGAAGCATGTTAATTTAAGTAAGCTTTATTTTATTAGTAATATAACCAAAAGTAAAATAAATAAATAAATGTTGCTTTGGATTCTCTGAAGAAAAATGGATTTTTCCTTAAGACAAACCGAAAAAATATACAAATAATACATTATTTATGCTCGAAACTCTTCGCATCTTTCTCTATTTTTTGTACATTTCAATTCTTTACATTTATTATTTGTTAAATATTTAGAAATATCATTCTAGAATCTAACACCATACATAAATACTGTACAATAATGTTTGTTTAAGTTTAGTATTAAAAAATGTTTTGCGTCCGTTTTTCTTAATAATTCAAATGAAGAATTTTTCGAAAGTAAGTACTTGTAATTCCTCGATTTAAAAACTAATAATTTGGGAATATAACTCTATGTATATTAAATTTATTTTATCTTTAATTCCAATTTAAAGAAATCACACAGTATTTAAATGGTTAAAAGATAATAATTAGTGGTAGATTAATTTTTATAATAATTTACTTCTATTTTGAAAGCATTATTGAATATTCACTGATGATAATACACATCCAAATTTTTCTTATGTAAAACCGTCAATTGCCCATAGATGTTGAACTGTAAAACATGTAATTTTAAATATATTTTCCAAACATATAATAATCTCAATATTGGTATAAGCCATCATGAATCAAATACCAAAAATTACAAATATAACAATCAAAAATTCTGCACAAATTGTTTTGATTGCAACTATTTGAGTAAATTCATTTTTAAGTATATTTATATGTAATTTTAAGCTTTTTTTAGATTCTTTTAATTTAGCTTAATAATATTATTAAGATAACGCACGCACGCGCGTATGTATGTTGCATAGTTTAGTTACCAAAGAACAATCTAGGTGGAACCTTTGTTTTTTATTTCTATGTGTTAACACGCCATCTTTAACACATAGTTTTCCGCGCGATTTCCGACTAAGATGCTTGGTCTTTATATATTTTAATGGTTATCTTATTTACATGTAAGTTTGTATCATGGTTTTTCCTGAAATTTCTTTCGTTCTAGTATTCATCTCTATTTGAGAAACTTTCTATTCTCACCAATCATACTTTCATTTTATTTTACTGTCTTGTGTTCCATCCACGTGTGGCTCCTCAGGGAGCTCACCTTCTTCAGGTGAGTATGGGTGCCACAATCTCTATGTGACCCAATGAGCTTTTCCTTTTCCCAAGGGGTTTAATGCCTTTGGTAAACAAAGGCGTCACAACCTAGGGGTACCCTAGTGATCCTTCACTATTTTCGACCTTCTTCCTTGTCAGTCAAATTTTCCTTTTTTTCTTCACAAGTCGAGACTACAGACTACTATTTCGAAATGTGCCTGTATAAAATTATTGATTTTGTTTTTTAATAGGTAACTTAGTATTCGTTATTAATAACATATTTTTGCTTTCATTTTGTACTGCGTTTAATTAGTTTATATTTTTAAAATTTTTTCTACTATTTATTTCGATATTTGTATTATTTTATTGTTTTCTTACTAACACTGTTGGTTTTCCGATCCACATGTTTGCGTGTGCGGCGTTCCGTAAGAAGGAAGATGGTGTCCAGAAGATACTTTTGCATTCCCTTTGGCCCACGCTTTTTCTGTAGATGGGAGGCAGTAGTGAGCCCACTCCTGTCAATCGGCTAGTTATAAGTCTCTTTGGTGCCCCCGGAGAGACATTTCTATAGGATTATTGCTGCAGATAAGGGGTGTCGGTTTTGACCTTTAGATCCTCACCTTGATGCTCTAATACTATATTCTGGGTGTACTCCAAGTAAACGTTATGTCTGGTTTTTTGCAAATTGACCGGCACACTGCCTCCCTTGTTGAATTCCGTGGTGGGTGGAGGCACGCCAGGATAAAGTCGAGTTCACGCCTATTTATCCAATTATGCCATTCCCGGATAAAGGCCTTGTATTACCCACATCAACCGTCAATGGAATTGCTGCTAATGTACGATTCCTATTAATTTCTTTACCAAACAATAATATGATAAAAAAGTCGTCATTTGCTATTCACAAAGCACTATTTGGAATAGTTTGCGAACCTAAATCAGTAAAACGTTTGCAATCCGGTGATTTATTAATTGAATTCTACACCTCTGTTTCTTCTTTTGCCTGTTTTTATCCAACCACTTTTAGTATGATATTCTTTTGCACCAATTTTTTTCTTGTTTTGTTTGTTAAAATATCCAATTTCTTTCTTTTTAAGAATTGTAGGAAGTACAATTTTGTTTCTGTTTATTAAATTATTAATTAAATTATTCACTGGAATTACGATTTTTATTGTGTACTATAAAAATAATAGTAAAAAAAAGATTGGAGTGACTCAATAACCCCAATCGACCATCAGTAGAGAGTGTGCGCCTGCTCCAGGGTTAAAACATGTTGAAGTCTTTTCGTTTTAAATATAAAATTAATACAATTATTCTTTATCAGCATTTTATATTATTGTTCATTATTCAACATCAATTCTAAATGCTAATTGAAATTACAGTTCGCTTAAAACTAATTATAACTTGAGCAATCATTTTAAACAAAATCATTTTACATTTTTGTAAACATTGTTGCGCACTTGGCTTTACTCTCCTTACAATTCAGTGATTGTATCAATAATGTTTTATTTTCTTATAAATGAACTTGTACAAAGAGCGGGTACTTCAGCCGATATACTTTTAATGTATCAGTGTATGTGTGTGTGTGCTGCCCAGAGTATTTTATAACTAATTAATTAATACTAAATTAAGAACAAGTTTAATAAGTATTAGCGACTTCCATGGGCTTGTCTTGCAGGGCAAAGTTTTTCAAAGGAATGCTTATGATTAGAAATTAACCCTCTGAGTTCTTTTTCTATATTTAGCTGATATCTATATTTTGTTTTCTAAGCAGCCACAGCATTTTGAAATATGTTCCAATTTAAAAATTAGAGAAAGGAAAAATAACATAATAATTATCCTATTAATTTTTTTTTTTTTGCTTAAATGTAACATATACAAAATTTAATACTTATGTTATTAATTTGTACGGTTTATAGTAAAAAAATTGTATATTTTGCGTCAAAGTTCATTATTATTGCATTCAGTATATTATTAATGTATAAGAAGAGGGGGCCGATAAAAATTATGATTGAAAAGGAGGGCGCCAGTATTGAAAGTTTGAGAAGCACTGCGTTAATCTCGTGAGCAAAAGTAGTGTGAGGAATGACTGGCAATGTCTGTCGTAAATCACCACACAGTAGGACAGTACCACCAAATATATTTTGCTTCCTCTTAAATCTTGTTAAGTTCTGTGAAATGTCTCGAGTGAATGTTGAATATGAATGGTACACATTGTCTAATGGCAGCTTGAATGCAAAATGTGTATTTTGCCATCATCTGACAAAGTGACAACAATGCATGAAAATGCAATTGCCAATATAATTTCCTATTGCAATCGTATTTTTGCGAGGCTATGCCTGCAAGTTTAGTTGCTATAGGAAATGAACATCCGGACACGAGACTCGAACGCAAAGCCATTCGACCTCTTCCGGCAATATCCAGCTAAGTTAGAGGAGTTTCTGAAATCAAAATCCAGATTCTAGTTCTCGCACCGAGACACACCCGGCAACCAATTTCGGTACACCTACACCTACAAGTTCAGTCTCTGAAGGGGACATTACAGTTGTTCTGCATTATCCGGAAAAATTATGTGAACTTTTAAAATTCGATTTCAGATTTTTGTACTCCATTCAAAAAATCACCAGGTAGTCACTTTTCACACCCCAAGAATTTTAAGGTAAGCCCCTGCCATAGTTCGCGAAAAATACGGATCTGGCATTGTTTGGCATAGTTACGGGCTTATCTTGAATCGGATTGGAATATCCAGATCAGTGATCCCGATCAGGACTCACTTTTTGCGTTTCTAAATCTGCAAGTTAGGTCGGTGCAACATTCCGTGAATATTATGGGCATCCGGCACTATCCGGCAATGTTATCAGAACTCCTAAAATTCGATTTCAGATTCTCACTCCACACTCCAAAACGCACACGGGACAGACTTTTGATGCCCCAGCACGGGCGCCTTCAGTCGCTAGAGGGAATGGAAATCAGGACGTGGGTTGATTGATTGATTGATTGATTGAATATTAACGTCACACTGTTCAGCAACACGAGGGCTTTTGGCGACGGACCACGTAATTTTGAACCATGGTCAAGTGACGTGGACGACACCTGAGCTGGCACCCCCCC